>VZQC01003171.1:777196-831989 GCA_009823505.1 Rhizomys pruinosus
TGGCCCCCCCCACGCTGGCTGACACTTGTCCATTGCCCCTACCCTCTGATCTCACCCCTTGGTGAACTGCCCACCCATGCCCCAAGTCCTTGCTGACCTCTATTGACCCCCATGCTGGCTGACACTTGCCCATTGCCCCTACCCTCTGATCTCACCCCTTGGTGAACCCCCCTTGCTGCTCCTCCCCATCATTTCCCCCCGTTCTGGCTGGCCCCCCCATCAACACCTGGCAGCCAGAGGTCACTGAGTCCTGTGATTCTCTCCCTCTCCCTCTGCCCACTACAGTCCATACCTCCCTGCCCTCCAGGCTCTGACTGCCCTGAATCTCTGCCCAGCTACCAGAAGGTCTCAGAAGGTTCTAGAACCTACTCTAAAAGGGTCTCCATCAACCCTGGGTGACCATCCATCTACTCATTTTGGCTCTTGAGGATCTTCCTAAAGGGGCCAAGCCATAGCTGACCTTGTCCCTCCATCTTCTACTAACTAAGCTGGCTGTATGCAAAACACTCTCCCGACCAACCAGAATGCCTGGGCCCTGCATCACCTGTCCAAGTGAGTGTCAGGCACAGGATGGCCCTGTCCAAGTGAGTGTCAGGCACAGGATGGCCCTGTCCAAGTGAGTGTCAGGCACCAGATGGCCCTGTCCAAGTGAGTGTCAGGCACAGGATGGCCCTGTCCAAGTGAGTGTCAGGCACAGGACGGCGGCTACCTACGTCTACAGCTGAGACCCCCCTCTGAGTCAGCAACCGCTGCTGCTCTCAAAAAGGAGAACCTGAGCTCCACAACAAAAGCCTGTTCTCAGGAGGAAGCTGGACAGGACAGGTGCAGACAGCCAGGCTCCTGACCCAGGAGGACCAATGCCCCATACCGAGTCCTGGGTGTACCAGGTGCCCGGGAGGTCCAGTTCCGTCTCTACCATAGCCTCATTTTCTCTTCCAGTTAGGGCTTATGGGGCCTGAAACTCCTCCAGAAGCATATCTGCACATGCCAAGTTTTTGCAGTGTGCGGGTGGGGGTGGGGAAGGCACATGAATGGAGGTCTATGTGGATCTGGTGTTCACTTGGGGTCCCCCGGTGCTGCTCCAGCCTGTGTCTCGGTGTGCTATGTGCATGTGCGTGATTGTAAGTCCTGTGTAGATGTGTGAGCATATAGGTAGTATGCACATATGTGTAGTGTGTGCCTGAGCATGTGCAAGTGTGAGTGCTGTTGTGTACATGTCTGTGCTGTGTGTGTACTGTTTGTGAGCTATTGTGATGCTGTGTTCATGAGTATGTGTGCTGTGTGAATAGGTATGCATGAGTACACATGCGATTGTGTGTGCTGTGTGCATGCATGTGCATGTATAAGTGTGTGCTGTGTGAAAGCTGCTGTGTGTCTGAATATGCATGAGCATGTGTAGTGTGCATGAGGTTGCATAAATGAGTGTGCGTGCATGAATGTGCACAACTGTGTGTGCTCTGTGCATGGGATTGTTTGCCATATGAATGGGTGTTCGTGTATAATTGTACTATGCACAAGTGTGCTCATAAAGTATGTGCATGACTGTATATGCACATGTTTGTTTGTTTTGTTTTTTTTTAAAGACAGTAAAGAATACATTCTGAATATTACAAAATGAATAATACAATAGCTGAATATTCATTTTATTTTATTTTTTTATTTTATTTTATTTTATTTATTTTATTTTATTTTATTTATTTTATTTTATTTTATTTTATTTTATTTTATTTTATTTTCTAGACAGGGTCTCCCTGTAGCCCCAGCTGTCCTGGAACTCATTCTGTAGACCAGGCTGGCCTTGAACTCACAAAGATCCACCTGCCTCTGCCTCCCGAGAGCTAGGATTAAAGGCGTGCGCCACCACGGCCGGCTATATGCGCATGTTTGTTACAGGTGAGTCTGTGCTGTATGTGCATGCTAGTGTGCTCTGTGCATGTACTATGTGTAAATCCCGGACATGTTTTCTGCATATGAGTCTATGCCGTGTGTCTGTGCATGGTTGGTGTCCATGCCGTGTGTTACGTATGCTGTGTGTGAGTAGTGGACATCTATCTGCTTACTCACTGGGCTCTTGCCATGTTACTCAGGCTTGCCTTAAACTCCTGGGCAATCAGTGTTTAAAATGTCAATTTCTTGGGATGTTTATTTTTACCACATTTAAAAACAGTGGTATTAGAGCCCCAACTACCCATAACCAGCCCCATACCATACCACCCTGACCAGGGTCTTGCACACACCCTCGGGGTCCTTCCCTGGGCTCCTCCACATCCCCTGCTGGCACAACTCTAGCCCACCATGCTGCTAGGCAGCCCCTAAGCTCCTGCTGCCTCTGCCCTGGCTGGGCCCAACCCAGCATCTCAGGGTGCAGAGGACACGCACTGCCGATGGAAGTCACACAGCAGTCAGAGCCCTTGCACTGAGTCCCAGCCAGAGCAACAGGGCTGCAGGAGAGCGGGAGAGCAAAAGCCGTTCCAATGGGAAGGAGGTGGAGGCTGGAGTCCAGCAGAGACGCCTGAGAAGGCCCCCGCTGCTTACCCCTGCACCCCCTGAGCAGGCCCCCGCTGCTCACCCCTGCACCCCCTGAGCAGGCCCCCGCTGCTCACCCCTGCACCCCCTGAGCAGGCCCCTGCTGCTCACCCCTGCACCCCCTGAGCAGGCCCCCGCTGCTCACCCCTGCACCCCCTGAGCAGGCCCACACTGCTCACCCCTGCACCCCTGAGAAGGCCCCCACTGTTCACCCCTGTACCCCCTGAGCAGGTGCACACTGTTCACCCCTGCACCCCCTGAGCCAGGCCCACACTGCTCACCCCTGCACCCCCTGAGCAGTCCACACTGTCACCCTTGCACCTCTTGAGCAGGCCCCGCTGCTCACTACCCTGCACCCTGAGCAGGCCACACTGCTCACCCCTCGCAACCCCTGAGAAGGACCCCCACTGTTCACCCCTGTACCCCCTGAAGCAGGTGCATCACCTGTTCACCCCTGCACCCCCTGACCAGGCCCACACTGCTCACCCCGCACAACCCCTGAGCAGGCCCACACTGTTCACCCCTGCACTCCTGAGCAGGGCCCCGCGCTCACGCCCTGACCCCTGAGCAGCCCAACACTGCTCACCCTGCACCAGCCACGACATGCCCTACATGTCTCACACTGCACCCTGACAGGCCCACACTGCTCACCACCTCACGCTCCTGACAGGCCTCTCACACTGCCCCTCACCCCTCGCCTCCCCCTGCAAGCTACAGGCCCCCGCCGCTGCCACTGGCACACGCCCTGTACGCAGGCCCCCCTTGCTTCACTCCCTGCAGCACCCCTGAGCAGGCCCTCCGCTGCTCACCCCTGCTACCTCCTGAGCAGGCCCACACTGCCCACCCCTGCACCTCTTGAGGCAGGCCCCGCGCTACCCTGCACCCTGAGCAGGCCCACACTGCTCACCCCTGCGCCCCTGAGCCGGCCCCAACGCTGCTCACTCCCTGACCCCTGAGCAGGCCCCACTGTGTCACGCCTGCACCCCTAGCAGCCCACGCTGTTCACCCTGTACCCCTGAGCAGGCCCGCCCACTGTTCACCCACTGCAAGCCCCCTGAGCAGGCCCCACGCTGTCTCACCCCTGACCCCCTGAGCAGGCGCACCGCTGCACAACCCTGCACCCCCTGAGCAGGCCCACACTGCCCACCCCTGCACCCTGAGCATCCCAGCTAGACGCTGCTCACCCCTGCACCCCTGAGCAGGCCCCGTCCGCCCGAGCGGCCCCTGTACCTCACCCCTGCGGCCCACTGCCCACCATGCAGCGACCAGAGCTGCACCCACACTGCTCACCCCTGCACCCCCTGAAGCAAGAGCGCCCCGCTCTCACCCCCTCACCCCCTGAGCAAGGCGCACAACTGTTCACCCCTCAGCACCCGAGCAGAGCCAACGCTGTTCACCCCTGTACCCCCTGAGACAGGCCCCCGCTCTCCACCCCTGCACCTCCTGAGCAGGCCCCACTGTCCACCCCTGTACCGACACCTGAAGCAAGGCGCACACTGCACCCCGCACCCCTGGATCCAGCACAGACATGCCTACCTCCAACTACAGCCCTGCACAAACATGTCCACACCTGCAACTGCACCAGGCCCAGGACACTGTTCACCCCTGCACCCCTTGAGCAGGCCCCGCTGCTCACCCCTGCACCCCCTGAGCAGGGCCCACCACTGCTCACCCTTGCAACCCCCTAGAGCAGGCCCACATGCTGCTCCCGCCTGCACCCCCTGAGCAGGCCCCGTCTGCTCACCCGCCAGCCCCCGATCAGCCCTGTGCCACCCGCGACGTCAACACTGCTCACCCCTAGCACCCCTGAGAAGGCCCCCACTGTACCCTGTACGCCCTGCCAGGCCCCGCTGCGTTCACCCCTGCACCTCCGAGCAGGCCACACTGTTACCCCTGCACCGCTGAGCAGCCCCCGCGCTCACCCTGCACCCCCGAGAGGCCCACACTTTCACCCCTGCACCCCCTGACCAGTAGCCCACCCTGCTACATCCCCTAGCACCCCTGAGACAGATGCCAACACGTTCACTCCTGCCCACGACCAGCCGATCACTCGCCTGCATCCTCCTGACTCGGCCCCACTCCCCTGCACCTGTACAGCCCACCTGTCACCCACACTTAGCTGCACACTTTCACCGATCCCGGCAACCCTGACGTCGCCTGTTAACCCACGGACGCCGCACACTGCCCTACGACACCCACTGCACCCTGCACCCCCTGAGCAGGCCCACCCTGCCGCACCCCTGGCACCGCACCAGAAAGGCACATCTGCACACCCGCCTGAGACCGACGGACGCTACCCTGAACACATCGGCCACACAGACGCTCAACCCCTGCAACTCGACATACCCGACACGATACAGCCTCCCGCTCCATCAGGCCCCACTGTTCACTCCCCTTAGCAGGACAGTACATTGCACCCCAGCCAACCTGTTCACCACCGCTGAGCAGCCCCACTCTCACCCGACCCAGGCCACGCTCAGCATCTGACGGCCACCTGCTCACCCCATGATCCCAGAGCATGCTCAGCCCTGCCCTGCACAACAGAGGCCGTCACCCGCACCTGACATCCAGCGCACTGTCAATCTCCCTGCATCAGTACTGACCTGTCACCGCACGTCCGCAGAGACACTGTTCATCCATGCACCTGACATCACTGCGGAGGACACTGCTCACCCCTGTACCTCCTGAGCAGGCCACACGTTCATCCTGCATCCTACCAGGCCCACCTGCCCCACACCTCCTGAGCAGGCCCACACTGTTCACCCCTGCACCCCTGAGCAGGCCCCAAACACTGGCTCACCCCTGCACCCCCTGAGCAGGCCCACACTGCTCACCCCTGCACCCCCTGAGCAGGCCCACACTGCTCACCCCTGCACCCCCTGAGCAGGCCCACACTGCTCACCCCTGCACCTCCTGACCAGGCCCACACTGCTCACCCCTGTACCTCCTGAGCAGGCCCACACTGTTCACCCCTGCACCTCCTGAGCAGGCCCACACTGTTCACCCTTGCACCCCCTGAGCAGGCCCACACTGCTCACCCCTGCACCTCCTGAGCAGGCCCACACTGTTCATCCCTGCACTCCCTGACCAGGCCCACACTGCTCACCCCTACACCTCCTGAGCAGGCCCACACTGTTCACCCCTGCACCTCCTGAGCAGGCCCACACTGTTCACCCCTGCACCTCCTGAGCAGGCCCACACTGTTCACCCCTGCACCCCCTGAGCAGGCCCACACTGCTCACCCCTGCACCTCCTGAGCAGGCTCACACTGTCCACCCCTGCACTGTGGCCCCGTGTAGCTTCTCAAGATAAGCCCAGCTCAGCCAATTCCCAGTTCCCCAGGGGCCATTGGGGAGAGCAGTGGAGGGGTGGAAGTTCTGGGCAGGGGAGGGGCAGTGGTTTGAGGGTCTGTAGGCTGTTCCGGTTTTCCCAGCAAAATATCCGTCTTCATGGCAACGGGTGCCTCTGCGGAGCCAGGCGTCTCAGCTGGGTAATCCTGGCTGAGAAGCCAGCGGATGCATTCCACATCTGTCTGTCTGTCTGGGGATGCATGTGGAGGGGGTGAAGATGGTGGGAAACTGGATCCCAGTTTCTGCAGTGGGGGCCTGGGCTTTAGGTGCTGCGAGTCTCTGGCCAGTCAGAGGAACAGGGGTGATGGTACTTTTGATATTGGATTTGGGAGGTGTATTGCATGTTGCTTTTTCTCTTCTTTGAGACAGGGTCTCAGGTAGCCCGGGATGGCCTCAGACTGGCTATGTAGCCAAGAATGACCTTGAACTTCTAATCCTCCTGTCTGTATTTATCAAGTGCTGGCACTCCAGGCATGTGCCATCACACCCACTTTATGTGGTGCTGGGGATGGAACCCAGGGCCTCGTGCATGCCAGGCAGGCACCCTACCAGCTAAGCCACATTCCCAACCTGCTTTTTTTATTTTTTATTTTGAGACAGAGTCTGGCTCTTTGTGAACAGCTTGCCACAGACAGAGACTCTGAGTCCCACAAGAACTGGCTAGAGCCAAAAGGCAGAGTGGAAATTCTACTCTGTGTTTGGCGGTGGGGTGAGGGCTCTGTTTGTCCACTCTGAGTCAATATAGTATGGCCGCCGTCTCAGCTCCAGTGAAAGTCTCCTGCTTCCTAGTACCCACTGTGCCTGGCATCTAGCCACTGTGGGGGGGGGGGCTACCTGCTGTGCCCAGCATGAAGCCTTGGAGCACAAGGGGGATTTCTCCCACATGGGGCTAGCAGGAACAAATTGCCTGCTGACCCAAAATGCCTGGCTCACTTTCAATGAGAAAGGAGACAGGTTCAGAGCCTATGTCCCTCTTGGTGGGCTGTGCTCCTGGGAGCTTCCCTGGCCCACAGAATGGGGTCTGAGCAGCAGGCACTCACAGGCACAGAGTGGGCCAGGAATGGTGACCTGCTGAGAAGGGGACCCCATCACAGCAACTCCCACAACAGACTGGAAACACCTGTGAATAGGGTCACATTGTGCCAGACAGACATGGAGAGACAATGGTCCCTGTCCACAAGCAGGACCCTCACCCTGGAATCAACACCCAGACAGCAGCTGGCAGCCCTGCGTGGGTCTGAGGAGCTCCGTCCAGCACAGCAAAGGTCCACCAAGACAGGCAAGGGTGGGGGTGAGGGGCAGGTCTCCTAGTAGCTTAGTGATTCCCTCTGCGGTGGTGAGGAAAGGAGGCCCAAGCCCAGGGCTGTGGACTCCCTGTCCACTGGGGGGTGGAGGTACCCAGTCCCAGAAGGACAGAGCATCCTACTGACAGTAGTACATCTCCTGAGACAGGGACAAAAGAAACCTAGAGGCTTTGCACAGTGACCAGGATGGCCCTTGAGAGCTGTGGGTCAAGAGCAGCTGGGGTCCTAAGGCACTGGACGCCCTCTGGCAACTCCTGGGAGGAGCCTGAGGCATCCGGGCCACACAGCGTACAAACTGCGTGGTGCAGGTACCAAACACAGGCCTCCAACTACGTGGCTTCCATGGTCAGGTACGTGCAAACATCACCAACACACCAGTGCTCTTTCAGAATCTTTGCCACTGGCTCTGACCACTCACCTCTGCCAGCCGCTCTCCCACGGGGCTAGGTATCTGGAGCTCTGACACACATGGTGCTTTGTGCTTCTGCACATCCTGTTTATAAGACAGTTTCTGCCTCTACTTTCTTCATGTGGAAAACGTCTACTTGAACCTCAACACCCCAATCCTCTGCCTGCCCTCCTCCTCCCCCATCTGCCATGGGCTGCTTCTTACACCTGGGGCAATTCCCTGCCTCTCTGTCTGACTGCTGGACCCCGTTTAATCCATCCTCCATGGGTGACCCAGCATGATTTCTCCACAACTAAGCATCACACATTTCATGGCCACTTCAAACCCAGAATGAAATGGCCTAAAAGGCTGGGAGTTCCAACTTCCTGAGCCCAGACATCTCCTGCACCCCATTTTCCTAGCTAGCTCCACCCCAGATCATAGCCCCAAGGTCCTCCTTCCCTAGATCCAGCTCCCACCCATAGCCCTGGGTTTGGGGGGGGGGCGAACTTCTAGGTATACAACACCCTTCCCAGAATGCAATTTCGCTTGCCTCATATCCTTCCAAATTCTGGCTCCCTTAGAATCCCACCCAATGGGATTTCCCTGGTGCCTGCTATGCCTGTCACCCAGGAGGCTGAGAAATATCTGGGGCTCCATGAAACTCCTGCAGGCACCACTCCCAAAGAGGGAGCACAAAACCAACAGACTGACATTAGCAACGACCCAAGGAGCTCTGAGGACAGAGGTGGCAGTGAGCTACCAGACAGGGAGTTCCAAGTATAAACACTCCAGGAACCACAGTGTGCCTGGTGCATAGTAGGGCCACCACAGGTCCAGTCTCCAATAACCCTGAGCAGAGAAGAGGTGCCCCTCGGAGGTACGGCACTGGGATGGATCTGGTCTTCTTCCTGCAGGTTTGCAGAGGTGGCCCCCGCACAAGCAGCATGGAGGCAGGCATTCTGATGGAGGGGCTGCGTTCCCAGGCCCGGGGGTGGCTGGGAAATGTGTTGTTTTGCATTCACTTCAACACTGTGGACATTCATAAAATTAATTTGCTAAGCGAGGAGATAAATCCAATCCAACGTTCCCATGGCAACGCCTTCTAGGCCGCCCAATTTCAGTCTTGGGATTTTATGGGGAGCCAGCGCTGCAGGTCCAGCTGCTTCCCTGGCCACTCAGGGCCCTGAAAAGGCGGGTGTGGCGGCTCGAATCGAGGAATGCACAGAAGGCCACGAGCCGATGAGAATCAAGTTCCCCCACCCAGACCCTGTCTGACTTCTCCTGTTGATTTTTTTTTTTTCCTGGACAGCAGTGGAGGAGGGGGTGGAGTTGGGATCCAGATAAAGTCACCCATGCCTTGGGGACCTGGCAGGCCTCACCCAGGACCCTGTGTATCCCTACCGGGAAGCCAGCCAAAGTCTGTGTCTTGTCATACATTGAATAGCTCCAGGAGAGGACTTCATCTCCACCTTAAGGGCTCCTAGCTCAGGGTGGCCCATCATGGGTTGCACTGAGAGGAACAGGGTAGGAGGATGGCCCACTGGGGAGCCAGCTCACGGGGTCCACACCTCTCTGCTGTGTTTCTGCCTTTGTGTCCCAGCCTCCCAGTTCCCAATGCAGGAGGAATGCCCTGTTCCCACCGTGTCTGCTGAGTGTTTTCCAGTAGCTCGGAGGATTAGGTGTCTGAGGGGCTGTCAGCTTCCCCACCCAGCTCAGGGCAGCTGGTGTGAACTCAGTGCTGGGAAACAGGCAACTTGGCATGGGAGGGGCCCATCCTGCAGAGACCTCAGGGAGCACATAAGCTAGGGATCCTGTTCCCCACTGTGCCCCTCTCAACGGTGGTAATAAGATTCCAGGGGTATTCAGTGGTGCCAATCCCTGCTGGATGTCCCCACACGTGGTAAGAAACCAGCTCCAGAAACAACCACATCTTGTCAGCATAGCCGGAGCCAGGCACACACATCCTGCAGCACCCGGAGCCCCGAAGCCCAGGGACACAGGGAGGACCCCCTGAGAATGGGGACACACTCTGCATGCAGATTTCCCAGGGATTGAGGAGTCCTCAGGCTGCCAAGGACATGTCACAAAACAACCTCAGAAAATCCACACAAAGTAAACACAACTGCGGAACGAGGCAAGGCTGCCCATGAGACAGCGACACAGACCGGCAGTGGGAAACGGGAGACTTGAAGCGAGCCCAGCATGACTCAAGAAGGACAACATGAAACACTCAGACATGGCGGCTGGGCACCTGCCCTCATCTCAGAGAGGCCAGACCAGTCCTCGGTGTGCATGTGGCTTAGCTGTGGCTGCAGCCAGCCTTGCTGCACAACTCCCCATCAGCATTTCAGCTCTGGGCGTCTAGAGGTGACTTACCAGACTCAACTGATCATAGAGGAAGAAGGGGGAAAAAAAAAAGTCTGTTGCCACGGAGACCACTTCAAACACAATTTATAAGGTTGTGAAAGCTATGCCTTCCCCGGGGTTGGGTTACAACCCAGTGGCCAGACATGCCCTGTTCATGTGACCAATCCCTAATCTGTCCCTCTGCCCACACAACGGAGACAAGCCCACTGATGCAGAGGTCACCCTGGAAAGCAGGACTTCCATCACTGTGGCCCTTTCTGGAAATGATTCTGCACCTGGGACATCCAGGACTCTTGGAAAGGTTGGTCCTAGTCTTCCCCCACTGCTTCCAACCCTCTTGGGGGAAGCAGCAGTACCCACAAAAAGCTCACTGTCCCAAAATATTGGGGGCATGGTGAGTTCAAATCTCACACCTCTGATG
The DNA here is from genome assembly GCA_009823505.1 of Rhizomys pruinosus. Classification (NCBI taxonomy): domain Eukaryota; kingdom Metazoa; phylum Chordata; class Mammalia; order Rodentia; family Spalacidae; genus Rhizomys; species Rhizomys pruinosus. Next base: position 787,556 of record VZQC01003171.1, read on the forward strand.
AAGAGAAAGGAAGAGACAGGCGAGACAAGAGAAACCCTCAAAACAGGACTGGGCACAGCCTCTCATCCCAGCATTCAGAGGCTGAGGCAGAAGGACTGCCTCAAGTTCAAGGCCAGCCTAGGCTATATATAGAGTGAGACTATGATTCAAAAAGCCAGCCACAGGACTAGGCAGGGGCAGCTCAGTGGTAAAGAGCTTGCCTTACAATCGTGAGGACCTGAGTTTGAGTGTTAGCACAAATGGAAAAAGGTGGTTGTTGGGCTGGAGAGATGGCCTAGCGGTTAAGAGCGCCGACCGCTCTTACAGAGGACCCGGGTTCGATCCCCAGCGCCCACATGGCGGCCGAGAGCCGTCTGAAACTCCAATTCCAGGAGAACTCCAGCTCCAGGGGAGTCCGAGACCCTCTTCTGACCTCCGCGGCATTGCACGACACGGGTGCACAGACCTGCATGCAGACAGTACATTGATACACATACAGAAATAAAAAAAAAAAAAAAAAAAAAAAGGTAAATGTGGTGGTGCATGCCACTCAGGAGGCAGACACAGGAGGATCTCTGTGACATTGAGGCCAGCCTGGTCTACATAGTGAGTTCCAGGACAGCTGGGGTTACAGGGAGACCCTGTCTCAAAAACAAAAGTGGATGGCTCCTAAAGAATGACTTCTGATCTCTCTCTATACCTTCCCACCCATGTGAATACACGTGCACACAAACGTGAATACACACACACACACACACACACACACACACACACACACACACACACACACTGGTGGGGGAGAGAAAGACCGAGACCCAGGACAGTCCCAAGCTTAGGTGTGGAGTTCAGTTGTGAGGAGAGTCCTGGGCACTCATGGTGCACCCCAGCCATGTGCAGGTGGAGCCCAGGGAGGCAGGAGCAGAGCTAGCTGCCCTTTGCCAACCCCTGGAGCATCCGTGTCCTGACAGGATGACCCACCCCTCTGTTCCCAGCTCTGCTATAGACATGGTAGGCTGTTGGCAGAGCCTCTCCACTGCCCAGGTGCAGACAGCAGAGTCAGGGGTCCATCAGATCCCTTTCCCAGACGACTGTGGGCCCCTGCCACACACATTTGTGTTATTTCCACGTGGGGCCGTGGCCCACAGGGAATAAGATCTCACTCTGTCTTGGCAGCTAGGCAGGGTCAGGCCTAGGTGGTAGTTGGATTGGGAGACTGGGGAACAATGGAGCTAGAGTGCTTCACTCTGTGTCAAATCACTGGAGCGGAGACTGGAAACTCAGAACCCTCCAGGCACTAGCAGAGACCTGACTGAAGTAGAACAGTGGCAACCGGAGAGCGCCCTCCAGGGGACACCTGCCCCTCAGCTCCCTCCAGGGGACACCTGCCCCTCAGCTCAGCTGCTTGTGGCTAAAGATTCCTTCCTTCCTTTGTTGTTCTTTTTTTCTTTTTGAGACAGGGTCACTATATGTAGCCAGGCTGGCCTGGAACCAATAATCTTGCCTCAGTCTCCCGAGATACCACTGCACCAGGGAATTTTCACTTCTCAACCAGATGTTGAACCTCTAGAGACATCCAGTAAAGAACCATAACAAGAGCACATTCATGACTACATATAGACAGACAAACTTACAGAAATATGGGGGTGGGGGAGGGGCAGGTTGGGGGTCCAAGGCTACGGGCAGATGCTGGAGGCTCTACACAGCTCCTAAGGGGACATCATCATCCACCATCCTGGTCCTCTGAGCCTGAGAACTAACCGTGTTCTGCTGGATCATGCATATGATAAACAGCCCTGAGATAACCACATGGGCCCAGGCTCCCTTCCATCATGGCAGGATAAGACTGAGGCCTAAGAGACCACCCCGACCACTCTACAGAGAAAGGCCTGGCTGAGAGACCCCTGTGGACCTGGGATGCTCACGCCCTGGACAGTGACAGGTGCCGGATTCTGGCTGTACATGGGCCTGAGCCCTGGGCCCTGGGACGCCTGGAGCAAGGCCAGCTCACCCCAGCCTGGACCAGAGCAGTCACTTGCTATGCTTATAGACAGTATTTTTCTCCTTTCTTAAAAATTTTATTACATTTATTAAATTGTGTGTGCGGGTGTGTGTGCATGACTGTGTGTGTACAAGTGTGCATACGTGTGTGCATGACTGTGTGTGTATAAGTGTGCATACATGTGTGCATGACTGTGTGTATAGTGTACATACATGTGCATGACCGTGTGTGTATAATATGCATACATGTGTGTGCATGACTGTGTGTATGAGTGTGCATGACTGTGTGTATGACTGTGTGTATGAGTGTGCATACATGTGTGTATGACTGTGTGTGTATAAGTGTGCATACGTGTGTGCATGACTGTGTGTATAAGTGTGCATACATGTGTGTATGACTGTGTGTATGAGTGTGCATACATGTGTGTATGACTGTGTGTGTATAATGTGCATACATGTGTGCATGACCATGTGTGTATGAGTGTGCATACATGTGTGTGCATGACTGTGTGTAAGTGTGCATACATGTGCATGACTGTGTATGAGTGTGCATACATGTGTGTATATGACTGTGTGTGTGTATACATGTGCATGACTGTGTGTGTATAAGTGTGCATATATGTGTGTATGACTGTGTGTGTATAATGTGCATACGTGCACATCAGTTCTCTCCTACAATGTTGGGCCTGGAGATCAGACTCAGGTCATCAGGCTTGGCATTTCACAGGCTTTCCTTCTCCTTTCTTTTTAAAGAAACATTGAATGAAGCCCCTCCCTGAGGGCAAGAAAAGCAGACAGGAGATGGCTCTCAGCACAGCACGGCCCCCAACGCCCTTCTCAAAGCCTTTAGTGACTTGAGGTGGAGGCAACACCCGTTTGTACAGCCTGTATTCCTTCAGCCTGCAGTTACGGTGGCTTTGCAGCTGGAGGTTGAGCTTGGGGTTTCTATATCTACATCCATGAGCTCACAAGCCTCGGTCAAAACTGCCCAACTACCTTGCCCAGGGACAAAAAAGGCTGCCAATGCCCCTGACATTCCTGTGTCAGTTACTGTTCTCATCACTGTGACAAAACTCCTCACAGAGACAACTTAAGGGGAAGGGTTATTTTGACCCACACTTTCAGCCCAGCATGTGGGAAGGCGTGGTGCGGTGCTGGGGTCTGTGGCAGAGGGGTCTTGGTGGACCAGGAAGCTGAGGGCAGGCTCAGGGGGCCAGAAGCAGATATTACCCCCAGTTACTCCACAGTCCAGAAGGTTCCACAACGGCTCCTAACAGTGCCACCACTAGGGCAGGGGATGAAGAGCTCAAACACGCCAGGCACGGGATGTTCCCATCCAAACCGAGACGCTGCCAGAGGCCAGGTAGCCTCTCTGTCATGATCGTCACTTCTACTCTAGCCTGCAACCTTCTAGATCTTTCTGGGGGAGGGTCACTGTGCAAAGGGCCTGTGGTAGGAAAAAAGAGCTTCTGTAGGCAAAGGCTGGAGACTTCCCAAGCCAGAAACCTGCAAATGAAGTCTCTGAGGAGACCGAGGCCCACATCTTCGCCCAACTTTGCCACCCATGTGCACTCTATCCAGGGGGCCACACAGACCCCCAGATCCTGACACCAACCATCCATCCTTCTCTCTCTCTCTCTCTCTCTCTCTCTCTCTCTCTCTCTCTCTCTCCCTCCCTCCCTGTACCCCTCTCTTTTTGATACAAGGTCTCCTGTGGCCCAGGCTAGCCCAACACTGTGTAACTGAAGATGACACTGAGCTCCTCATCCTCCTGCCTCCGCCTCCCAGGCCTCAGACCATAGGCCTGCACCCCCATACTCAGATGCTTTGGATCTTAAAGGTTCCCAAAGACCGCCAGCTGATGGCACTGGTAGGAGGTGGAGGAGCCTTCAGCACATGGAGTTCAGAGGGAAGAGTTTAATCATTGGAGAAATGCCCTCGAAGCTGGTACTGAGCCCAGCCCTTCTCTCCTCTCTTGCTTCCTGTCCACCATAAAGTGAACAGCTCTGTTCCTGTCACAGCACAAACTCCTGTCACACAGCTCAGCTTCACCACAGTCCAAGGGCAATGGAGCTGACAGACCAAGGTTGGAACCCTTGTGAGACTGGCCCACAACCTTTCCTTCTTTTACACTGTTTATTTTGGCCATTTTGTCACAGCAACAGAAAACTGATGAAAGCACAGAAAGACCTAGTATACCTGAGAAACCCTCCCCCATGGTAATGGGCAACACTGCACACAGGGCACAACACAACCATCCACCAGTCTTATTCTATCTCTCCCATTGCGCGCGCGCGCACGCATGTGTGTGTGTGTGTGTGTGTGTGTGTGTGTGTGTATGTAAGACGCCATCATCACACTGACCACCACTTTTAAGGAGAGACCCTTTTGATCTCTACAGCAGAGATACAGTGCAGGGCACGAGCAGTCACTCCACCTGCCCATGTGGACATGTGTAAGGAGGGAGGACACAGAGGTTAGAATGAGACAGAGGCACTGGGTAAAGGGAGCAGATGGTCCTCGAGGGTCTGCCACCAAGGCAGTGCTGGAGCCCCAGGTATCGCAGACCACTTGGGACTTACCTCTGTGATGATGTAGAAATCGTCTCCTGGCTCCCCCTGAACAACAATTTTCTCTCCATCTTCAAATTGCACAGGCTCCAGGGCGTCAGCCACAGTCAGGCGTTCCCACTTCTCCAAGGACTCTGCCAGAGAAGGACAAAGTGTCACAAGCCATATGTCACCACCAAGGGAGTCCTGAATGTCCCCTCTCCTCAAATACATCTTGAGAGAGCCTGTCTCAGGTCCCTGATGCTGCACTGTGCTCGACAGGTGGCAGACAACCGAGCAGCAGCAGAGATCACAGATGCCAAAATGCCAGCTGGGGATCCTCCCACACTGGGCATGGTAGCACGAGCCTGCCACCCCAGCTACTGGGAGGCTGAGATAGGAGGAATAAGCTCAAGGCATGCCTGCCATACAGAACTAAGTTCAAGAGCAGTCTGAGCAACTTAGTGAGATGCTATCTCAAAACAAAACATAAAAACTGTAAAGATGGAACTTAATGTTAGAGCATTTGCCTAGAATCCCCCAGTGAGCTGGGGGGCGTGGGTAAGTGGTACAGTGCCATGCCCTGGCCTTCATATCCAGCACAAAGAAAAAAAGCAAGATAACATTTGGCTTCTATTTCTCTTTCAAGGAGACACAGTTTGTAAACACCCATGACCCCGCGCTATAAACAGCAAGCACCGAAAATTGAGTCTACATAGGCTTAGCGGGAAAATGCTTTCTCTTCCAAAGAACAAGGCTGAGTATATTTTGCAAATGATGGGGTCACAGCTGAGTTCCACAGCTGCTGCACACTGTATTTAGGACAACACAGCAAAGCCAGCAGGATGCCTCGCAGCCTTACCCTCAGCAGGGCAAGGACTAGGAGCTGAGCTGATGTCTCACTTCTCTCTGTGTGTGCGTGTGTGTGTGTGTGTGTGTGTGTGTGTGTGTGTGCGCGCGCGCGCACGCATGTGTGATGTGTTTGCATGTCTGGGGATTTGTGTGCATGTGGAGGCCTGCTGTTGCTCTGGGGAGTCATCCTCCAACCACTTTATACATTGAGACAGGGTCTCTCAATTGAACCCAGCGCTCATCTATATGGTTAGTGTCACTAGCTAGCTTTCTCTGGGGATCCCATTTCCATTCTTGGAAGCAGGAAATATAGGCAGGCTGCCACCTGGGCATCTATCTGGATTCTGAGAATCCAAACTCTGGTCTTCATGCTTGCAGCACAATCACTTTAACCACTGAGCCATCTTTCCAGTCTCCTGTTCATCTGTTTTTGAGACAGTCTTGCTGTATCTCCCAGGCTGGCCCTGAATTCACTTTGTGAAGACTGGTTTTAATTGTCAACTAGAATTGACAATTTAACAATCTAGAACAACAATCTAGAATGCCCTGGTTAGAGAGTCTGAGGGGCTGCCTACATCAGGCAGGCCAGGGCATCTCTGTGAAGGATTGTCTTGGTTGCCTTAATAGATGTGGGAAGACCTGGCCGCTGTGGCAGCACATTCCTTATGCAGCTATATGCAGAGGGGCCCTGGGCTGCATCAGACAGGGAGAGTGAACTGAACGCTGAGCCTGCCTGCATCCTGCCTGCTCGTGACTATAGCTGTGACGTGAGCCGCTGTCTATGGCTCCTGGCCCTGTGACTGCCCCACAAGGATGGACTGAAACCTGGAACTGAGCTAGGACAAACCCTTGTGACCCTAAGATGCTCTCTTCCAGGGTATTTTATCACAGCCACAGGGTTCATTTCTGGAAACCGGGGTCACAGGTGTGAACTACCATGCCTAGCATTGACGGGACACATGGGAGGGCCATACTGCCACTATTATAGGCCAAAAAGAATTTAGATGCTGAGTTTATCTTTAAAAGCTTGTAAGCGGGGCTGGAGAGATGGCCTAGCGGTTAAGAGCGCCGACCGCTCTTACAGAGGACCCGGGTTCGATCCCCAGCACCCACATGGCAGCTGAGAACCGTCTGAAGCTCCAATTCCAGGAGAACTCCAGTTCCAGGGGAATCCGAGACCCTCTTCTGAACTCCGCGGCATTGCACGACACGGGTGCACAGACTTGCATGCAGACAGTACATTCGTACACATACAGAAATAAATAAAATTAATAAAAAAAAAAAAAAAGCTTGTAAGCACAGCAGACCTCTGCAGCCTGCTCACACCTTCCTTTCCCTGACCCTTTCTGTCCCCAGCTTTCAGACAGGAAGAAAAAAATAATAATGTGAGATTTTTATATGAGAAAATCATGCTCACCTGATTAACTGACTTTTTTTTTCTGCCAAAACTAAAAATGCTTTCTGGCCTACACTTGGATGCTACATATGTAGGCCAGTTGCTAAAAATAAAAATGTAAAAGGCATTCATTTTATATCTAGGTTAGGAGGGAGATTTCTCTCCTTTAAATCCCTGGCCCATGCCCCACACTGAAAAGGCGACACTTCCTATAGAAAAGCCTGCTGTGCAGTGGGGGCTGCGAGGGCACCAGCCATGGCCATGGGGCCACTCTGATTTTCTCTTCAGTTCTCCTTCCCTTTCTTGCCCCTCTCTTTCTCCTCCTCTTCTTCATCCTCTCCCTCCTCCTTCCCTTCCTCCTCTTCTTCCTTCTCTCCTTCCTCCTTCCCCTCCTCTTCCTCCTTCCCCTCCTCCTTCCCTTCCTCCTCCTCTTCTCCCTTCTCTCCTTCCTCCTTCCCCTCCTCTTCCTCCTCCTCCTCCTCTTCTCTTCTTCCTCCTTCCCCTCCTCCTCCTTCCCCTCCTCCTTCCCTTCCTCCTCTTCTCCCTTCTCTCCTTCCTCCTTCCCCTCCTCTTCCTCCTCTCTCCTTCCTCCTTCCCCTCTTCCTCCTTCTCCTCCTCCTTCCCCTCCTCCTCCTCTTCCTTCTCTTCTTTCTCCTCTCCCTCCTCCTTCCCCCTCCCCTTCCTCCCCTCTCCTTCTCTTCGGCCTCCTCTTCCACCTCCTCCTTTTCTTTCTCCTCTCCTCCCTCCTCCTTTTCTTCCTCCTCTCCCTCTTTCCCTTCCTCCTCATCCTCTTCTTCCTTCTCTCCCTCCTCTCCCTTCTCCTCCTCTACTTTCTCTTCTTTCTCCTCTCTCTCCTTCTTCCTCTCCTCCTCCTCCTCCACTCTCCTCCTCCCTCCTCCCCCCTTCTCTTCCTTTTTCTCTGTCTTCCTGTCCCTCTGTTTCTCCCTCCCCTCTACTCTATTTTGTTATTGTTTGTTGAGACAGAGTCTCCCATGTAGCCTCACTGGCCTGGAATTTTTTCTGCTCCGGCCTCAGCGCCCAAGTGCTGGGCAGTGGAACTGTACTACTACATGTGGTTCGCTGCCAGCTTTCTTTAAGAATCTGGCTGGCTGGGTGCAGCAACTCAGGACTGCAACCTCAGCAAGTGGGTGATGGAGGCTGGAGGATCAGAAGCTCAGGGGCAGTCTTCACTACTAAAGGAGTTGGAGGCTAGCTTGGGCTACTTGAAACCATGCCTCAACAAAGCAGAAAACAGCAACAAAATGTGTGAACTGGACAGAAGCTGCTGGGTCATCTAGGACTGAGGTTGTTCCATGCAAGCCAGAGGAGCAATGCACACCATCCACTGAAGAATGAAGTCATGTTTGAGCAAAACTGGACTGAGTCTGGAGGAAATAGATACAAAATGATATAGAACACTGTATGCAATTAGAGGCTGCAGTTGGGATGCTCGCTTACAGGCTGGGGGTGTGGCTCAATGATAGAACACCTGCCTGTAATTCCAAAGTGAGAGGCTGAGGCATGGTTCACAGTAGAACAATTGTCTAGAATCCCCCAGTGAGGGGCTGGGGTGTGGCTCAGTGGTAGAGCACCTGCCTAGAATCCCCCAGTGAGGGGCTGGGGTGTGGCTCAGTGGTAGAGCACCTGCCTAGAATCCCCCAGTGAGGGGCTGGGTGTGGCTCAGTGGTAGAGCACCTGCCTAGAATCCCCCAGTGAGGGGCTGGGGTGTGGCTCAGTGGTAGAGCACCTGCCTAGAATCCCCCAGTGAGGGGCTGGGGTGTGGCTCAGTGGTAGAGCACCTGCCTAGAATCCCCCAGTGAGGGGCTGGGTGTGGCTCAGTGGTAGAGCACCTGCCTAGAATCCCCCAGTGAAGGGCTGGGGGCATCATTCAGTAGTAGAGCACCTAACTGGAAATCCAAGTCCCTGGGTTGCATTCCTGGCTACACACACTATTTATTTCACATATTTAAATATAAGGTTTTTTCTATGACATTTTAAAATGTGCTATATTGGAAAGCAAGACTTGTAATAATTTTATCTCTCAACACCATAAATCTTGGTGAAAACTGTAAGAAATAACCGTAAGGGAGACAGAGAGTATTTGGCCCCAGAGTTTTAAATGAAACAACGCATTTCAGAGCATTTGAACCACGCACATGCAGGCGCAGGGAGGGACTGGCGGTGGCCGGCTGAGGGGGATGGGAGTGGCTGCCAGTGGGGAGGAGGACGAGCAGGTTCTAGTGTAGGTGCTGTGCTGCACTCACGGAGAGGGGCTGGGCTCCCTGAGCTTCCTACAGCACTGAGAATGGCCAGTTTGTGTTGTAGCACACCACAACAAAGGGGCACTGCAGCAGGTCCCTGAAGAACTCAGGAAGGGAGGCACCCCACACACACACATACACAGCACTCTCACAGACACACACGCACAAACACGGAGGACTTGGGGCATGGTGAGAGCTACTGAGAGAGACAGAGACAGCACTAAACAAAGCCCTCACTGCCCCTTGAGTTTAGGGGATTGGTAGCATCTCCCCCCCCCCCCGCCAAGACATCTGAGCTGCTCAGCTGTGTTCATGAGCCAGGGTGCATCTGCAAGCCAGCAACCCTCCACAGCCCCCAGGGAGGGGCAGGGATGCCACTGGAGAGCAGGCTTGGGGCAAGCCAGAAGGGATCAGAGAAGAAAATGCACAGCACAGCTCACCAGCTACTTGAAGGCAGAGCTAGCTTTCAGCTCAGAATGGATGGAGCAGGGAGGGCACCATCAAAGACAGACATGGAGAGGGTGGGGACACTGACAGGATGACACTCATGCCCGCGGGTGGCAGAGAGTGGACATGTACATGTGTGAAGGCGCACTGTGAACGTGCGTGCATATCTGAACATGTGCTGTGAATCTGTGTGCATGTATATGAATGGAACCATCGATATGAATTCATGTGCATGAATTAGTGTTATGAATATGTGTACATGCTCATGAATGTGGGTGTGCCATAGGCATCCATGCACCACGAGCACATATGCCCATATGTGAGAGCACACCATGAGCATGGGTACATGTATGAATGCATGTCAAATTTGTGTGCAGACATGAATGTGCACCATAAGTGTGTTCACATGTGTGAATGTATATAACAAGGGTGTGTCACAAATGTGTGCCATGTTTGTTCACGTATATAAATATGTGACACATGTGTGTAGATACAATATGTATATATGAATGTGGACACATATACAAATGTGTTACATGGTTGTATGTAGCCACAACTGGGTATACATGAGTATCAATGCACACATAAATCTTTGTGCATGCATATTTATGTTCACATGTACATGTATGAACGTGTGTGTACCATGTGTGTATGAGCATACATCACTCCCATGTGAACCACACATGTGCATGTGTTCATGTGTGAACATGCATGCTCTGATGTCTCTCACAATGCCAAGCAGACATGACCTGCTAGTCACGCCGAGAAGAGAACGTAAGGGCTGGGTGCAGGTGCTTATGGGGCCAGCAGCCGGGTCGGCAGCCGGACACTGACCTAGGATGGACACCTTGCTGAGGAACTCCTCGTACATCTTGCGTTTCCTCAGTGTGCTGCCCTGTGGGAGAGAGAACAGAGATGGTGGCTGCCAGTCTGGGTCTTTAAGATTTTCCAATTGCCCCAGGTGACCAGTCTCTTCACAGGAGGCCCTCTTAATCATCTTAAATCCCAATGCCCTCTGATGGTCACACTCCTGTGTGAGCCACCAATATCTCCTGTTTTGTAGCTTCTGAAGCAGCTTCCAGCACCTTCTGTAGGCACCCAGTTGTGCCCACCTCCTTGGGTCTAGCCCCATGTAAGCCACCCCACACTGAATGGGACTACCATGTTTGAAATTTCTAAAGCTGGATTATAGGAGACACAGTGATGCCTGGCCTGCATCCTCCCATTCAGAGGAAGAGCAGAGAGAGTTGGTCACTTTGGCTCAGATCTTCAAATGACCTCAGCCCTAGAAAGTTCCCAGGCACAGCTAAGCTTTTCCTTGAGATCCACAAAATGTCTTAACATATGAAACATTATTGCTATTGGACACTATGGTTAGGGGATGCCTGATACTCAGTAATAGCTGACTAATATGCCCAGCTAACAGTAATCCTAATAGAAGATGTATTGTGCTCTTTTAGAATATATTTTATTTTTAAGGTGTGTGTGTGTGTGTGTGTGTGTGTGTGTAGGTGTGTGTATGAATGCAGGTGCCTGTAGAGGTCAGGGGCATTGAATCCTTCTGGAGTAAGAATGACAGGCAGTTGTGAGCCCCTGATGTGGGCGCTGGGAAATGAACTTGGGTCGTTGGCAAGGGCAGTAAGCACTTGTAATCACTAAGTCATCTCTCCACCCACTTGTTTGTTTCTGAGAGATAGCCTTTCTCTCTTTTTTTAATTAATTAATTTATATATATATATTTTATCAAATCTAGACCCGTGTCCCCCACCCTATCCCCCCACCCCACCAGAGCTCATGCATTCTGCCAAACATGCTTTTCATCTCTTTCTCAGTCTTTCTCAATATTCTCCATGTGGAAGTTGACTGTTTTGAGCAGAAGTTCACTGTTTCAGTCAGTTCTTTGATGCAGTCCTTTCTGTTGTTGTTGCTGTTGTTGTTGTTGTTGTTGTTTCCAATATGCATCGCTCCCAACTGCTTTGGACAAAAGCTCAAGGGGCCGTGCACAAGAAATACTTACAACTAGGTAATTGGCACTAGCAACCACAGATGAGGGATACCATTCGTTGTTTGTTTTTCTGGGACTGTGTTACTTCACTCAGCATGATGTCCTCTAGCTCCAGCCATTTTCCTGAAAAGCTCATTGATGTCGTCTTTCTTTACTGCTGCATAGAACTCCATTGTGTAGATGGACCACATTTTCTCTATCCACTCATCAGTTGAGGGGCATTTGGGTTGGTTCCAGCTCCTTGCTATTGTGAAGAGAGCTGAAATAAACATGGCTGTGCATGTATCTCTGCGGTGGGGTGAGTCTTGAGGGTACATGCCTAGGAGTGGTATGGCTGGGTCGGGTGGCAAGTTCATTCCAAGTCTTCCAGCCTTTCTCTATGTAGCCCAGGCTGGTCTCTAACCTGCATCTTTCTGCTTCAGCATTTTGAACAAGATTACAAGTCTTCCAGGTTCAGCCATTATGAAGTCTTTTGAGGCTTCCAGACAGGTTATCAGATCACATAGCTAGCCAGCTGCCTTCTCGGCTGCCTCACGTGTCTGCTGCAGTGGTGTGGGCAGTTCATACATCCTGCCTGGGCACTGACAGATGACAGAGGTGTCCCGAGGAGCCTGCTTGCTTCCCATGCAGTGTCAGGGACCCTCTTATCCCCATATTCAAAACCAATCTAGGGTACTGCAGCCCTCCCACTTCTGGATAAGATGGCACATCAGAAATGTCAGGGAAGAAGAGACATATCAGACATGAGAGACAACACTGACACATAGAGGCCCACAAAGGCCTGCAGATCTCCTGACGCACAGCTCTAGAAGGGTGTGGGCTGGAGTGTCTGCCTCATCTCCCACATCAACAGCCTTGGCTGTCCTACATGGGGTGGCATTTATGAGTGCTCTGCATGGTGCCTGACGCTAAGCTCTTGGCATGTTGGCATGATCTGCAGCAGGACTGGGGGGGTAGGAGGAATGGAGAGGGGAGCGCAGTCAAGGCTCAGACCTCAAGTACCAGACCTGCCCGCCCTCTCTCACACCACCCATGACAGATGTGAATGCAGCTCTGGGGCTCTGCACCCTGGAGGCAGGTTCAGCTGGTGTAAAGGATGTTTGCGTCTAGTTCAGCATGCTGCATATCTCTCTGTCACATGGGAAAATAGGGGCCATAACAGGAGGTCCCTCCACATAGTGGGCAGCCCATCGAGTCTAACTCGGAGCTGAGAGTGACAGGGGGCAGGACAGCTCTGCCATTGGTTCCCTCCTTGTGAGCACTAGAGACCCTGCAGGAGGCATGGGAGAAGGTCAGGGAAGGAAGACTGGTCTTCTGAGGGAGAAAATCAGGAGAAGGGTTGGGCTACGGGCACGTGACACTAAATGCCTGTCCCTAAGAGCTATGATAAAAACATGAGTGGAAGCAGAATGTGGAGGAATGGAGTCCCCAGGGCTCAGAAGTTGCTTCCTGGGGCCAGACCATGGGTTTCTCCCTAGCTGCTAGTGAGGTCAGCCTTTCGAGCCCATCCGAGGACACTCAGAGATCCCAGCTCACCATGCAGAACTTCTCAGGAAAAGCCCTGTGTTAATCCTGTCACCTAGGAAACACATCTGGGCATGACTGTGAGGGAGTTTCTAGACTGGGTTAACTGAGGTGGGAAGACCCACCCTGAATGTGGGCAGCACCACCCCATGGGCTGGGGTCCTGGACTGAATACAAAGAAGAAAGCAAGCTGAGCAGCAGCATACATCTCTCTCTGCTTCCTGACTGTGGATGCCACATGAGCGGCTGCCTCACGCTCCTGCCGCCATGCCTTCTACCATGATGGACCGTATTCTGGAACTGTGAATCAGAGCAACCCTTCCTCCCTTAAATTCCTTTTGTCAGATATTTTGTCGTAGCTAAGGGGTTAGGACCCATGCACAGCCCAGAACCACTGGAGGAACCCCATTAGGTTGTTCCCGGTCATCTGGACCACAATGGTAAGATGGTGGTTTTGCTAGCAAGTGCCTGAACAAGCCCATGTCCATGAAGGCAAAAGGACGCTATTGGAAACCCAGTGTTCAGGCTCTGGTGAGACAGAACCCATTGTGTCTATCCAGTGGTGCAGATCAAGACAATGACGGTGATGGCAGCCTCCTCAGTGACCTGGCCAAACCATTTTATCCCTGCCAGCCTTGAAAAAGGCATCTCTCTTGAAAATTTACAGTCTCTGCTGACAGGCCAGCAATTAAGCCCTGTGAGCGGACTGCCTGGGGACTGTGACCTGGGATTTAGCATTGGTGCAGCAGGCAGGATCAGGCTGAGGGTGAGGTAGGGCCTGGGGAAGGGGCAGGAGGGATGGCTTCCTACTGGATAGCGGGAGGCAGGCAAGGCCAGGCAGGGCCTGACTGCTTGTAGGAGCAAGACCCCAAGATGAGTAACACTTAGTAAGCCTCTGGGAAGCTGGTGACCTGGGGACCCCTAGCTTTGAAGGCTTTATGGCATGCTGATCAGCAACCCAAGGTGGCTTCCAGTGAGGCTCACCTAGCAGTCTTGCAGAGTCTGGCCCAGCCTTCTCCCCTGGGACAGGGCCTTGCTTTGTCTGTCTCTCTATCCTCCACAAGCCCTGTGATGGTCAGTGTAGATCGTTAACCTGAATCTAGAATCCCCTGGAAGGGGGGTCTCAACGAGCCATGGTTTAGCTTAGGTTGGCCTGTGGGCATCGTGGTTGGGTTAACTTAGGTAGGAAGATCCACCCTGAATGTGGGAGGTGCCATTAAGAGTCCTCAACTAAATCAAAGGGGAACCAGTGGGTGACGTGATGTGACCAGCTGTCTCCAGCTCCGGCCTCCGTGATGCCCACAGCGATGGACTATACCTTGAAACTGAGCTAAAACAAACCCCTTCTCCCTTAAATCACTTGTGTCAGGATATTTTATCACAGCAACCAGAAAAGAAACCCAGACCCTTACTATAGCTCAGCAACAGGGGGTCATACGAGCAACCTCAAGACAGGAGAAGTGCCCACCACCTGCAGCCCAGGCCTCCCATCCCCCACAAGAGCAGGAATGCCTGGGTCTGGAGGGAACTAGCATGAAGCTGAGTCGGAGGAGGAGTGTAGTTGGTGAACACACAATGCTGTCACAGAACCCATCTTGCTCAGCGTGTCACAGGCAGAGCACTGAGATCTGGAATCAAGCCTGCTCTCTCCCGCCTCATTGTGGTACTAAGAACCAAATGCCATCTCTGACACATTTTGCTGTCCGGTGGCCAGGAGATTTGTGTCCACCCTCTAGGGGAGCCTGTTCCGCTCGGGGAACCAGTGCTGCCCAGGGTGACTGGAACAGCCCCAGGTGACTGAGACAGCCCAGGGTGGGGCACCCTGGGCTTCGAAGAAGCTTCTCCATCACTGCAGCCCTCTCCATCCCCCAATCCCCACCCATGAGCACTGGCTCCATAGAACTTTCTCAACCATGCACATAGTTTCCCACTGCCCAGGAGCCTTGGTTGGGGTCCTTACCTGGGGGCCTGGTTCTTGCCACCTCCCAGGCTGTGTGACCCCTGTGAGATACTAGGGGACTCTGAGCCCATCTCAGAAACCCTTCAAAAACTGAGGGTACATGGAGATTACAGATGCCAAGCCTCCTGTGCCAAAGAGTGAAGGATCCCCAGACCGTGTGAGGATGGCTTTGAGAACCACTCAGGACATGGGCCTTAAGAGGTTTCCTGGGTCAGTGGTTACTGGGAGCAGTGGGGGGGGGGTGCATATCTTCCCAGGGCACAGGCTCCCAGGGGCTCAGGACACCCCAGCCAGGGGCTGCAAGAGAGCCCAGCATGGCTTCTACCATACAATTGTAATCTATTTTGGGTATGTAGTATTTTTTGTGTTTGTTTTGTTTCATTTTGTTTTTGAGACAGGGTCCCATGGAGTCTAGGCTGGCCTCAAAGTTGCTATGTAGCTAAGGAT
Organism: Rhizomys pruinosus; assembly: GCA_009823505.1. NCBI lineage: Eukaryota > Metazoa > Chordata > Mammalia > Rodentia > Spalacidae > Rhizomys > Rhizomys pruinosus. The sequence goes on from VZQC01003171.1 coordinate 802,974, forward strand.
GGCCTAGAACTCCTGATCCTTCTGCCTTGTCCTCCCGAGTGCTGGGATTACATCTATGTGCCACTAACCTGGTTTGTGCAGTGCTGGGGATGGAACCCGGTGCTTCCTGCATGCTAGACAAGGTCTCTACCCACTGAGCCACAGCCCCGGCTCCTCTACCGGACAATTCAACACTCAAGTAGCTGAAGCCACAAGATCTTTGATGAAGCTCAGGTGAATAGAGGGCTTAAAAGAAGGAAAACTCCCAGAGCCCTGGCCCCTGCTGGGTTCCCACCCAAGCCTGCTCCACCAGAGCCGGACTCTTCTTTATTCCTGTTTGACCCTTAGGAACCTTCCTGGTCCACTGTCACAGGATCCCCACAGCCTGAACATGGATTCCAGCCTGACGTTCTGCAATGTGGCCAGCTCCCTGGGGACATCAGTGGCCCCCTCGTCTTCCATGTCCCCTTCATCTTAGACAGGAGCACTCTGCCCACTGGGGGGACTGTGCCAGCAGACAGAGACAGCACCGAATGCCCCACAGGGCTCTGCCTGGCTCTGGAGATGCACTATTCTTAGTGTCTGGGGATCTGAAATTAACTCAAAGGAAGTGCCAGCTCCCTCTGCGCTTTGAGAACTTCCCTGAATATAAAGTTCCAACCACAAAGTCCCTCAGCCAACAATGACATGGGGTGGACCAGACTGGGGAGGGATGGGAAAGACACAGCAGCTTGGCAGCTTATGTAACCCCGGGGCCAGGTGCACCCAGGGGAAACCTCCGCATCCTCCTGGAGGAAAGGAGGAGGCCCTCTGCGGCCTCCCACGGGACTAGCAGGTCCCTGTAGATGGAGAACGTGCTGGAGACAAAGGACTACAGTGTCACACTGCCTCTGCTGGATCCCTGTGCCCTGATGTGTTGAGTGCTCACTCCCAGGGGGAGTGCTACCTCCAAGACGGTGCCCTCTAACCCACAGAAGAACTGGCATTGCATCAGGACCAGGAGAGGACACCACAGAGGGCTGCGCCCTTCATGCCCACGGGCCGCATCAGGAGTACCATGCGGCAATGCTTCGCCCCAAAGCTGCTCTGTTTCCTCTGGGTGCCCAATCTAGCACAAAGTAACTGGGCTCCAAGTTGGTCACAGGTCCCTCTGTGGTACCTTCCCACGCTCTATGTTAGAGGTCAGGCTCTGAAGAAAGCTGGAGGTCCTCAGGTCAGAGTCCTCCCAATTCCCGGGACCAAACCCTAACTCTGTCCCACAGTGGCCCCTTACTCGTCCCCATGTCTCAAGAAGCTCCATCCTAGGGCCAATAAATTTCCTTAGTGTTTTGTTTGTTTGTTTGTTTTAGCCCTGTCCTACTGTCATCACCTTAGAGACCCTGGATTTCATTCTCAAAGTTGGTCCGAAATGGTAGCTGGAGGTCCAAACATGCAACCATGTTCTAGAACATATGGAAGGAAAATGGGGCAGTGGGGACATCCCTGGCCGTCTTCTTATCTACCCCAAATCCCTTCTAGTCCTTTCCACTGGAATCACAGGCTGTGTCTACCAGGACCCCCAGGACTCACCATGAGGATGCGCCGGTAGCTGTCACGGTCAATGCCCCAGAGCTTAAGGTCCGTCTTTGCCTTCACTGTGGCAGCTCTTGGGGTGCCATAGATAAGGGCCAGCTCCCCGAAGCTCCCCCCCTCACTGATGCTGGTCACCCACTCTCCATTCACGTAAACCTTCAGGAAACAGGAGAGAAAGATCATCAGGACACGTAAGTCACAATGGCCGCTTCCAACATGGGGATGTCCATAGTAAGTCACAATGGCCGCTTCCAACATGGGGATGTCCACAGTAAGTCACAATGGCCGCTTCCAACATGGGGGTGTCCATAGCGCTCCCCAGGAGATGGACGGGAGCCACGCTGGGCTCCTCCTGCCCTGGAGGTAGGTCTGGGCTGGTGTGACCTGTGGAACAGCTGCCCACCTCAGCCTGTTCTGACCCACAGCTGGGCCACATACAACCACTTAAGGACCAATCAGGCCCAGATGGATGCAACAGTGTGTCCCAGAGCCTCCCAGGTAGCTCTCCCATTCAATGATAACTTCTCAGGCTCTCTGGGCCTCAGTTTCCCAGCTGCATCCCAATGAGCTGGCTCTAACACTACAGTATGCTGAGCTCTAGGCAGCCACCTCCCTCTTGTCTACACTACAGTATGCTGAGCTCTAGGCAGCCACCTCCCTCTTGTCTACACTACAGTATACTGAGCTCTAGGCAGGCACCCCCTCTTGTCTACACTACAGTATGCTGAGCTCTAGGCAGGCACCTCCTCTTGTCTACACTACAGTATGCTGAGCTCTAGGCAGGCACCCCCTCTTGTCTACACTACAGTCTGCTGAGCTCTAGGCAGCCAGCTCCCTCTTGTCTTTCCCATTCACAAACTGCCTGAGGACCCCTCTGACCCCCTTGCCCCACTGCTCTGGGCACACACTGCCCAGCCCCTTCTCCCTTGGCCTATTCCACCAAGACAAACACCCAAGTCCTTTGGCCAGGAGCCTAGTGGAGCCCCTGGCTGGGCACCGTTGCTGAGCTGCCCCAAGAAGGGACCAGGACAAGATTCCTTTTCAGGCCGCGTGGGCAATGGGCCCTGCACAGAGCACACACTATGCATGGACCACGCATAGCCCATATCCTGCCGGGCACAGAATGGGTAGATTGTTCATTCCGAGGCCGATTATGCAGCCCCGTTACTATAAATTGACACAATGTGTGCTTTATCCCTGCAGCGTCTCAATGAGCGTACAGAACAGTTCCCGTTGCCAAAACGGGTGCGTACCCGGAGAGTGGATTGTGATGAATCTGGAAGCAATTCTTATTGAAATCAATGTCTCATTATCTGATAATAACCAAGGCACAGAGATTCCTGTCTGAAAGAATGCCCCGCAGGTGATGGGTAACGCCATGATGAAGTGAGGGGGGCGTGGAGCAGGGCTGGCCAGTCACAAAGATAGGGGGGCAGGGACGACCAGGGACGGCAGGTGTCAACTTGGCAGGGTCTGTGCTCTTCCTGACAGGCCCTGCAGGTTCCCCAAACCAGAAAGAGAGCCAGGGTGCTGGGAGAGGACAGGGGAGAACACAGTCTGTTTTGCCCTTCAAAGAACTCTTAAGATGGCTGCTTCTTGCATGGGGGTCTCCATAGCTCACCCCAGAAGTCATGGACAGGGGGATCATGCAAGGTGGCTCTTACTCCTCACCAGGAGGTGGCCATGGGCTAATACGAACTGTGGGACAGCTGCCTGCTTCATCCCACGGACACATACCTGTCAGCCATGTACTCCAGAGCCTGAGGAGTAGGACCTTGACTTTTAGAACTAGCCTGGGCTGAGAACAGATACTGTCTCAAAATGAAAACAAAGCAGAACTGGAGAGATGGCTTGGCAGGGAAGAGTGTTTACCACTAAGCCTGATGACCTGACTCAAGCCTGCGACCAACATGGTAAAATGAGAGAAGTGACTCCTGGAAGGTGTCCTCTGACCATATGTGTACTGCAGCATAACCCCCCCATCATAAAACTTTATTTATTTTAATTAATAAATAAATTTTTAATTTATTTATTTGTGTTTATATGTGCCACCGTGTGTGAGTGGGAGTCAGAGGGCAGCTTGCAGGACACTCCCTCCATCAGGCAGGTTCTGGGAATTGAACTCAGGTTGTCAGATTTTGTGGCAAGCACCCTTACCTGCTGAACCATCTTGTCACTCCCCCCCCACACACACACTCAATTTTCTTTTAATGCAAAGAAAACAAAGCAAACAACAAAAGTCCTGATAGAATCTGAAAACACATGCTAATGCTAAGGGAGTGTGGAGGGAGGCAGGGATTGGGGGGGAGGCAATCTGGGATTTCAGACATGAATTCACAGACCTTAGGCAATACCCCTAGGACTTCAGCCTCCTTTCCATAGAGCAGGACACAGCCCGGGAGGATGGAGGGGGCTCTGTGGTCACAGCCTCTCCCTCCTACCTCAGAGCCGGCACTGCTGCCTTGCTTCTGCTTCTGCAGGAACCTGTGCTTGGAAACTTGCAGCTCAGCGAGTGTGCGCACCCCTGAGAGACCTGCACCCTCCCTGGACCCTCTCCTCAATGTTACCCTACCCACTCCTTTAGCCTCACAGTGCTCATCCACCATGAATGGGCTTGGGGCTGTCACACCCACAAGGATGCTACCAGGAATGTGTGTGTGTGTGTGTGTGTATGTGTGTGTGTGTGTGTGTGTGTGTGTGTGTTTTACTGGGAGTTGAATGTAGTGCCTTGAGCCCCAGCCCCTCACTGGGGGATTCTAGGCAGGTGCTCTACTGCTGGGCCACACCCCCAGCTCCTCACTGGGGGATTCTAGGCAGATGCTCTACTGCTGGGCCACACCCCCAGCCTCCTCACTGGGGGATTCTAGGCAGATGCTCTACTGCTGAGCACTGTCTGTAGCGTTTTTTGACCCAGGGTCTTACTCTGTAGTCCATACTGGCCTCTAACTTGCCCAAATGCTCCTGCCTCAGCCTCCTAAGCATAGGATTAGACACTCAGACATCAGGAGCATTCTTGAGCTAAGGGTGACTGCTCTTCCTTGTTTGTCTGAGAGGACATTCGCTGGGTGACAGGGACACCTTCTGGCTCAGCAGCAGCAGGTGTTACTGAAAGCAGACCCCAGGGCCACTCTACAGCCACTGCACTTCAGTCCCCACATGTCAATTTAGGCTGAGTCATGAATGCAGATGGGCTTGGGGTTGGATGTAAGGACACAGGGGTTGTCCATGAGTAGCCAATGGTCCAGTCTCTCTCCTTGCAGCACAGCGAGCAGGGAAGGTCCCCCATGGCCACCCAAGTGGGAAAGAGGCCACAGAGCACAGGACCCCTGGGAACCGTGTTCTGAATAAGCCACTGTGGTAGTACATTCCCTAACTTTACTAGGGTCCATCCTCAAAGACAGGGTGGGTATGGTCACCCTGGGACATGACCAAGGGGAACAGGGACCCTCTGAAGTGACCACCCTCCCTCACCCAGAAGCCTCAAGCCTCAGGGACCCCCCTCCATGGTGTCAGAGGAAACCATTGTGTCGTCCAGGGCCACCCAGAGGACAAAGGGCCATCCTTCTGTGCACACTGGCCTCTCTCACAGCCTCCACACCCAGCTGGCATGCCAAGGGGTTACTCTTGTTTGGTTTCTTTTTTGTTTGTTTGTTTTTTCTTCCTTTAAGAGAAAAATGGTGGGAGGCCCCACTGGCTACATTATGCCACAACAGGGCCAAGGGTCCCCCAGCTGAGCACAGCCTGAGCAGCCCTGCCGGGCCTGCCTTCCGCCTTCCCTCAGTTCAGTGGATGGCCTCTACCCCAGGGGTCTTCTCACCTCTAGGGACTCATCAGTGGAGGGTCCTGTCTGTAGGGCACAACAAGCGGGGACACAGGCCACAGGTAAACACCGTAAGAATACAAGCCAGATACGATGGCCCCTGCCTGTGATGTCAGCACTTTGAGAGGGGAGGCAGGAAGATTGTAAATACGAAGCTAGCCTGGAATACAAGAGCAAGACTGTCGCAAAAAGGAAATAAACAAGGCTAAAGAGATGGTGCAGTCAGTAAAATACTTGCCTTACATGCGAGAAGCCCTGAATTGATACTCCAGAACCCAAGTCAAAGTGCTGGGCACCGCGGCACGGGTCAGAAACCCCAGCATCGCAGAGGTGGAAACAGGCAGAGCCCTGGGGCACGTTAGCCAGCCAGTCTAGATGGATCAGTGAATTCCAGGCTAGCGAGAAACCCTGTCTTTAAAAAAGCAGGGTTGCCACATGGCAGCTGAGAACCGTTTGTAACTCCAATTCCAGGAGAACTCCAGTTCCAGGGTAATCCGAGACCCGCTTCTGACCTCCGCGGCATTGCACGACACGGGTGCACAAACCTACATGCAGACAGTACACTCATACACATACAAAAATAAATAATAAATAAATTTTTTTTTTTAAAAAAAGCAGGGTTGCTGGGCGTGGTGGCGCACGCCTTTAATCCCAGCACTGGGGAGGCAGAAGCAGGCAGATCTTTGTGAGTTCAAGGCCAGCCTGGTCTACAGAGTGAGCTCCAGGGAGACCCTGTCTCGAAAAGACCAAATAAATAAATAAATAAAAAAGGCAGGGTGGAAGGCTGGAAAGATGGCTTAGGGGTTAAGAGCAGTGGCTGTTATCACAGACTACACAAGTTCAGTTCCCAGCGCTAGCATGGCAGCTAACAATCATCTGTAACTCCAGTTCCAGGGGAACCTCTTCTGACCTCCATGGGCATTGCATGTACAGGTGCATTTACATATATGCAGGCAAACACTCATACACATAAAATAAAAGTAAACCTATTTTAAAAATTAAAAAAAGCAGATGAGGCATGGTAGCACACACCTTTAATGCCGGCACTCGAGAGGCAGAGACAGATAAATCTCTGTGAGCTTGAGGCCAGCTCGGTCTTCACAGGATCTAGCTCTGGGTTAGCGAGTGCTACCCTCTCTCAAAACAACAACAAAAGGTTGTGGGGAAAGGGGAACACTCATCCACTGCTGGTGGGAATGTAAACTCGTACAGCCACTATGGAAAGCAGTGTGGAGAACCCTTGGAAGACTTGGAATGAACTTGCCACCCAACCCAGCCATACCACTCCTGGGTCTGTACTCTCAAGACTCATCTTACTGCAGAGATACATGCACAGCCATGTTTATTGCAACTCTCTTCACAAGAGCAAGGAGCTGGAACCAACCCAAATGCCCCTCAACTGATGAGTGGATAGAGAAAATGTGGTACATCTACACAATGGAGTTCTATGCAGTAGTAAAGAAAGACGACATCATGAGCTTTGCAGGAAAATGGCTGGAGCTAGAGGACATCATGCTGAGTGAAGTAACACAGTCCCAGAAAAACAAACGAGGAATGGTATTCCTCATCTGTAGATGCTAGTGCCAATTACCTAGTTGTTAGTATTTCTTGTGCATGGCCCCTTGAGTTTTTGTCCAAAGCAGCTGGGAGTGATGCATATTGGAAACAACAACAACAACAACAACAACAGAAAGGACTGCATCAAAGAACTGACTGAAACAGTGAACTTCCGCTCAAAACAGTCAACTTCCTCGTGGAGAATATTGAGAAAGACTTAGAAAGAGATGAAAAGCATGTTTGGCAGAATGCATGAGCTCTGGTGGGGTGGGGGGATGGGGGGGGACACGGGTCTAGATTTGATAAAAAAAAAATTTTTTTTAAAGAAAAAAAAACAATTTTTTTTGTTCTTTTTGAGACAGGGTCTCCCTGTAGCCCCAGCTATCCTGGAATTCACTCTGTAGACCAGGCTGGCCTTGAACTCACAGAGATCTGACTGCCTCTGCCTCCCAAGTGCTGGGATTATGGGCATGTGCCACCACACACAGCACAAATAAATAAAAGTTAAAAAGCAAAGTGGACCAGCAACATGGCTCAGCAGCTAATTTACAAGCATGTTCTGTACATGGTTTGTTAATTCACAAGCTTGTATGACAAAACATGTTTTGTCATGTATGACAAGCATGTTTTGCCATACAAGCATGATGACTTGTGTTCAATTCCTAGAACTCACAAAAAGGTGGAAGGAGAAAACCAACTGCACAAAGTTGTCCTCTGACTGCCACGGGCTTGGCATCACAGCATGCCCCTCCCCCACATCAAACACACAAAAATGGTTAAAATTAAATCTTAAAAATAAGGTGGATGGCACCTGAGGAAAGATACGTGAGGTTGACCCTTGGCTGCCATGCACACACACACACACACACACACACACACACACACACACAGAGGTGGCCTGGGTGACTGGGTGGCAGGGGAAGGTCATGAAGTCTTGCTAGCAAGGCCCCACCTAACACTGGATCTCTGTGAAGCCCAGGACTCCACAGTCAGTGAACATTGCCCTCCTGGCACAAGTGGACCCAGGCTGCTGTGAGACCAAGAGTGCCCAGCCTGGGGCAGAGCTATCTCTGCCTCTGCAGGCACTTCAAATCAAGCTTGACTCCACTTGAATGCAAAGTGGCAGAAATAGCTGAGGGGAAGGGGTCACAAAAGCTGGGCCTGGTAGCACAGGCCTGTCACCTCAGCTACTTTGAAGACTGAGGCAGGAGGGTCACAAGTTCAAGAGATTCCCCCTGGCTACAGAATAAATTCAACCTGAAAGTTAAAAAGAAGGCTAGGGAGGTAATTTAGCAGCAGAGCACCTGCTTAGAATCCCCTAGTGAGGGACTGGGGTGTGGCTCAGTGGTAGAGGACCTGCCTAGAATCTCCCAGTGAGGGGCTGGGGTGTGGCTCAGTGGTAGAGCACCTGCTTAGAATCCCCCAGTGAGGGGCTGGGGTGTGGCTCAGTGGTAGAACACCTGCCTAGAGTCCCCCAGTGAGGGGCTAGGGTGTGGCTTAGTGGTAGAGCACCTGCCTAGAATCCCCCAGTGAGGGGCTGGGTGTGGCTCACTGGTAGAGCACCTGCTTAGAATCCCCCAGTGAGGGGCTGGGGTGTGGCTCAGTGGTAGAGCACCTGCTTAGAATCCCCCAGTGAGGGGCTGGGGTGTGGCTCAGTGGTAGGGCACCTGCTTAGAATCCCCTAGCGAGGGGCTGGGGTGTGGCTCAGTGGTAGAGCACCTGCTTAGAATCCCCCAGTGAGGGGCTGCGGTGTGACTCACTGGTAGAGCACCTGCTTAGAATCCCCCAGTGAGGGGTTGAAGGTGTGGCTCACTGGTGGAACATCTGTCTAGTCTCCCCCAGTGTGGGGTGGAGGCATGGGTCAGTGAGGAGCATGTGGAGCAGCTTTTTAGATTTGCTCCTGAGTGTGGTCAGTCCTGCCTGCCTCTGCCTCATGAGTGCATGAGGCCCTGAGTTCAATTCTCAGAGCTGTAAAATTAATTGATCAGTCATTGAATTTCTAAGTTCAAAACACCTTTTGTGCTGGATAGCTTTAGTGTCAACTGGACACACCTTGGTTCAGGGAGCCTCAACTGGGGAATTGCCTCCATTGGACTGCCCTGTGGTCCCATTGAATATTGTCTTGATTGCTGAGTTCTGTGGGAGGGCCCAGCCCACTGTGGGTGGTGCCAGCTCTGGGCAGGTTGTTATGTACAGTATAAGAAAGCAGGCTGGGCATGGCAAGGGAAGCAAGCCAGTGAGCAGCATTCCTCCATGGCCTGTGCTTCAGCTCCTACCTCCAGCTTTCTGCCCTGAGTTCCTATGTTGGGTTCCCTCAGTGATGAATTGTGACCCAGGAGATATGTGCTGAATGAACCCTTTCCTCCCCAAGTTGGTTTTGGTTAGAGTGCTTTTGTTTTGTCACAGCAATTGAAAAGAAACTAGAACACCTTCCTTTAATTATGAGTCTAAAAATACAATGATATAAAGATATGTCACCTGTTTGAGAGAGGGCTTCACTATGTAGCACTGGCTGGGCTGGAACTCCCTAAGTTTGCTGGCCTCAAACTCATAGAGATTCACTTACCTCTGCCTCCCCAGGCTGGGATTAAAGAAAGGTGTGTGTCACGGTGTGCATGGTAACCTGTGTAACCCATCCATCCTCGTGTGGCCCCTTCTTTCTCTCCCACAGAACCCCAGAAGGCAGGCTGGGTCAAGACCACAGATCTAGAGCTTGCTGCTGACTTCCAGGCCCAAGGTTGACTTCTGTGGCTCCTTCTATAAATGGACTCACGTGGAAGCTGCAGTGCCCAGCCTGTGCTACTCATCCCCACAGGAATATCAGGGCACAATTCCAGTCACTGCCAGGCTTTATCCAACAGCCTGTGATCTCAAACAGAGATGTCCAGGACCAGAGATAAAGAGGCTGTGCTGGGTCCTTGGATGTGCTTTTTTTTTTTTTTTTCTGTATGTGTATCAATGTACTGTCTGCATGCAGGTCTGTGCACCCGTGTCGTGCAATGCCGCGGAGGTCAGAAGAGGGTCTCGGATTCCCCTGGAGCTGGAGTTCTCCTGGAATTGGAGTTTTAGATGGCTCTTGGCCGCCATGTGGGCGCTGGGGATCGAACCCGGGTCCTCTGTAAGAGCGGTCGGCGCTCTTAACCGCTAGGCCATCTCTCCAGCCCCCTTGGATGTGCTTTATGGGTGAAATGTTCTTGGAAGTCTCCAAGACCCTCAGATGAAGGGCACAGCCGCCTTTGTACTCAACAAACAACTAATTAAAACATAACAGCACTTTAGAAAGCAGGTTTCCATGTTCTCTGGAACATAAATAGCTCACAGCAACCCATACATTTCAGAAGGATGACCAGACAGAAAATGTGACACATGCCCAATGGAACATTATTTGGCTTTAAACAGGACATTCTGATACTTGCTACAGCACAAATGGATAGTTAGTCCCTGAGGACATGGCGTTCCTTTACAAGGAGCTACAGGACAGATACTGTGTGGCCCCACTTTTATGAGGTCACCAGAGGAGTAAGAGTTACAGGGACAGAAAGTAAGATGAGGAGAGCCAGAGGCTCGGGAGGGAGTACGGGGTGACAGTTTGAAAGGGCCAGAGGATGACTTTGGGGAGATGGCCAGGGAGATGGTTGAGACAGGGGAGATGGCTGAGAGAATAGGAGGACCTGGGAGACAGGAAGGAGGCTGCAGTGGCTGGCAGTGGCTGGGACTTGGAAGGCCTGGGCAGACAGTTCAGAGGGTAAAGTGCTTGCTGTGGAAGTGTGCAGACCTGAGTTTAAGCTCCAGAACCCATGTTTGTAAAAAGGCCGGGGGCTAGACAGATGACTCAACTGTTAGAGTGCTTGTTGCTATTTCAAAGGCCCCAAGTTTGGTTCCCAGCACCCAAATGGTGGCCGACAACTGCCTGTAACTCCAGCTCTGGGGAATCCAATGCCCTCTTCTGTCCTCCATGAGCACCTACACATACACACACATATCTCAAAACAGATACACATGAATGCACACAAATAAAAAATAAATGAATAAAAGCCAGGTGTGGTGGCATGGTCCTGGAGCAGCCCTGGGGAGGTGCAGACAGGTGGCTGCTGGGGCTTCCTGGCCCACCGGCCTCACTGAGTCCGCAGGTTCCAGGCCATCACCGGTGGTACACACTTTAATCCCAGCACTCAGGAGGCAGAGGCAGGCATATCTCTGTGAGTTTAAGGCCAGCCTGGTCTACATAGCGAGCTCCAGGACAGCTGTAACTAAAGGGAGACCCTGTCTCAAAAAGACAAAAAAAAAAACCCAAAAAGCAAGGTGGTGAGGTGTGGTGGTGCTCTAGTCCTGACAGTGGGAGCAGAGGCAGATGGGGCTCTGTGAGTTTCAGGCCAGGGTGATCTATATAATGAATTCTAGGCCGGCTAAAGGGAGACCCTGTTTCAAACAAACAAAACATAAGGAAGATACCCAAGGTTAAGCTGTGGCCTCCATAGGCATGTGCAGAAACACACACACACACTCACACACATGCACACATATGCACCATACACATACACAGCACACACATAGACACAACACACACATACACACACATCACGCAAACCATATATTACATAACATACACACCACATGGCACATGTACATACATTATACTCATTACACACATCACTCAAGCCACACATCACACACATACACACATCACACAATCACACAAACCATACATCACACACAAATCACACACACACACACACACACACACACACACACACACGCACACAGAAGAAAGAGTTCTGGATGAATAAAGGCAGCAGCTGCGCGGTTGATGAAGCCGTCAATTTCATGCTTGGTGCAGTTACCAACGGAAACACAAGCACTCACACAGGCAAACTGAACAGCCCCAGCCTTACAGTGAGAGCAGACCGAAAGGCTAGGGTGCCCGGCTCCTGGGTACACAATGTGGGAGGGAGGGCCCACTCTCCACCTCTGAGGGCAAGAAGTGCCTCCTCTCCTGAAACAGGAGGCAGGAAGGAAACACCCACAGAGACAGTGCGAACCTGGAAAGGGGTGGGGGATCCCCAAATCACAAGTCTGACAAGGATCGAGGAGGGCTCAGGGCCTGTTCCCCAGCCCACATGCCTGCAGCTGACTGTCCTTTTAAGTCAAAATACCTTGTTCCATGAATAAAATAAATTGGAAAATATTTTTATACTTAGAAAAATGGATTATAGCTCTTGGCAAACCTATACATACTGCCTAGCGTTTTCGGAATCTCTGTGGAAAACCACAATTTTAACCAACACGGAACCTCTGGCACTGGGTCACCTGGTCCCTGGGGCGCCACTGGGTGAAGGGAGTTGCCCACCCTGCAAGGGTGCTTGGGAGCCTCTAAGAGCCTTGCCTGTTTTCATGATGAGGTAGGAGTCCTCCCTGGAGAGGGTGGTACTCTCCATGACCCCCTGGGTGTCCCCACCTAGGTAAAAGCAGAATTGTTCCTATCCTCAGAGGCCTGCTTAGCCTGGGAGAAAGTTTACAGAACACAGCCCTGGGGCTCCCAGAGGCTGAAAGGCTTGTGGTGAGTAATCACAGTAATTACTATAATATACGTCCCTCCACTCAGCGGATGACTGGCCCCTGCTCACTCTGATCCCTTACTGGGCATCTTTGATTCCTTTAAATGTGGCCTTCCCTGATGGCCTCTGGGTGTTTACCCTGCATCTCCCACATCACAGCAGAGTTCCTTCTGTGCCTGGCCCTGTGGGTGCTCCCCTACCCCCACCCCCATCCTAACTGGAAAGTCTGACAGATTGATAAAGACACTGGGGACTCTTTCTTGTGCAGTGCGGTGGGTTGGTGACGCAGAGCACACCCACTCGTGGGTCAGGTCTTTGCGCCACCTGTGGCCTGGGTGTCCCAAACTCAAGGCTTTAGCCAGGAAGTGGCACCCACCCCCTGGCACCCAGACATCCTGGATGGCCAGCCAGTAAGGGCCTTTCTTTCAGCCACCTTTGAACCTCCGGGCTGAAGAGGGAAGGGGGAGGCGGATCCGTCCGAGACAATGTATTTGGGGAACTGCAGTTTTGCGAAGGTGAGCTCACTTTTTCCTCAAAATTGCCTTCACATGTCCTCGGGCTGGCGGACAGCCAGCTAGAGCTCTAGTGGTCATCACAGGCAGCGGAGCTAGGACGCCGACCAGAGCCCGGGGATTTCCCTGAGTCAGACTCTAGCCTTCCACTTACATCTTTCGGGAACCTGGAAGGTGGTGGCCCTCAGAGGAAGGCTGAGAGGGTCTTGCTGGGATGAGATACTCTCAATCCTGCCTGTAAGATTCTAAGGAAGCTGGGGCCCAGCCAGTCCTCGCTGGTCTCATGTTCTACATTAAGGGGGCCATGGTTACAAGCTATGGGGTCAGTAGGTTCAGAAAGCATGCCCTTCAGAAGTTTGCACTGACAGGAGGGAGACTGGGGGTGTCGATGGCTTCTGGAAGGAGATGGAACAGCACAGGCTGACTCTGAGCACTCTGTGACCACTCAAGGCCACCAGTTCCTTGTCCCTTAGATCTGGAGTTTTCCAAAGCATGGTCCCAGTGCCTCCAGGGAAAGCACAGATCCGAGAGCCAGGGGCATCAGCTGGACAAACGCCTCTGAAACACATGCAGGACTGACCTGGGGAGGGGAGGGTCCAAGACAGATGTACAGTGGAGATAGAGGGAGCCTCTGTGAGGGTGGAGAGGCTGCTGGGGTGACAGGATGCTATGGGGCCCGCCCAGGAGATAATGAAAGTGCTGACAGGAATGGAGGGCTCCAAGAGCTGCCCCAAACCAGCACCAGGCTCTGTGGGGAATCCTTAAGTAAACCTCCTGCCTCAGTTAACTTCTGTGTGATGAAGCCCACCTTAGCTGGGCAGCCCACTGGGGAGGGATGGAACCCTGCCACTGACTCAAGTCTGCACATGGCCTACAGACACATCAAGAGGATCTGACCCACACTCAGTCTGTCTACAGACACATGTCAGGGTTCCGACCTACACAAAGCGTGTCTAGACACTCATCTGGAAACGTGCCTCCTGGGACCTGAATGCTGGGCCTCTGGGACTTGGGAGAAGCCTGGGAGTAGCCAGCACTCTCTCCACACCTATACATTTCTGGAGGCAGAAGGATCAGGAGTTCAAGGTCATCCTCCAATATGTAGGGAGTTTGAGACCAAGTGGGATACATGAAACTCTGTTAGAAGAGTAAAGAGATGGAAGGAAGAAGAGGAGGAGGAAGAAGAGAAGAGGAGGAAGGAGATGAGGAAAGAGAGAAATGGGAAGAGGGAGAGAAGGAAGGAGGAGGAGGAGGAGGGAGGAGGAGGAAGAAGAGGAGAAGAGGAAAGAGAGGGATGGGAAGAGGGAGACAAGGAAGGAGGGGGAGGAGGGAGGAGGAGGAGGAAGAAGAGGAGAAGAGAAAAGAGAGGAATGGGAAGAGGGAGAGACGAAAGAAGAAAGAAGAGGAGGAGGAGGGAGAGGGAGTAGAGAAAGAAAAGGAGGAGGATGAGGAGGAAGATGAGAAGGAAGAGGGAAAGGAGAGGGAGGAGGGAGAAAGGAGGAAGAGGGACGGGGAGAGGGAGGGGAAGGGAGAAAGGGAGGGGGGAGGGAATGAGGGCTGCAGCCCATTCCAGGAGAAGGAGAAGCAGAAGCAGAGATGAGAACACATGTGGGCTCCCAGGCTGGCAGGGGAGGGTTTGGCCCTTGGGGGTTGCCCAGGTCAGCATTTATCTGAGCTACACTCCAGACAGAGGAGCTGGAACTGGAGGGCCTTGAAGGATGCATAGGAGTTTGCAAGAATAAGAGTAGAGGACACAAGAAAGCCAGGTCCTGAGGTGTGAGATGCATTTACTAATTTCCAGTTGATTGCTATCTACTCCATGAAACCACAACCCCGATACACCCAGGGCAGAGCCACACTTCCAAGGACTGGCAAGGCCTATAGAGTCAGGGCTGCCCAGCACTTGGGGAGGAGGAGAGAGGGCCAGTTCTGGTGGTTGGGGGCCAGGAGTGGATAATAACATGGGAACAGGGCTTGGGAAAGAAACTACAGGTGTAAACGAGGAGCAAGGTTTGCTAGAGCACTTGGGTAGCATAAAACCCTGGGTTCCATTCCCAGCATTGTTTAAAGCTCACGTGTCCCCCAGTCCTTGGGAGGTGGAGGCAGAAGCATTGGGAGTTCAGGGTCAGCTATGTAGTCAGTTTGAGGCTAGCCTGGGTTACATGAGAAACTGTCTCAAGATAAAATAAGCAGGAATAAGTTGCCTACACCTCACAGCTGTCAACACTCTACAGGTGCCACTTCCCCGTAGAAGGACAAAGAGACAGGATCGCTAACTCCTGACTCAGTTTCCTTTTTGGGGGAGACAGGACCTCCGTTTTCTGTGGACCAAGACTGCAGGCAGCTCAGGGCAGAGTGACAGGTCAACTTGGCATGTGCCCCCCCACCCCCACCGCTGGACTCCAGGATGAGTCACTTCCTGCGTGGTGGCTCCGGAAGCAGGTGGGCCATCATGGTTCCCAGAAACGAAGTGTGGGACAAAGTTGGGCTGCCAGGGAAATCAGAAAATGCTTTCCCAGAAATAGCCCTGCTGGACCAAGGCTAAGGGGTAGAGGCCAAGCTTGGAATAGCTCGCCTGCCCTGGGGCAGCGGACAGGGTGCGGTCTGGACACCTCAGAGGCTACAGAGGGCAGGGCAGAACCCCTCGGGCAGATTAGGCACAATCTGTAGGGAACTGCAGGGTGTGGTAACTTTGAGGCTCACCTAAGATTGGACAGGAACTTCAAGGTCCCTGAAATATCCAGCTTGGACTCTGTTCCTGTCCTCTGGTCAGTCTTCAGACAGACCTTTGAGAAACAGCCACAGGAAATGGCCTCAAATCCATGAACTGCCAGGGAAGCACACACGGGGAAACCAGCCAGCGTGGGCACAACCTGCTGAAGCCCACTCTGAACATGTGACATGGAACAAGACACAAAACAGAGAAGCAGGCAATCAGGATGACACTGGGAGGGACAGAGGGCTTCAGCCCAGGCCTGTGGCAGCCGAACACCGGACAGGCTCTCAGAGCCTGGAAAAACTGTGTCCCTTGGGTGCTGCCTCGTGATCATGTCACAGGCCCCAATTTGATTTACAGACAGATACATTACCAGGCATCGTGGCTCATGTATGTAATCACAGGACTCAAGAGGCTCTCACAGGTGGATTACCATGAGTGGGTTTAGAAAGGAACAGGCCCCACAGCTCAGGGAGGCTGCCTTTGGGAGCAGGAGCCAGGTGAGAAGGAACCACTAGGGGCTGAGACTGGGGTGGCTGAGGAGGTAGGAGGAGGCCGGCTCTGGTGGAGGACCCTGCTGGTGAACGGTGAGCGTCTCTGAAGCAGAGACCTTTATCGTAACTATGGTTTGTAAACATGTGAGCCCTTTGCCCTGGGAGCTGCAAATAAAGGGATGAAGGAGGCTTGAGAGTCACTCAGTGTACCTGGTCTCAGGCTCATGTGTGCTGCACACAAAATGATGTCACTTCATGTGATATTGGTCCCTTTAGGGTCTACAGCCATACAAGTTCCTCCCTGTGTGAAAATCACAAGCATCCAGTTTAAGTCTGGGATATGTGCTGGCTACAGATTTGCAGGGCCAAGCCAGAGAGAACACAGTGGGCTGCCCTCCACTCCGACCCTCTCTGGAGGCAACAAATAATCCCCTTGGTGTACACCTGCCTGGCACAGCTCTCCTTCCAAACTGTGCTTTGTATTCCTCTACTATGTTTTAGATGAAATATACTACTGTTCTTGAATAAAACAACAGATATAGGACTGGGATGTGACTCAGTGGTAGAGACCTGCCTAGAATCCCCAAATGAGGGGTGGGGAGTGTGGCTCAGTGATAGAGCACCTGCCTAGAATCCCCCAGTGAGGGGCTGGGGTGTGGCTCACTGGTGGAACATCTGCCTAGAATCCCCCAGTGAGGGGCTAGGGTGTGGCTCACTGGTGGAACATCTGCCTAGAATCCCCAGTGAGGGGCTAGGGTGTGGCTCACTGGTGGAACATCTGCCTAGAATCCCCCAGTAAGGGGCTGGGGTGTGGCTCACTGGTGGAACATCTGCCTAGAATCCCCAGTGAGGGGCTGGGGTGTGGCTCAGTGGTAGAACACCAGCCTAGAATCCCCCAGTGAGGGGCTGGGGTATGACTCAGTGGTAGAGCACCTGCCTAGAATCCCCAAATGAGGAGCAGGGAGTGTGGCTCAGTGGTAGAACACCTGCCTAGAATCCCCCAATGAGGGGCTGGGGCGTGGCTCAGTGGTAGAGCACCTGCCTAGAATCCTCCAGTGAGGGGCTGGGCTGTGGTTCAGTAGTAGAGCACCTTCCTAGAATCCCCCAATGAGGGGCTGGGGTGCAGCTCAGTGGTAGAGCACCTGTTTAGAAACCCCCAGTGAGGGGCTGGAGTGTGGTTCAGTGGTGGAGCACCTGCCTAGAATCCCCCAGTGAGGGGTTGGGGTATGGTTCAGTGGTAGAGCACCTGCCTAGAATCCCCCAGTGAAGGGCTGAGTCATGGTTGGTAGAATGCTTGCTAAGAGTGTTGGGAATCCTGATTTTCATCACTATTAATCTCAAATAAATCTAAACAATAAAAAGAATATATTTAGTATAAAAATGTTGTCAGTCCTGTACTTGTTAAACTCTGGTGCAAAATTGTGCTGAGTCTTCAAATCAAGCATGGAGAGAAGAGGTACTTTCCCAAACCAGGAATGGATACTCACATCTACTTCTCCTTGGTCAATCACATAGAAATTATCTCCTTCGTTCCCTACAACAACAACGACAAAAAAGACAAGAAATGAAAAAAATGTAAAACCCAACAGGGCAGATGTGTGTTACACAATTCTTGTTTAACTGGCAAACAGGATTTGCAACTATGTCTACAGGCCACTGTCAAGCAATACTGCCCCTTCCCAGCCCCATCTTTCTGAGTCTCTACCTCTGTCTGTCTCTCTCAGGCTGGAATTGAACTCAGGCCTTCATGCACACTAGCCATGTTCTCTACCCCTGAGCTATATCCCCAGCCCTCTTTCTACTTTTTCTTTTTATTTATTTTATTTATTTTTTAAACAATATTTTTATTTATTTCTGTATGTGTATGAATGTACTGTCTGCATGCAAGTTTGTGCACCCATGTCGTGCAATGCCGCAGAGGTCAGAAGAGGGTCTTGGATTCCCCTGGAACTGGAGTTCTCCTGGAATTGGAGTTTCAGACGGTTCTCGGCCGCCATGTGGGTGCTGGGGATCGAACCTGGGTCCTCTGTAAGAGCGGTCGGTGCTCTTAACTGCTAGGCCATCACAGAGTCTCATTAAGTTGCTCCTGCTGATCTTGAACTCACAAACCTCCCTCAGCCTCCTGAGTAGCTGGGATGACAGACCCATGACCACCAGATCTGGTTATGTTTTCTTGGGTTCTTGAATTTCTTTCTCTCTATTTTTCTCTTTTTTGACAGGGTCCCACAAGATATCCCTGGCTGGCCTGGAAGTTACTATGTAGACCAGGCTGGCCTGGAAGTTACTATGTAGACCAGGCTGGCCTGGAACTCAGAGAGCTCCACCAGCATCCGAGTGCTGTCTTCTTTCTTTATTTCTTTTTCTTTTTCTTTCTTTCTGTTTTCCTTTTTTGTTGTTATTTTTTTGTTTTTGCAACAAGCCCTCCCTGCAGCCCCAGCTGGTCTGGAATGCACTATGTAGACCAGACTGGCTTTGAATTTACAAAGATCCACCTCCCTCTGCCTCCTGAGTAATTCCTTCCTTCCTTCCTTCCTTCCTTCCTTCCTTCCTTCCTTCCTTCCTTCCTTCCTTCCTTCCTTCTTTCCTTCCTTCCTTCTTTTCTTCTTTTCTTCTTTTCTTCTTTCCTTTCTTTTTCCCTTCCCTCCTTCCCTTCTTCCTTTTTTCTTTTCCTTTTCCTTTAGGTAGGGTCTTACACTGTATCCCAGGCTGACTTTGAACTGCTGACAATCCTCCTGCTTCAGCCACCTGAGTGCTAGGAGGACAGGCTTGCCCACACATCTAGCACAGTTTGAGTTTGTCAGAACAGACACAAGCTCTTAGGCAGGGAACTTACCTTGCTGTATAACTGTCTCCCCAGCAATGTGAGTCACAGGAAACATGGCATCAAATATGTCACTGAAAAACAAGTGCGAGCCCATGAGCAGCCGCATGGCCCCAGACGCAGTGGGCCCTGCTTCCCACCACACTTAAACTCTCCCTGTCCACGTGCCAACTCAAAGTCTAGTGGAATTGAGTTTATAGATGGCCTTAAGACTTTCCCAGCCCTGCTGTCCACAGCCACATGGGTGCCCCCACACAGCCTTCAGGCCTGCCTTCACCTCCCATGTTCTGGGATTATAGGCCTATACCACCATGCCTGGTTTATGTGGTGCTGGGGATGGATCCCAGGGCTCTTTGCATGCTAGGCGAGCACTACCAACTAGCTTCTCACACGAAAGGAATCACCCTCTAAAGGCTGTTTTTGTACTGTACCTGGAAAACCTGCTTACAATAAGGTGTGAGCATTTTTAGTGCCAGTAAACAAAACACTGTTGGGACCTAACCACTGATACTTTAAAAAAAATTTTTTTATTAATTTTATTTATTTCTGTATGTGTATGAATGTACTGTCTGCATGCAAGTCTGTGTACCCGTGTCACACAATGCCGCGGAGGTCAGAAGCGGGCGTCGGATTCCCCTGGAACTGGAGTTCTCCTGGAATTGGAGCTTCAGACGGTTCTCGGCCGCCATGTGGGTGCTGGGGATCGAACCCGGGTCCTCTGCAAGAGCAGCTGGTGCTCTTAACTGTTAGGCCATCTCTCCAGCCCCCCCACTGATACTTTTTAAAAGTTAATTTTTTAAAGATCTCATTTCATTTTTAAATTGTGTGTGTGCGCCCGTGTGTGTGTGTGTGTGTGTGTGTGTGTGTGTGTACATGAATGCTAGTGTCCACACAGGCAAGAAGAGGGCATGGATCCTCTGGATCTGGAATAACAGGCCCTTGTGAGCTGCCTGATGTGGGTGCTGGGAACCGAACTCAGGTCCTCTGCAAGAGCAGCACACACTCAACCACTGAGCCATCTCTCCTCTGTTTGCTTATTTGTTCCCTCTTCCAGTCACAGGAATGACCAAGATTCCAGGTTGGGGTACAGTGCAGTTGGTGGAGCACTTGTCTGACAGAGACAAGGCTCTGGGTTCCATTGCTAAGCACATCTCCACCCCCCAAAAGAAAGAAAGCAAAGAAGTGAGGTGCCAGGTAGTGCCTCTGTGTGGAGAACAGAGACCTGCTATGACATGGAGCCTCTGGGCCACTGAAGCTGAGGACCCAGGAGTGAAGGCTGTGGCAGCCCAGAAGCCTGGTGGACTAGCCTTTCAGATGTAGGTGTGCAATGAGCCACGCAGACAGATGCAAAGGGGAGGGAGGGGGACAGCTGCCCAGACCCTCCATCTCACCAGCACAGTCAGAGAATGCAGTCATAAATGTCAACCTGCTTTTCTGAAATGCAGTAGCCACCACAGGAGACCTTCCTGGCCCTGGATCTCCGCTCCCCAAAAGAGAGTCTGTGAAGCAGGGGAAGGAAGGGAAGGAGTGCAACTCCTGGCAGGGAGAGCTTCATTGGGGAAATGCCACCCTGACTGTTCAAAAAGGAGTGTGCACAGGGCTGGTAAGTCAAGTCAGGCCTTAGAGGGACTCAGGGCCCTCTCTGGCTCTGTAATATACAACACTATCTGAGAAGTGAATGTAAAATTAAAGATTCAGACTGTTCTATGCTTGATTCCAGAGTCCAGAGAATAAAAATAAGAGATTCCTTTTGTTGGTGGTGGGTTTTTTTTGGGAGGGGGCTTTTTGAGATAGGGTCTCTCTGTAGTCCCAGCTGTAGCCCCAGCTGGCCTGGAACTCAATGTATAGAGCAAGCTGGCCTCAATCTCACAGAGATCTGCCTGCCTTTGCCTCTAGAGTGTTGGGATCAAAGGTGCGCACCACCATGCCCAGCCATAAATAAGTAATTCTTAAAACAGTAGCTCTTCAGCTGTGATTGCCTGCACAAGACCTGTGTGAGGTTGGACCCACCAACCTTCCCTGAGCACAGAGGGATCAGGAGGCTGCTACCTTCCCTGAGGATTTACAGGCAGTAAGAGCACTAGAGGAAGGAGCTCTTAGGGCCACACCCCACCCTGCGAGGATTTGTACTAGCAGCTTCCAGGAGACGGTGTAGACACTGATAAGCTGACACGTTCCTGTAAATAACCCCTTAAACATGCTCCTGTAAGCAACACTAATTAAACTCACTGGGTCTCACAGACCCAAAAAAACAAACGTAGAGGGGGACTAGTTAGGAAGAGAAAGGGGTCTGCAGGAGTGGACAGGGATAGAAGGTAAAGGGGTGAACATGACAAAAGTATGATACATACATGTATAAAAATGTCACATGAACCCATTATTGTGTGCAGTTAGTATATCTAACTTTAACAATCCCATTTCCAGCCGGGTGTGGTGGCGCACGCCTTTAATCCTAGCACTCAGGAGGCAGAGGCAGGCGAATCTTTGTGAGTTCAAGGCCAGCCTGGACTACAGAGCGAGTTCTAGGCCAGCTAGAGCTACAGGGAGACCCTGTCTCAAAAAGACCAAAAATAAATAAATAAATAAATAAATAAATAAATAAATAAATATCCCATTTCCTCTCTACTCCAGACATGCTTCTCTGCAGCACAGCATCCCAACTCTCCTATTATCTTGGTTTTGGGTTTCCTGTGCTCAGTGGGAGAAGGCAGCTATGCCCAGGAGGGTGGTGGTGGGTCTCAGCCCCGCTCTGGATGTCTGTTCCCTGACAGGGTGTCTCTTGGCCACACACAGAATCCCCAGCATTTGCAGAAACCATCCCTACCTGGCCAAATTTCTTCAAAACCTCAAACAAGGGTTTCAGTGAGAGAAATGATTTTATAGTTTCCTCCCACACTAAAAAATAGCCCTTAACTAATGGTAAAATGTGTGTGGGGGTGTGTGAGTACAGTGTACAATGTGGATGTGGATGCGTGTGTGATCATGAATGCATATGTGTGCAGTGCATGTTGAGGTCAGAGGAAGACATCAGGTCTTTTTCTAAGCTGTTCTCCAGCTTATTTGTGTGTATATATGTGTGGTGTGGTGTGTGCAGTGTATCCACACATGGAAAGGAGCAGGAACCTATTCGTATGTGCACAGGCCAGAGGAGGACGTCGGGTGTCCTAGTCCATCCCTCTCCACCGTAGTCAGTCTGTCACTGAACCTGGAGCTATGCTGGTGGTCAGCAACCCCAGTGATCCTCTGTCCCCACCTCCACAGGCACATGGCCACATCCAGGTTTGGGTTTTTTTTTCTTTTTTTGGTCTTTTTGAGACAGAGTCTCCCTGTAGTCCCAGCTGTCCTGGAACTCACTTTGTAGACCAGGCTGGCCTTGAACTCACAAAGATCTGCCTGCCTCTGCCTCCTGAGTACTAGGATTAAAGGCCTGTGCCACCACACCTGGCTTATTCCATAGTGTAGTGGCTATGGCATTTGCCTAACACATCCAGTGTTTACGTAGGTGCTGGGGATTCAAACTCAGGTCCTCATGCTAACCCGCTGACCCATCTCCTCAGCCTGTCCTGGTCTTATTTTTGGAGGCAGGTTCTCTCACGGAACTTGGCTAGGCTGGCCGGCCAGCACACCCAGGGATCCATCCTCCTAACTCCACCATAGCCCTGAGATTGCAAGCACACATGGTTACCTCCATTGGGCTTTTCCATGGGGTCTGGAGATTAAACTCAGGTCCCCATGTTCATGCAGCAAGCACTTTACCCACTGAGCCATCTCTCAGGGCAAGTGACTTTTTTTTTTTTTTTTTTCTTTTTTGGTCTTTTCGAGACAGGGTCTCCCTGTAGCCCCAGCTGTCCTAGAACTCATTCTGTAGACCAGGCTGGCCTTGAACTCACAAAGATCTGCCTGCCTCTGCCTCCCAAGTGCTAGGATTGAAGGCGTGCACCACCACGCCCGGCGGCAAGTGACGTTTTTAATGCTATAAGGGATCAAACAGACACTGCCGTATCTCCCTGCCCACCCACTCAGGCAGGTGCCCACTGTGCCACGCCAGCTTCAGCCACTTTTCCTCTTAATGATACTAAACCCAGGAGGTATGGTGGAGAGCCAGCATCACCCAGGATGCCCTGCTTGCACACCCATGATGGACGCGTGCTATCACAATTTGCACCTCTCGTCTAGGGGAAAGTGCACCCATCCAGTAACTTTCTTTTCTTTTCTGGTCTCACTTTGTAGCCCAGGTTGGCCCTGAATTCACTGTGATCCTTCCACCTCAGCCTCCCTAGTTCAGGATACTGGTGTGAGCCACATTCCCCACTTCTGGTGGCTTCCTTTAGCTGTCTAGCCTCCTCTCATTTAGCTCTTCCTGCCCCAGGACATCCTGGATGTTTCCATGTTTATACAATCACAGAGTGAGCAGCAATGAACATTCCAGAGCTGCAAGATGAGGGCAAATAAATATCACATCTCCCAGTTATACGAGGCTTGCTTCTACCTGCATTTCCGCCTGGGCCTCTGCCAAGGTGGGGATGGGCTGAAACATTTTTCTGGGCCAATAAGACCTCCAGACTAAGGGGCTCTTGGTGTCAGTCACATATGTCTCCACCCACCAAGATAGGTTTACTAGGAGCAACCTTCAGTTGAACATCTCTGAATGACCTCATGTACTCTGGGAGCACACTGGGGGGGGGGCAGTGCACAGTGCTCCCCCACTGTCCAGGTGCTCAGCCATGAAAGAAGCACTCTGGGAACATGTAGCCACTGAGAATACCCACAGGGCAGCGAGGCCAGAGAGCCCTGCCTCACCTACCAAAGCAGTCTGGAGAGCCCTGGAGCCTGTTTCCTTCTGAGAAACCTGACACCCCTGGGCTCCTAACCCAAGAAATCCAAGTCTCTGGGCTGAAGATTTACAGCTCTGCCCACTTCCCCCTCTGCCTTCCAACTTCAGACAAACCTAATCCCTTCCCCTCTCTCAACACTTAATGGCATTAAAAGGCAGGGCCTCCTCTGCTTGTAAAAAGAAAAACAGCTTTCCATCCTGATCTGGAAGTCACCTCTGGAAGGCTGAGTTGCAGCCACCAGCAGAGAGCATAAACAGTCTCACATTCTGGTGCTGATAAACCCACTGTCTCCATCAGCAATGCTGGAGGCTCACTTTAGCAACTGGGGCTTGGCTGGGTTCTTGGGTACAGGAAACCAGAGAAACAAACATATCAGCTATCACCCCACAGGCACTGAAGGTCTGGCACTGTCCTGAGTCCCTCTGGCTACCTCTGGTCCCATCCACATCTGTCCTCACAGGTTGGAATGTGGCAACATCCATTTCCAGTGAAGGAAGCTGGAGACACAAATGACCTTATCCAAGGTCTCGCAGCTAGGGACAGGTGAGCTGGGCTATAAACTCCTTCCTGGCAGCACAGCGCTGGGTTCCTGATCCTCCCTCCCTGGTGACCTAGGCTTCCCTCAGGTTCAGAGCTGTCTGTCTCCTCCCCTCTCTGCCCAACTCTCCACCTCTCCCTTGCTCTCTCACCTGCACAGCCTGCAAGCTGCTGCCTGAGGACCTGTGTATCTGTGACGGACACGCCCAGCTTTCTTCAGGAAAATGACACCAAATGAGTCCCAGCCAGCAATACCAGGCTTGGCCTACAGTCCTGAGTCACACTGGTTTCCAGGAATGGGTCATCTTGGGTCCTTGTGTGCCCTGGCCTGCATGCAAATAGAGCCACTGCAACTGAATCCCATCTCTCCTATAGCCTGTGACTAAGATAACAACACAAGCCTTTCTCTTGATCTAGGCCATAGGGCCTCAGCAATGCCTCTCCCTCTTCTAGCAGCACCTCTGCTCTCTTGCTTCTTACCATGAAGCGGGTGGGTGGGTGGGTGGGTGGGTGGATGGATGGATGGATGAAAGATGGATGGATGGGAAGATGGGTGGATGGATGGATGAATGCATGGATAGAAAGATGGATGGATGAAAGATGGATGGATAGATGGATGGAAAGATGGGTGGATAGATGGATGGATGGAAAGATGGGTGGATGGATGAATGGATGGATGGATGGATGGATGGATGGATGAAAGATGGATGGATGGGAAGATGGGTGGATGGATGGGAAGATGGGTGGATGGATGGATGGATGGATGAAAGATGGATGGATGGGAAGATGGGTGGATGGATGGATGAATGGATGGATAGAAAGATGGATGGATGAAAGATAGATGGATGGATGAAAGATGGTTGGATGGGAAGATGGGTGGGTGGATGGATGGATGGATGGATGAATGGATGGATAGAAAGATGGATGTATGTATGAAAGATGGATGGATGGGAAGATGGGTGGGTGGGTGGATGGATGGATGAATGGATGGATAGAAAGATGGATGGATGAAAGATGGATGGATAGATGGATGGATAGATGGATGGAAAGATGAGCAGATAGATGGATGGATGGATGGATGGAAAGATGGATGGAAGGATAGATAGATGGATAAAAGATGGATGGATGGAAAGATGGATGGATGGAAAGATGAGTGGATAGATGGATGGATGGAAAGATCGATGGATGGAAAGATGGATGGATGGATGGATGAAAGATGGATGGATGGATGAAAGATGGATGGATGGATGGAAAGATGGGTGGATAGATGGATGGATGGAAAGATGGATGGATGGATGGATGGGTAGATGGCTAGGTGGGTGGAAGGAGAGATGGATAGATGGATGGTTGGAAGGGTGGATAGATGGATGGACAAGATGAAGGAATGAAAGGATGAATGAATGGATAGATGGATGATGTATGGACAGGTGATGGAAACTTGGGGGAACAGATGAACATACAGATGGAGAAGGGAATAGATCAGTGGGTACATGGACATATGGATGGGTGGAGAGATTAATGGATATATGCATGGAAGGATGGACAGACAAATGGATGAATGGACACCCGCCTGCCCCAGTTTCCACTCTCCTTCCCTCCTTCCCCCAGCTCCTAGAAGCAGATGCTAGGAGGATGAAGAGACTGCTCAGCTTACTTGTAAGCACAAACTCAAGTTTGATGCCCAGAACTTGCATGGTGGCTCCTGCTTGTAATGGGGAGGCAGACACAGACACTGGGGCTCTCTGGACAGACAGCCTAGCCTACTCAGGGAGCTCCAAGCCAATGAGAGACCCTATCTCAAAAAATGGTGTAGAAGAGGCTGGAGAGCCCCCTTAGCAGCTAAGAGCACTGGCTGCTTTTGCAGAGGACCCAGGTTCAGTTCTTAATTCCAGTTCAAAGGGATCTGACATCGTTTTCTGACCTCTGTACATGGTACACTTGCATTTGTGCAGACAAAACACATAAAACACAAATAAATTTTTTTTATAAATTTTTTCAAATCACTAAAAGCTGGGTGTGGTGGCACATGCCTTTAATTCCAGCGCTCAGAATGCAGAAGCAGGAAGGTCTCTATGGCTGGGGCAACAAAATTCCCCTCACCAAAAACCAGGTGGACAACAACTGAGAACAGAAACACCAAAGATTGCACTCTGGCCTATGAGAGAGAGAGAGGAGAGAGAGAGACAGAGACAGAGAGAGAGAGAGAGAGAGAGAGAGAGAGAGAGAGAGAGCAGGTAATAAAAGAACTGTGACCAAGTCAGTGAAAAACAGAGGCAGGAAGATAGAAGCCTACAGATCTTTGCAACATGACTGTGATGCTCTTGTAAAACATCTGTGTTTCTATGAAAGCCACTCCAGATCACGAGGACACGGTTCCATGCCCTGAGGACATATGGGCAGAAGGCTTGGCAAACTGCGCTCCCAGTCTTCCATCAGCAAGGCCTGTCTGGAGTGAAGTCACACGCCAACAGTCAGCCCATCTCAGAGTGACACCAGCTAAGATTTGTAGTCTCTAGACAACACACCCTGCTTCCTGGGTAACCGAGTTACCACATTAGAGGTCACCTGTCTGGGCCCACTGTCCCCATGCAAGGAGCAGCTTCTCACTTAACTCTACCGCTAAGATCCCAAGACCACTCCCATTTTACAGACAGGGAAACTGAGGTTCAGAAAGTTGTGAGGGTGCTGCTGAGACTGAGTCCAGGCAGCAAGCTCCCTGTCTACCCTATGGCCCATGCAAGAGTGCCTGAGAACCCCACACCTACGTCACAGAATTCACCAGAGAGCACACAGCAAAGCTTGGCCCCAGTTTAGGCAAGATGACCCATCAGCCCTCCTGGTGCTGGGAACAGACTTTGCCTCTCACCAGGAAATGTGGTGCCTAGAAATGTTCTTAAGACTTAGAAAGAGGAAAGACTATGGAGACACAACAGTCCATTGACCTCATGTCACTGTGGATGGGTGAAGATGTGTAGGGGCCGGGACTGGAGAGATGGCTCAAAAGTTAAGAGCACTGGCTGCTCTTGCAGAAGACCCCAGTTTGGTTCCCAGCACTCATATAGTGGCTAACAACCCTCTGTAATTCTAGTTTCAGGAGATCCAACACCCTCTTCTGGCCTCCGCAGGCATTGCACACTAGTACACTTACACACATGCAGGCAGAATGCTTGTACACATAAAATAAAAATAAATCAAAAGATTAAGAAGATGTGCAGGGGCGGGAGGAGTGGGGCTTGCACAGGCATCACTCACTCCCTGGTACGCAGGTCTGTCTGCTCAAACAATATGGAACCCTTGCTCCAGGGCCCCACTGTTCCTGCACAAAGCCACAGACCCTGTGTCTGGCCATGCCCAACTTTTGTGGGGTTTTACTTAAACTGCAGGTGCAAAGACATAGCCATATGTCTTCACAGGGACCATGGGGGACTGGCAGGTTACAAACCCTTCTGCTTATGACCCAGACTGGCATGTCCCCCCCCCCCAAATGCCCAAATATTGAATCCTAATCCTCAGTTCTAATCTAGACAGTAGACTGTTGCAGGTGTATGTAGTTACGAATGAGGTCACTCTGGGGAGAATGGGTGTCCTGTTCAATATAGTGGATGGGACGAATGCCACATAACACAGGGAGAAGACAGTAGTCTGCAACTACAGATGGGGGCTTAGAAAGAGTGTCCTTTTTTTCTCAGGAGACACCTAAGACACCCCTGCCCACACCCTAGAACTTTGTATCATGAAGGTCACCAAACTTGTGATATTTGGGGACAGCAACTCCAGAAAACAGACACTGCATCTCATATGTAGCTGCTAATTTATCCACACAACTTCGTGACATTTATTACTATGGTTCTACTTGCAGCAGGAAGAAGACTGCAGCACAAAGAGGCCAAGGAACCTCCCCGAGGTCACGCAGCTCAGATTCAAAGCCAGAGTCCCTGATCCCAACCAATGCACTGAACTGTCCCTTGCTTCCATAAAATCCTAAGCGCCCCTGCATCACCCGGCCTCTCCTTTCAGCCCTAGCCCTTTGACTCCTGTTACTGCCTCCCTCCAGTGTGCTCAGCTGTGGCAGGGCTCCCCAGTCCCACTTTGCTCTTGTTAGCTATTTGTGAGCCATTTCTTTCGTTTACATTCTAGAAGGTGTTCATTGCTTCCCAACACTCCAGCTGGGATTTTACTGCAATGGCTTTAAAGGCCCTGGTTGATCTGGAAGAGAAAAGCCATCATCAATGGAGTGTGGAGTCTGAGAACTGCGCGGGTTATAGGTTACCCGTGGTTACAGTTGCAGGGAGGCTCTTGGGTCTTTGTTAGGTCGTGTTCCTCTGCCCCACTGCTCTGGTGGCCCTTAAAACCCTCTCTCAATTACTCCTGCCTCTCCCACCACCTCCCCGACTGCTCCCCACTGCTCCACACTGCTCCACACTGCTCCACACTGCTCCACACTACTCCACACTGCTCCCACATTGCTCCCCACTGCTCCCCACTGCTCCACACTGCTCCACACTGCTCCCCACACTGCTCCCACACTGCTCCACACTGCTCCACACTGCTCCACACTGCTCCCACACTGCTCCCCACACTGCTCCCCACTGCTCCCCACTGCTCCACACACTGCTCC
>VZQC01003171.1:833765-849716 GCA_009823505.1 Rhizomys pruinosus
CTCTGCTCCCTCACTGCTCCCCACTGCTCCCCACTGCTCCCTCACTGCTCCACACTGCTCCCCACTGCTCCCTCACTGCTCCCCACTGCTCCCCACTGCTCCCTCACTGCTCCACACTGCTCCCCACTGCTCCCTCACTGCTCCCTACTGCTCCATACTGCTCCACACTGCTCCCCACACTGCTCCCACACTTCTCCCCAGATGTCTCTTAGAACCGTTTCTCAGTTACTCCTGCCTCTCCACCCACCACCTCCCCCCCTCACCCAAGACCTCCCACCACTGCTGCCCTCCTGAATCCTGCTTACAGTATGTGTGTGTATGTGTGTGTGTGTGTGTGTGTGGTGTGTGTGTGTGTGTGACTGTGTGGTATGTGTTCTCTGTGTATGCATGTGTGTGGTGTGTGTCTTTGTGTCTGTGTGTGCATGTGTGTACAGTGTGTACACCTGTGTATGCACATGTGGAAACCAAAGCCTAACACTGGGTTTCTTCCTCTACTTCAACCTTAGTTTTGGAGATAAGGTCTCTGGCCAGCCAGCCAGCCAGCCAGCCCCACTGAGCACCTTGCCGATCCCTCCCCAACACCAGGGTTCCGGGCACAGGCCATCTTGCCTGACTTCCTGCATGAGTGCTAGGGATCCAAACACGAGTCCTTGGGCTTACATGGCATGCGTTTCCTCCCCCAGCCATCTTCCCACCTCATCTATTTTTAAAATTAAATTCTTTTTAATTGGCAAATTAAAATTATTAAATGTTGCTGGGACTGATGGCACATACCTATAATTCTGACACTAGGAAGCTAAGGCAGGAGGACTGTGAGTTCTAGGCCAGCCTGAGCTACATAGTGAGACCTAGTATCAAAGGAAAGAAGAGATAGAATGGGCAGGAAAGAGGCAAGGAGGGAAGGAGTTTCCTACCACGCACATGGCAGCTAATGACAGTTCATAATTCAAATCCCAGGGGATTCAACAACCTCTTCTGGCCTCCATGGGCATTGCACAAAATGAGTGCACTTAAATACATGCAGACAAAAAACACATATAAAATAAAAATCGATAAATGTTTTTAAATAATAAAAATATTTTTTGTTCTTTTTAAAGACAAGGTCTCCTTGTTGCCCCAGCTGGCTATGTAGACCACTCTGTAGACCAGGCTGGCCTTGAACTTACAGACATCCACCTGCCTCTGCCTCCAAAGAGTTGTGATTAAAGGTGTGTGCCACCATGCCCAGATATGCAGAAATAAAATAAAATAAAATATTTTATTTTATTTTATTGAGTCAGGGTCTCCCTATACCCCAGTTGGCCTTGAACTCACTCTGTAGGCCAGGTTGGCCTTGAACTCACAGAGATCCACCTGCCTCTGCCTCCAAAGAGTTGTGATTAAAGGTGTGTGCCACCATGCCCAGATATGCAGAAATAAAATAAAATAAAATATTTTATTTTATTTTATTGAGTCAGGGTCTCCCTATACCCCAGTTGGCCTTGAACTCACTCTGTAGGCCAGGTTGGCCTTGAACTCACAGAGATCCACCTGCCTCTGCCTCCAAAGAGTTGTGATTAAAGGTGTGTGCCACCATGCCCAGATATGCAGAAATAAAATAAAATAAAATATTTTATTTTATTTTATTGAGTCAGGGTCTCCCTATACCCCAGTTGGCCTTGAACTCACTCTGTAGGCCAGGTTGGCCTTGAACTCACAGAGATCCACCTGCCTCTGCCTCCCGAGTGCTAGGATTAAAGCCATGTACTACCACGCTCGGCTTAAGGACAGTTTTTTTTTTAAGACAGTTCTTAGCTGTCATGTGGGTGCTGGGAATCAAACCCAGGTCCTCTACAAGAGCAGTCGGTGCTCTTAACCACTGAGCCATCTCTCCAGCCCCTAAAATATTTTTTTTTAAGTAAGATCTGGCAGCCGGGCGTGGTGGCGCACGCCTTTAATCCTATCACTTGGGAGGCAGAGGCAGGTGGATCTTTGTGAGTTCAAGGCCAGCCTGGTCTACAGAGTGAGATCCAGGACACCTGGGGCTACAGGAAGACCCTGTCTCGAAAAGACCAATAATAATAATAATAATAATAATAATAATAATAATGATGTAAGATCTGGCAACATAGTTTGGAGCCTCATGAAAGAAGATTTCAGTCCCCTCCCTCTTGCCCAGATGGGCATCTAGCAGTGTCCATGCTGGCTAAAATCCCCGGGGCTACCAGCACTTAATCCCTGTCCCCTCCTTAGCCTCCATTGGCAGCCTCGATGGAGGAACCTATTCAAAGGTGGTTGTATAGCATCAGGTCAGAAGCAGGTGGCTATTCCTGGGGCTGGTGTTTTCTTTTAGTTTTGGCTGGTGCAATTTCTAAATTTACACCAAGGAGGGATCAAGGTTGCTCCAAGGAGGGGAGTCTATAAGAAGGGCAGACTGACCAGTCCTGGAACCCCAGTGATGACAGTGCTGAGGGCCACTGCAAGGCAGGGAACCTGGCCCTCAGCGCACTGACTCCACCTGCCCTATTTAAATGCCCAGAGAGTCTCAGGAATGCCGCAACACTGCAGAAAAGCTGTAGGCTCTCTGTCTCGGGAGCTGCTGAGTCTCCTTCACTCTCTCCTACGGGATCCCATTCCTAACAGCTGCAAAACAGCATCCAGAGGTAGGGCCACAGGGAAACATCCCACCCACCCTGCCACCTAGGCAAACTAGTCCATGCCAGCTTCCAAGGACCAGGCGCCCCAGAAAGGCCAAGGACGGAGGAGTAGGACCAATGGGAACACATCTTGCAAAGGCTAGCAGCCATTAAAAGTGCATCTTGGACTGTACACTTGACCCTATCCACCCAGGCTGAGATCAGTGGGAAATGCAGGGGTCAGAGGCCCAGGCCCTCTGTCCTTCCATACACAGTATTTCTGCACCTCAAAAGGACCCTTCATGGGTGGTGGGGAGATGGTTTGGTGATAAGAGTGCTTGTTGGACAAGCATGAGAACTTGAGTTCAAATCTCCAGAATCCATGGAAAAAGAAAGACAGACTCCCAATGCTGTGAGGAGAAAGATGGGACGGTTGCTGGGCTGCTGGCAGCCAGAATCATCTAGAGCCAGTGGGAGACTGTCACAAGGGAATCAGGGGACAGATAGAGCAGGACACTTGACCTCCTCCTCTGGCTTCTGACTGGGCATACAAGCACCTCTAACACACACACACACGCACACACACACACACAGATACACTTTCACACTTTCCTCTCTCATATACATACATATATATGTTTGATATATACATATCAAACACACATACACACATATCACATATACACATACAAAATGCACAAAACACACACACACACACACACACACACACACACACACACACACACAAAGGAGAACGCCTTTGCCACTAGAAAGAAAACAGGAATTGGGGCTGGAGAGATGGCTCAGTGGCTAAGAGCACCGAATGCTCTTGCAGAGGACCTGAGTTCAATTCCCAGCACCCAATGGCAGCTAAGAACCGTCTTTAACTCCGGTTCCAGGGGAATCCGACACCCTCTTCTGACTTCTGCAGCACTGCATGACACGGGCGCACCTACGTACATGCAGGCAGTACATTCATACACATAAAATAATAAAAAAGAAAGAAAACAGGAATGTGTGAGTTTTAACAAAAGAAGTGGACACTGACTGCAAAGAATGAACCCAAGGCCCTCCATAGTAATAAATAAACTGAATTGAGACTACAGCATTTCTGGCTCTTTATTTAAAAACAAATGAACAAAAAAAAAAATGAACAAAACCCTTCATTTTAAAAAATTTAAACCCAGCCAGGCATGGTGGTGCAGGCCTGTTAACCACAGACCCTTGAGAGACTGAGGTAGTTCAAGGTCAGCCTGGATGACTTATTAAGAGCTTGTCTCAAAATAAAAGTAAGATTAAGGCTGTGGAAACAGCTCTGTGGTAAAACACCTAGAATCCCCCAGTGAGGAGCTGGGTGTGGCTCAGTGGTAGAGCACTTGCCTAGAATCCCCCAGTGAGGGGCTGGGGTGTGGCTCAGTGGTAGAACACCTGCCTAGAATCCCCCAGTGAGGGGCTGGGGTGTGGCTCAGTGGTAGAGCACCTGCCTAGAATCCTCCAGTGAGGGGCTGGGGTATGGCTCAGTGGTAGAACACCTGCCTAGAATCCCCCAGTGAGGGGCTGAGGTGTGGTTCAGTGGTAGAGCACCTGCCTAGAATCCACCAGTGAGGAGCCAAGGTGTGTCTCGTGGTAGAGCACCTGCCTAGAATCCCCCAGTGAGGGGCTGGGATGTGGCTCAGTGGTAGAATACCTGGCTAGATTCCCCCAGTGAGGGACTGGGGTGTGCCAATCCCCAGCACAGCTAAGAAGTAAACCAATTTTTAAATCTGGTGCGAGTGGGTCAGAGTAAAGACATGCACTCTCTGCTGAAGTCTCAGAAGACCAGGCAAACAGCACTATACATGTATAATTTTTTAATGCAGAAACAAATGAACTGATGAAAGCAGATGGAAATTGCAAGCAATGAAAACACACCATCAAAAAGCCTCACTGAGTGCAAGAAGTTTGTTCATATTTTCTTACCAATGTTCTTTCCTGGCTCACAGTGAGGCTACAGAGGAAGACAGGAGGCAGCTGAAAGTCTCATCTTGTTTCCTAGGCAACAGTTCCGAAAGACCCAAATAGGCAAGACTCTCCTATGCTGATCTGAGCTTTCAGTCGATCTTATTTAGACAGAAAGTACCCAGACTCCCAGGCACCATGGCGTCTGTCTGTCTTGGGCTGGCCATCCCAACCAAAGTGGCCGAGGGGCCCTCTGTGGCTGGCCAGTGCCCCAAACACAGCGTCCCAGCTTGTATTCAGGCTCTCCCACTGTTTGGGTGGAAGCTTGCTCTGTTTCCAAATACTCCTCTGAAGATGGCAATAACTCTGCCCGGGTGTCTGCACAGTGTGGAGCAAGCAGGCTGTTCATCAGCCCTGTGGCATCTCTACGCCTGGGGTCAGGTGGCCAGCCTTGGATCCTGGACCATGAAGGCCCAGCATGGAGAGAGAAGCCCATGATGTCCAGGTTGAGTGAAGGCTATGGGGGGTTGTATTTGTGGGGTTCCAAGAAGCACAGGCTCTTGCACAGGTTCATTCTATGGCTGGAGGGGACAGGGGCAGGCAGAGGATTAAATATACCTCCTGCTCATTCTCGCTTCTATGTAGAGTCACCAGCCCACAGCTCTGGCCACCAAACACCCAGGCTCACCTGCCCTTCTGAATGTGTAATACACACTAAAATGCCTGAAGAGGAAATTTTACCATTGGAACCAGCAGCCTTTTCCCCACAAGCAAAGGGGCCACCCTGTCAAGGTGTTGCTATAACCATGGCAACATGAAACAGCCTATGATTTGGGTCCAAAATATTGGCAGAAAGGCTGACTACCACTACTGAAGACTTGGCCCTGGGGTCAGGGGGTGAGCCCAGTCATACAGGCTCTGACCTCATCATGGATGAATCCCACAGTGCACTCAGAACACGGTACCAGAACATGGTACCTGGCCTGCAAGGAATGAGAATCTTCTTAGGAGATACTGTGCCCCTCTGTGTGGCTATCAGACTATTAAAACAATAGTGCCGCCGGGCGTGGTGGCGCACGCCTTTAATCCTAGCACTCGGGAGGCAGAGGCAGGTGGATCTTTGTGAGTTCAAGGCCAGCCTGGTCTACAGAGTGAGTTCCAGGTCAGCTGGGGCTACAGGGAGACACTGTCTCGAAAAGACAAAAAAAAAAAAAAAAAAAAAAAAAACAATAGTGCCTAAGGAATTAGAATTTCCCTGGGAGTCTCACATTAGCAGAAGGAACAGGCTGGAGGCTGATGTAGGGGAGCTCGTTGCCAGGAAGGGATTTCATACAGTTCTGTCAACTTATTGGACCACCTTGTAGGAGGCACTGGAGTTAAAACAACCATGGTCAACGGTTAACAAGCGATGGGTGGGACCACACTTGACCAGGCCTGATTAGTTATGCACACCTCTGCTCTCTATTTCTACCTAAACCTTATATGAGGGCCTCAAAGATGGACTTGGGAGGCTGGGTAAGATGTCACTGTAGCTCTACGTTCTTTCTGATGTGACCATGTTGGACAAATCTCTACGTTCTTTCTGATGTGACCATGTTGGACAAATCTCCTTTTTCTGCTTGCTATTGTTTGTTGTTTGGTTTCTTGGTGATGCTGGGGATCCAACCCAGGGCCTTGTGCATGCTACACAAACACCCTACTACTGAGCTACATCCCCCAGCCCCAAATGTAGCTTCCTCCACCTGTCTGTGTGGCTGGTCTGTGGAGGATGGGTAGCTGAACCTGGCTCCTTACGGCTGTCAGGGCCCAGCCTTGGAGAAAGTGGGCCACAGGCAGTGTGCCTTGGAAAGGTACACCATGTTGCCAAATCACTTCCTCCTCTCTGCTTCCTGACCATATGAGTGAGCAGCTTTCCTCCCCAACCTTGCTCTGCCTCAGCACAAGCCTGAAGACAGAGCCAGTGGCCACAGGCTGAACCCTCCAAAAGCATGAGCCAAGTAAGGCTTTCCTCCCTTAGGCTGCTCCTCTCTGGTGTTTCTCACAGCCATGAGGAACTAATGCACAGCCAACAGTGGGGGCCAGATAACCAAAGATGGTGCGATGTGCATGGCAGTGTTTAGGATAGCTACACACTGGTCTCTGCAGAGACTGGTATAGGTCTATAAGGGTGAGAAAAAAAGATGGGCTAGGGAGGCTCAGTCAGGAAAACACTTGCCTTGTAGGCATGAGGGCCTCTGGGACTTACTGGCCAGCCAGCCTAGCCTAGTTGGCAAGTTCCGGACCAGTGAAAGACTCTGTCTCAAGAAACAAAGGTGGGGGGCTGGGAGTGGTGCCACGCACCTTTAATCCCAGCACTCTAGAGGCGGAAGAAGGCGGATCTCTGTGAGTTCAAGGTCAACCTGGTCTACAGAGTGAGTTCCAGGCTAGCTGGGGCTATATGAAGACCCTGTCTCCAAAGGGCTAATTAATTAATTAATTTTTAATTAAAAATAAAAATAAGACAAAGGTGGAAAGTACCTGAGGAACATCTAAGGTTGTCCTTTGGTCTTCACAGGCACGTACACACACATCTGTACAGACAGATACACACACACACACACACACACACACACACACACACACACACGACAGCAGGTAAGATGTGATAGGCCTAAAGGGAGAAACAGACAGAGCCCTGTGTGGTTGAAGGTATCTCTATTCCACTCCCAGACACTGGCAGATCCAGCTGGAAACTGGCAAGAGACCATCAGGACACAGGTGGCAGGGCAGCGTTGCCCGTCAACCGGTTAATGGACATTTATGGAGCATTTCATCACACTGTGGGGAAATACTTCTCACACTCCCATGACACAGTTGCCAAGCCAGGCCACGTCCCAGGCCATAAAACACACCTGAGCAAATGCAGGCTGCAAAGTACACCCTGGGTGCCATCGGGTCACCCTGGGGTTGAGCTGGAAGTCAGGAACAGACAGCTGGGCAAACCCCAAGTACAGGGATTTTAAAATAACACAGGGTCAAAGAAGGTTCCAAAGCCAGGTGTGCTGACTCTTGCCTGTAAGCTCAGCAGGATTGCCATGAAAGTAGGGCCAGCCTGGACTACATAGTGAGTTCCAGGGCAGTAGGGCTACAGAATGAGACCCTGTCTCAGAACAAGAAAATAAGGAAGAGGAGGAAAAGAAGGAGAAGGAGGAGGAAGAGAAGGAAGAAGAGGAGAAAATAATGTGAAACTAAATGAAAATTAAAGTACAACTTTATCAAAATACTTAAGATACAACGAATCTTACACATGGAAGGAAATCTGCAAGTATACACTAGAAAATACCTAAGGTCAGAAACCTAAGCTTCCAGTATAGAAAATTAGCATAAGAAGAACAAATAAGGGGCTGGAGAGATGGCTCATCAGTTAAGAGCACTGACTGCTCTTGCAGAGGACCCAAATTTGATACCTCACACCCACATGGCAGCTAACAACCGTCCATAACTCCAGTTCCAAGAGACTCCAATGCCTTCTTCTCACTCTGCAGACACTGCACAACACTGGTGCATTTATGTACATGCAGGCAATACACTCAAACACAGAAAATAAAAGTAATAAAAATATATTTTTAAAAAGAATAAGATCGAAAGTAACCAAAAGAAGAGGAAGGAAGAGGAGGAGGAAGAGGAGGAGGAGGAGGAGGAAGGAGGAAGAAGAGGAGGGTAAAAATATGCTTCTTGGGCTAGAGAGATGGCTCAGCAGCGCAGCATGCACACTGCTCTTGCAGAGGACCTGTGTTCAGTTCCCAGCGTCCACATCAAGTCTTCTAACCATCTGTAACTCTAGTTACAGGGGTCTGACACCCTCTTCTGGCCTCTGTGGGCACTGCATTCACATGTTCATATCCACATATAGACCTACAAACATACATGTAATTAAAACAATAAAATATATCTTTTAAAAAAAGCTATTTAGGAGGGGGAGGCAAAGGGATTGAAAGTTCAAGGCCAGCCTGAGCTACAGAGAGAGAGTTTCAGGTCAGCTCGAGCAACTTAGTGAGAGCCTATCTCAAAATACAGAGGAAAAAGGGAACCGGGCTTAGAGCTCAGAAATAGAACACCTGCTTAGATGGGGCTGGAGAGACAGCCTAGCAGTTAAGAGCGTTGACTGCTCTTGCAGAGGACCCGGGTTCGATCCCCAGCACCCACATGGTGGCTGAGAACCGTCTGTAACTCCAATTCCAGGAGAACTCCAGTTCCAGGGGAATTCAAAGCCCTCTTCTGACCTCTGCGTCATTGCACGACACAGGTGCACAGACNGGTTCGATCCCCAGCACCCACATGGTGGCTGAGAACCGTCTGTAACTCCAATTCCAGGAGAACTCCAGTTCCAGGGGAATCTGAGACCCTCTTCTGACCTCCGCGGCATTGCACGACATGGGTGCACAAACCTACATGCAGACAAGTACACTCATACACATACAGAAAAAAATAAAATTAATAAAAAAAAATCAGGACCAGCAAGGAGGCTCAGCAGGGGAAGGTGCTTGGCAAAGAAACCTGGGACCAGAAGGACATAAGGTGGAAGAAGAGAACTGACTCCACAAAACGGTTCTGACTGCCACGCATGCGCCATGCCACGCATATGCCTCCATTCACACATAAACACAGCAATAATAAAAACATTTTCCAAAAGCAAATACTGAAATCCGAGTTTGAATGGTGGTTCACACCTTTAATCCTAGCATTTGAGAGACTAAGGCAGGCAGATTGTCATGAGTTCAAGGTCAGATGGGAGTTATAGGACAACTTGGAGTATAGAGTGCGATCTTGTCTTTACAAGCCAATTTAGGGGACTGGAGGGATGGCTCAGTGGTTAAAAGCACTGGGCTGCTCTTGCAGAGGACCCAGGTTCAGTTCCCAGCACCTACACAGCAGCTAACAACTCTAGCTCCAGGGGACCAGACACCCTCTTATGACCTCTTCAGGCATTGCATTTACATGCACACAGACAATACACTCAATACACATAAAATAAAAATAACAACAAAAATAAATAAAACAAATCACACACCACCACCACCACCACCACATCAGGAGGAAAGGTAAATGTTACGTTGCAAATCTAACAAGGTGGGGCTGGAGAGATGGCCTAGCTGTTAAGACCTCTGACTGCTCTTGCAGAGGACCCAGGTTCGAGCCCCAGCACCCACATGGTGGCTGAGAACTGTCTTTAACTTCAGTTCCAGGAGAATCCAACACCCTCTTCTGACCTCCGTGGCATTGCATGACACAGGTGCACCAACCTACATGCAGACAGTACATTCATACACATAAAAAATAAAATTAAAAATTCTAACAAAGTATGTGGATGATCTTCCTGAAGAAAACTATAAAACTTTGAAAAAGGGAATCATTGATCTAAAATAAATGGGGTTGGATTGGAGGGATCATTCCTCAATGTAATCAAAGCCATATACAGGAAACCCACAGCCAATATCATCCTAAATGGGGAAACTACAGAAGCATTCCCTTTATTTATTTTTTCATTAATTTTATTTATTTCTGTATGTGTATGAATGTACTGTCTGCATGCAAGTTTGTGCACCCGTGTCATGCAATGCCACGGAGGTCAGGAGAGGGTGTTG
Organism: Rhizomys pruinosus; assembly: GCA_009823505.1. Taxonomy (NCBI): domain Eukaryota; kingdom Metazoa; phylum Chordata; class Mammalia; order Rodentia; family Spalacidae; genus Rhizomys; species Rhizomys pruinosus. The sequence goes on from VZQC01003171.1 coordinate 843,943, forward strand.
GATTCGCGATGTGAGTGCTGGGGATCGAACCCAGGTCCTCTGTAAGAGGGGTCGGCGCTCTTAACTGCTAGGCCATCTCTCCAGCCCCTAGAAGCATTCCCTTTAAAGGTAGGAACTTGAAAAGGCTGCCCCCTGTCATCACTCCTCTTCAATATAGTGCTTGAAACACTTGCTAGGGCAATAAGGCAAGAAAAGGAAATTAAAGGAGTACTAATTGGAAAAGAGGAAGTCAAGCTATCCCTTTTTGCTGATGATATGATTGTTTACTTAAGGGATGCTAAAAACTCCACCAGAAAACTACTAGAAATGATTAAGAGCTTCAGTAAAGTGGCAGGATACAAAATTAACCTAGAAAAATCAGTAGCCTTTCTTTACACCAACAACAAGCAACTGAAGAAGGAATTCAAGGAGACCTTCCCACTCACAATAAAAAGCCTCAAAAACAATAAAATACCTAAGAACAAACTTAACCAAAGACACCAAAGATCTCTACAACAAAAATTTTAAACCCTTGAAGAAAGAAATTGAAGAAGACATCAGAAGATAGAAAAACCTCCCATGCTCATGGATTGGGAAAATTAATATAGTAAAAATGCCCATTCTACCCAAACTCTTGTATAGATCTAATGCAATCCCAATTAAAATCCCCAAGAGTTTCTTCACAGGCTTGGAAAAAAAAGTCCTTAATTTCATTTGGAAAAACAAAAGACCCCAAATAGCCAAAACAACCCTATGTGAAAAGAGCAACACAGGGGGGATCTCTATAGCAGACTTCAAACTATACTACAGGGCTATAGTCATAAAAACAGCTTGGTACTGGCACAAAAACAGACCAGCTGACCAATGGAATAAAACTGGAGATCCAAACTTGAGCACATACAATTTCAGCTATCTCATATTTGACAAGGGAGCCAAGAAGACACAATGGAGGAAAGACAGCATCTTCAGCAAGTGGTATTGGCAAAACTGGATCACCACTTGTAGAAGAATGAAACTAACCCCTTGCCTCTTGCCCTGTACAAAAGTCAACTCCAAAAGACCTCAGCATGAAACCCCAAACTCTGAAGGCGATAGAAGAAAAAGTTGGCAGCAGACTACAAGACATAGGTGTAGGAAAAGACTTCCTAAATCAGCAGCAGCTGCACAAGAATTAAGGTGACAATTGACAAATGGGACCTCATTAAACTCAAAAGCTTCTGTACATCAAAAGAAACAATCAGGGAAGTGAAGAGAAATTCCGCAGATACATCTGACAAAGCATTGATTTCCAGAAGATATAAACTACTCAAAAAACAAAGAAGAAAGAAAACAAATTACCCACTCAATAGATGGAGCAAAGAGCTAAACAGAGATTTCACAAGTGAGGAATTAGAGATGTCTGAAAAACACCTTAAGAAGTGTTCAACATCGCTTATAATTAAGGAAATGCAAATCAAAACCACTTTAAGATATCATCTTACTCCAATAAGACAGGCTAGGATCAAGAAAACAAATGATACCAAGTGCTGGAGAGATTGTGGGGAAAGGGGCACACTCCTCCACTGCTGGTGGGAATGTAAGCTCGGACAGCCACTATGGAAAGCAGTGTGGAGAACCCTTGGAAGACTTGGAATGAACTTGCCACCCAACCCAGCCATACCACTCCTGGGCATGTACCCTCAAGACTCATCTTACCGCAGAGATACATGCACAGCCATGTTTATTGCAACTGTCTTCACAATAGCAAGGAGCTGGAACCAACCCAAATGCCCCTCAACTGATAAGTGGATAGAGAAAATGTGGTACATCTACACAATGGAGTTCTATGCAGTGGTAAAGAAAGATGACATCATGAGCTTTGCAGGTAAATGGCTGGAGCTAGAAGACATCATACTGAGTGAAGTAACACAGTCCCAGAAAAACAAATGAGGAATGGTATCCCTCATCTGTGGTTGCTAGTGCCAATTACCTAATTGTATGGCAAACTGAGCAATGTCAATGTGATCTGAAAACAACTGTGCTCTTATATTGTGAATCCCTTAAAACATAATAAAATAAAATTTAACAAGTCTGACCCTCAAAAAAATAAAATAAATGGGGATATATATATATATATATATATATACCATTTCATTGATAGGAAGACTCAAGGTTATTGAGATGTCAGTTCTTTCCAGCTTCATCTTATAGATTCAATCCCAGGAAATTGTACAACCACAAAGAAACTGACTTAATTTTAGAGGAAGAGCCAAAGACTCAGAAAAACCAATACAACATGGAAGTGAAGAATGGTGGGAAGATGGCACCACCCAAGATTGGGAACACAGCAAGAGGAAACCCGCATCAAGGTGTTCATGAGCACCAGGCCAAAAGATCAGCAGGATGGAACAGAACAGCACTTCAGGAAGAGACCAGAGTACATCCAACAAAAGGGCTTGGAATAACTCATTTCTACAGGAGGAAAAGTGGGTACAGACCTGACACCTTTCACAAACATAGACTAGAAACTCACCTTCTAAGTGGGCCGGTTTGGGCAAGGACGTTTTAGATATAACTCCAGAGTGGGATGACACAGTCAGTAAAATACCTGCCACACAAGTGTAAGAATCCCAGCACTTGGGAGGCAGAGGCAGGTGGATCTCTATGAACTCAAGGTCAGGCTGGTCTACATAGTGAGTTCTGAGCCACCTGGGACTACAGAGAGACCCTATCTCAATATAAACAGAAACAAACAGAGCAACAACAAAAGGGTAGAGGAGCTGGAGAGATGGCTCAATGGTTAAGAGCAATGGCTGATCCTGCAAAGAGCCAGGGTTTGGTTCCCAACACCCACATGATGGCTTACAATTATCCTTAACTCCAGTTCCAGAAGATCTGACGCCCTCTTCTGACCTCTTTGGGAACTGCACACGTGGGTTCTGTTGCATACAACTGTCCAGGCAAGCTACGTACAGCTCCCTTCTTCCCTGCCTGCCTTGGTTGCACCTGCTTGCTTCCAATCATCACAAACTTGACTGTTGCTGCTCCACAAGAAAGGAGGGGCAGAGAGAGGCAGTCATGCCTCCCAACCAATCAGTGCACTTGAGTTGTAAATGGAGGAGGGACTAAGGGTATAAGCAAAAAAAGCCAGAGAGAGGAGGGTGCTCTTGCCATTTTGTGTGGCTGCTGGGATATAGAATTTGCTATGCGGCCTTAGCAGGAGGGCCCTGCCACCACCACACTTCTATATGGAACCCATCACCCACTGCTCTGTTACTAAGCCCAATAAATTCACTATCATTTTCCAAACAGTAGTTTGGAGAAGTTGCACCTCACTTTGTCATTAGGGACCAAGGGAAGAGGGGTGGACATCACTTCACCTCTGAGAAGGAATTTTTGGCAACTCATCTTCCCAAGGGCAGAGGAAATTCTGGCACGGTGGGTTATCACCACAGACTTGGTGGTGGTAGCAGCAGTGGCCTGGAGAGTGCTGGCGAGGGCAAGATGCATAACTAAAACGAAGCCACCTAGGTGGGTGACGTCTGTGGGAGAAATCCTGGGGTGGCAATCCACTTGTAGGTGGTATGGAGTGGCACACCTGCTTGACCGGTGGGGTCCACCGCATCAATATGGAGATCCTTTGAGGATTACAGAAGGTATAGAAGGACATAAGTTTCAGCAAGCAGCCGCAGAGGCAGCCTGGCTGCTGCTCTGTGCAATAAGAGATCTGTCCCAGGCAGAGGCAGTAGCCCAGAGGGAGACTGAAGGTGTAAAAGATGAATTAGAACAAGAAAGGAATAAGAGGCTGGCCTCTTCTGTATTGGTCAGTAAGTTGCATAAAAGAGAAAAAAATAGAGGTGTTAACCTGCCAATTTTTATGGCTACAGGGCCAGAAGGGGAAGAGATTAGATCTATAATACAAAGTTCATCCTGGGACCCAAAACCTGGAGCCCATGGGAGAAGGCAGATAGTGAGGAGGAAGGGAGTGACCCAGAAAAAGAGCAAGATGCCCCTCAGGTTTGACCTTTAATACAAAGAAAGGAAAAAATCCATGTTTCAACATGTCAATGGAGGCCTTAACAAGGGCCCAGTGCAGGAAACTGGGGCAAGTGGAGAATTCCAGAGCTGTTGGAAATAGGGAAGACTTTCAAACAAGCAATGAAGGAGCCCCTCATCAACTGACTTGTGGGGAAATGGGTCACGGAAGCATCTGGTATTAGTTTAAGTGCTGCAGAAGCATTAAAGCTCAGCAATATAACCACCCATCCCTTCTTGAGATATAAGCTGTGTAACCTGAGGCAGTATGGGGGAATCAGTCCCTGATAGACTGTACAAGCCATTAGAGGTACTTGGTCATTCATGGATATCAGGGGCTGGAGGACAACAGAGAAGGGGCAGGACTGCTGAGAGAACTAGGTACGAGGAAAACAAAATGTAGTTCTCAGTTCACTAGGCCAGATGGGACTGTGTTCACCAGAGACTTAAAGAAGAATTTGATTCAGCAGAGGTCTTGAGTTTGGTATGGAGCTTTAGGATCTTTACAAAGCAGGAGAGGTTTCACAGATCTAAATGACTTAGACCAGCATGTAAAATATGTCTGCAGAAGAATAGAACAACCTAGCCAGGCGTGGTGGTACACACCTGTAATCCCAGCACTTGGGAGGCAGAGGCAGGCAGATCTGTGTGAATTCCAGGCCAGCCTGGTCTTCATAGCAAGTTCCAGACAAGTTGGGGCTTCAGGGAGACCCTGTCTCAAAAAATATAAATAAATAAATAAATACTCCCAAAAATTATACAATTATTCAATAAAAATCCCAAAACCAGAGGTGTGTTGCCCCCCTCCATGAGCAGTTGGTCAGGGAAGCCCTGGGGGCCCTCAAAACAATAAAGGTAATAAGGTTTACAGCACTGGAAGCAGATATTAAGACCCTATTACTGAAGACATGGCATGATGTGAGCATGGGAAAGAGAGATCCAGCTGGGACCAAACTGAAAACTCCCTGCCACTGGGTGGCTGGCCTTCACAGTGGCAGAGGGTGCTGTGCAGATCACTAGGGGAAAATAGTCCCAAAAGTTCTGCTTAATGACAGACTCCATGTGCTGCACTGTCGGCATACCAACCAAGATGTTCCTGCTGGTGCAGTACTGGCTCATCCATTATATGCACCACCAGCACATTTCCAGTTGGATTTAAGTCCTGCTACTTGGAATGGAACACCTATCTGGGACTGTAAGCCAGGTTGACCATAAGCAGCAGTGGAAGTTACAAGCCCCAGTGGGGAAGTTACTACAAATGTTTTGTAACCTGGACATGATGCACCTGGTAAGGTACCATTCAAGCATTTGTGTTTACACCCATAGGTTAGGTTATTATAGCAGTGAATGTTTGTTTAGATGTCCCTGTTTCTTTCTATGAAAAGCGGCAGGAGGAATACCACTGAAATGGACCAACACCCCATTGAAAACAGGATAAAAAGGCCCAGGAGCCTCACCACAATTTGAGAAAGATTGTCCTACTTCTATCACCCCCTCCAAGGCTCAAGGACTCTTGCAAAAGAGGATGGCAGAAAGAATGTGAGCCAGAGAAAGGGTGGAGTGTTGCATAGGCTTGTCCTCTGCCTGGCAGGCTATCCTGGAAAGCTAGTGACAGCTCCCTTCTTCCTGAGTTTGGTTGTACCTGCTTGCCTTGGATCATCATAAACTTGACTATTGAAGCTCCACAAGAAAGGAGGGACAGAGAGTCAGTCATGGCTCCCAACCAACCAGCGGGCCTGAGTTGTACATGGGGGAGGGACTAAGGGTGTAAGCAAAAAAAA
>VZQC01003171.1:850454-908026 GCA_009823505.1 Rhizomys pruinosus
TATATATATATATATATATATACTTCTTGCTCTTCCCAAAGGAGTTTAGTCCCTAACAGTCAAATCAGGTGGCTCACAACCACCTGTAATTCTAGTTTTGGGGAGCTCTGATGCCCTCTTCTGGCCTCCAATGGCCGTGCACTCATGTGTGCACATACCCATACATGGACACACACAGACACACACACAGAAATAAAAGGGGCAAAGCTGGGTGTGGTGGCACACACCTTTAACTCCAGTTCTTGGGAAGCAGAGGCAGAGATGGAATCATGTGAGATCAAGGCCAGCGGGGGCTACAGAGAGGCCCTGTCTCAAGGAGATTGTCCCATCACAGAAGAGAAGACAGGGCTTCAGGCATGGGGCCAGGAGCAGGAGTCTAGTCACACTGTAACCACACTCAGGAAGCGGAGAGTGAACAGGAAGTGGCACCAGGCTATAAAACCCAAAGTGTCCCCCCGCCCAGTGATGTACTTCCCCCAGCAAGGCACCACATCCCCAAGTTTCCACAGCCTCCCCAAATAGTCCATCTGCTAGGGGCCAAGTGTTGAAACATGTGAGCTTATAAGGGTTGGGGGCATCCTACATTCACATTCATACTAAGTCAGCAAGGAGCCGCATGTCTGACAGAATACTGACAACCCCAATGCTAGTGAACCCAAGGAGCAGCAACAACTCTCAGGCACTGTTGGTAGGGATGCACTAAAACCACACAGGTTCCCACCGTGTGATCCAGAACGAGTGCCTACTGCCATGTGTCCAGATGAGTTGGAAAGCTACATCTCCATGGAAACTGCACATGGGTGCTTGTAGCCCATTCATAACTGCCAGAAACTAGAGGATCTTTCAATAAGTAAATTGATAAACTATGGTATGGCCATACAGTGAAATATTATACAGCAGTAAAAAGTGAGCTGTCAAGCCACAAAACACAGAGGAACCTTAAACATAACAACAAAGTGGAAGAAGCCCATTTGAAAATGTGGCTCACTATGGGATTCCAACTATAGAACATTCTGAAAAGGCTAAATAACAGAGATAAGAAAAAGATCAGCGGTCACTAAGGATTATGGAGAGGAAGGAATGAAAAATGTAACTATCCAGGTGAGGTGATTGGTATCTGTAATCTAAGCACTTGAGAGGCTTGGGTGCTGGGAACTGAGTTCAGATCTTCCACAGAAGCAACAAGAGCCATCTCTCCAGCCTCTCTCCGCCTTAGTTTTTGAGACAGGGTCTCTCATTGGGTCCTGTGGTTCAATGAGTAGGGGAGGCTAACTGCCCACCAAGTCCCAGGGATTGTTCCACTTCTTTCCCATGGCTGGGATTGTGGGCACGCACCCAGCCTTTTACATGGGTTCTCGGGACCTGAACTCAGGTCCTCATGGATGCTTGGCAAGTGAATTACCCACTGAGCCATCTTCTTTGCCTGAACTTTTACAGCTAAGGAAACCAAAGCTGAGAACAGGTGACCGCTCCCCCAGGATCATGCAATATTCAAGGGACACAGCCAGAAGGGCTGTAAAGAGAGTCCTGTTCACTGTGTGGGCACATGGATGACCACTCATGGGGAGGGGAAGAGCTGACCACTGCCTGGCACCCTTGGGATCTAGCCATACCCTAAAGCACAGGACTCTTCTAATCTCCCCTTCCTCAGGGCACCAATGTCTTCAAAGCAGGAAGGGGCCTGGAGAAGTGGCTCCACCTACAGCCCCAGCTCAGGCCAGCTCTGCAGGCTCCATGACAAGACTGGGAACAGAAAACCAGGAAGGCATTCTGCAGAGACTCAACGACTGCCACCATGAGCAGCCTGGCCATTCTTGGCCCTCACAGTATTCTCAGAGCCTACTGTGTACCAGGGACTGTGTTAGATGTGATGTGGGGGCTGTGGGAATGAGGCACTGAAATCCCTGCCATGGAAAATTAACAGCAATGCCTGGATTTCAGCACTTGATCGTCAGAGGTGGCAGTAGCACTGACGGTGTCTGACTGAATCCTGCATCCCACACTGGGAGAGCAGCTGGGCTGGAAGCTTCACTGCCCCCTCTCACTGATGGGCAAAGATACCAGATGCAGAGGCAAAGAGAAAAGGCCCCACGTGGCCAGCAAGGTGGGAGGCCGCTGGCAGCTGCCCCCCAGGGTTCAGCAGAGGTCACCTCCCAAGGACCCTCCTTCCAGGATGTCAGTCTTGGAGGAAGAAAACGACCAGCTGGCTGCAGTCAGACTGGGCTGCTTTGGGGGCAGGGGGGTGGCAGCCACTCTGAGCCAGTGAGGGAGTGCAAACGCAGGGCTGCCAAGGACCAAAAACCCTAGACACCTCAGCACCTCCGGGTGAAGCTGGGCTCTGAGGTCCCTGGTTTTTCCACTAAGCAGCTAGTGACCAGGACAAAGTTGATCTCAGGTATAAAATGAGATAGTTCTTGCCTGAAGGGGCAGAGGTCTGCACTGCACTTATCCTGGCCACCCCTGACTGAGCCTCGACCTCCCCATATTTAACCACGTTCAGGGGTATTGGCCCTAACCCCTGCTCCTTCCAGTGGCCAGAGAGCTGTCAATATGTGGCCATCATCAGACTACCCAAGGGCCCAGGAGAGCCCACGTGAGCAGTGCTGGAGGCTTGCTGCCCTCTGCAGCCCACAACAGGTGTTCACACAACTCCAGCCAGACACGGCTCCTGTAAGCTCCGAGCCATGGTCACCTCAGGTGCAGGCACTGCAACAAAGGTGTGACCCCGAGGTTGCAGCCAGCAGAAGCCATGTCCAAGGAAAGTGGACATCAGAGATCTCAAGGCATTGGAAGCCTAGCTGCCCCTTCTGGCTATCACCACCACCCAAGGCAGGGGATGGTCCCTGAGCACAGTACAGACTTCAAACCCATTACAGGACTCCAGGCCACTGCAGCTGCTGTGGTTCCAAGCACATGGGCTGGGAAAGCACAACTGCAGCTGTGGGAACAGCTGGCCAACTTCAGGCGCTAGACATGTGCTTTCTTTCCACAGCTGCAAAACTACTCAGTGGCTCCCAGCACTGCTACCAGGCCCAGCCTTGGAAAAGGAGCCAGATGCCATGTCTATCCACCAGGCCATCTGACCCCTGTGGGCAGGGTACTAGGTGCTCTCCGTAACCCATGGCAGGTGCTGGGGGAAGAGAGAAGACTGTGTCAGGAGAAGGGGGCTCCCAACAGGGGACTAGCTAAGAACACCAACCGCTGGGTGACCCCAGTCAGCAAGGGAAACCCTGGTCTTCAGGAGAAACCCCAGTGTGGAGGAGACCTCAGTCAGAGGGGGAGACCCCAGTCGGCAGGGAAGATGCAAGTCAGTGGTAGAGACCCCAGTCTACAGGTGAAACCCTGGTCTGCTAGGGAGACCCTAGTCAGTAAAAGGACACCCCAGTCAGTGGTGAAAACCCCAGTAAGAGGACCCTGCTGTGAGAAGTAGCCTATCAGACTGAAGAACATTGAAGCAATGAGCCTTGGTGGGAAACAGATAACCAAGTTTGGTGTGGGGTGCCTAGTTAGCGTGTATATGAGGTCTGTAGACCCTTAAAGAGATCCATGACCACCATGACTCCCCATGTCAGGGAGCCATGGCAAGCTCAGATTCATTTGATTGTTAGCAGTCTGACCCCCTGCTTGGGTGAGCACATGCCAATTATAAAGGCTGATGTATGAGGCTGAGTCTGGGGAACTTGGAGCCCTCTTACCAACCTCAGGCTGCCAAGGCTCTGTGTGAAGGAGTCCAGAAAGGAGGCCCAGCCTCCACACATGACCACAACAGGGCTGTTGTGGACAGAGGCACCTCACCCCAGGGAGATGGACAGGAATAAGAAACTCACCCTGGGCTGGAGAGATGGCCTAGTGGTTAAGAGCACCGACTGCTCTTGCAGAGGACCCGGGTTTGATCCCCAGCACCCACATGGCGGCTGAGAACTATCTGTAACTCCAATTCCAGGAGAACTCTAGTTCCAGGGGAATCCGACACCCTCTTCTGACCTCTGCGGCATTGCATGATCCGGTGCACAAACCTACATGCAGACAGTACACTCATACACATAGAAAATAAATTAAAAAAAATTTTTTAATTAAAAAAAAAGAAACTCACCCTAAGGTGAGTGATGGAGCATACCTTTGATCCCAACACTCATGAGGTTGAGGTCAGCCTAGTTTACATAGCAAATTCCAGGCTAGCCAGAACTATACAGTAAGATCCTGTCTCAAAAAACAAAACAATGACAAAAAACAAACCAAAAAGCTTACCTCAGCACATGTCCGAGCAGGTGCAACATTACTATGTGGAATGACCGATAGAATATGACCATTTTCTTTTTTCCTTCTTTTTTGAGACAAGGTCTCCCTATAGCCCCCAGCCAGCCTAGAACTCCCTATGTAAACCAGGCTGGCTTTGATCTCACAGAGATCCACCTGCCTCTGCCTCCTGAGTGCTGGGATTAAAAGTATGTGCCACAAGGCCCAACTATTACAATTTTCAAAGGAAGGCAGAAATCTAGAAATTGACCCAGTTTTATCTCCCAATTACACAGGCGGACAGTGGTTGGCTCCTCACTTACAGGTCCACAGGATGGACAGGATTACAGCTAAACAGAACCCATCGTCTGCCTGTGGCTCTCCTTATAGGTAGGAAGCTGCCTACCCACACCGAGTAGCCACTGTCCCAAAGCTACCCAGGCCAGCCCAGTGCTAGAATCAGATCAGATTTGAACAGATGGACAGAAGCCAGTCCACAGCCCTGCAAAGCGGGTCCGACCTGGCCTTGCATCAGAGCCCGGAGGAGGGAGGGAACATGGGGGCTGGGGGGACAGAGGTGCCAATGGATGGAGATCACAGCGCTGAGTGAGTGTAAGCCCCAGCACCTGCAGCCCCACACGAGGACCACCCAGGCTGCCCTCCTGGCACTGCCAGAGTCCTGCAGAGCCCTGGAGAGAGTGTGCACGCCCCTTAATGTCCTGGTGTGGAGCAGCTGTGGGACGAACTATAAAAACAGGCAACAGCCCAGCTGAGCAGAGTGCAAAGCCTCACTTTCGTGTGAAGGTGGCGTCAGAGGTGGTCCCTGCACGCTCATGCACACCGCATGGCGAGAGAACAGGTGCCGGCTGAGTCTGTTTATCGTCTACACAGTGTTTATCAGCTGCCTAATTAACAATCATTGCTTTAAACAACTTTGCATTCTGGCAGACACCCTGGGGCAGCACCCTCTTGCAGACAGCCTTCCTGTTAACTGTGGGAGACCACCCACCCAGCTGCAGAGAGCATACCAGCAACACAGAGACGGGCTTCCAGACAAATCTGCCAGCCACCATCTCCCCAGTACCCAATGCCCCTGACAAGCCAGCTCTGCCAGGGGAGCCCTGCCCATGTCCCAGGTCCTCACTGGCCGCCCGCAATCAGATCTCTGGCTCCACTCTACAGTTAGATCTGGACAGTGATTTTTTCTGAAGAGCAGAGGTTTCTAATGTGTATATGCATATTCCTGTGTATGCAAGTGCACAGGTAGGCAATCTTGACTCGTTCCTCAAAAAAAAACTTGCTGTTTCGAGACAGTCTTTCACTGGCCTGGAACTCGCCAAGTAGGCCAGTCTGGCTGGCCTCAGCCTTGGCATCTGCGTGACTCTGCATCCCTAGTGCTGAGATTATAAACGTGTCTTCCCATGCCGGGCTTTTTATGTGGGTTCTGAGGCTTGAACTCTGGTCCTCAGGCTTGCAAAGCAAGAACTTTTATCAACTTTGCCATCTCCTCAGCTTGGGGAGCGATTCTATTTTTTTTTAATTTTATTTATTTTTTTTATTTATTTCCGTATGTGTACGAATGTATTGTCTGCATACATTCTGTAAGTCTGTGCACCCGTGACGTGCAATGCCACAGAGGTCAGAAGAGGGTGTCGGACTCCCCTGGAACTGGAGTTCTCCTGGAATTGGAGTTTCAGACGGCTCTCAGCCGCCATGCGGGTGCTGGGGATCGAACCCGGGTCCTCTGCGAGAGTGGTCGGCGCTCTTAACCGCTAGGCCATCTCTCCAGCCCGGGGAGCGATTCTTATCTGTGGTAAGGGACCAGGGGATCTCCATGTTTATAGAGTGAATACTGCCTTACTTTCTGGATGGTTCCAGAGTCTCAGGACAAAACAGGGCTTTCTCTCTGGTAAAAATCTGACAGCAACCCCCACCTGAGGTAAAGGGTGCAGGTGAATTCACACCAGCTCCTTCCTGTACCAGAAGCCAAGCCCTTCATCTGACTCTCCTGGGCCCTGTGACATAGTCTGCTGCCCCTCCAAACCAACTTTGAAGCTGTAGAACCTGTGGGATGCACCACAAGATACACAGGGCTCTGTAGCAGGAACCAGCCGCGGTAGGTCCCAAAGAGATGCCCAGCACCAATCCCAGGGACACAGACATCACTGGGCCTAGCTTAAAAGCAGGTAGGTGCCTGGCCCCAGCTCTGATGGGCATCATCAGGGTGCCTGGGCCTCAGCTTCCTCCTCTGTAAGATGGGCAGAGAGAAGACTGGGGAGGTAGCTCCATCAGTAAACTGCTAAGCTCCAGAACTCATGTAAACGCTGGATATGGCTGCACACACCTGTAACCACAGCCCTGGGGAGGCAGGAACGGGAGGTTCCAGGGCGTGCTGCCAGTGTCCAGACTACAGTGAAAGGGTTCCAGGGCGTGCTGCCAGCGTCCAGACTACGGTGTAAGGGTTCCAGGACTTGCTGCCAGCGTCCAGACTACAGTGAAAGGCCCATCTGCAGAGACTCTGTCTCAAAACATGAGGTAGAGGGGGACAGAGGACACCCTCTGCTGACCTTTGGCCTCTACACACACATGTGGACACAAACACATACAATTCTTAAAATGATAGTAAAAGGATCTCTATAAAGCAGCAATAAATGAATTTAAGTCTGTATCTGGCTGACAGTGTGGTCTGAAGGGTGGGAACAATGCCAAGTGCTTTAGAACAGTGAATGCCCAAGGATAAGTCCACCAGACAGAAATCTTTTGTGCTACCAGATCATCCTGTGGTAGAAGGTGGTGGGGTGTTGTTGTGATTCTAAGATAAGAGGTGCATGTTGTGGACATAAGATTAACCAGGTTTTGTGTTAGAAAAAAAAACAACAACAGGAAATCCCATTGTCACAAGTCAGAGCCGGAAGTACCAGTGCGAGTGGGTGATGTGGGAGGAAAACCCAGGGCTGGTGGGATGGCTCTTCAGATAAAGACACTTGTCACGCAAGCGTGGGCACTTAAGTTCCATCTGCAGAGCCCATGGATGGTGGAAGGAGTGAACCAACTCCACAAAATTGTCCTCGGACTTCCAATGTGTGCTGTGCCAGGAGTCAGCCCCATCGTGCGTGAGCATGCACACATTTTTTAAGAAAAAAGAAAAGCCCAATTATTTCTGCAGAAAATATCTAGGAACAAGAACTGAATGTGGTGGTGCACACCTATCCCAACATTCAAGAGTGTGAGGCAGGAGGATTGTGAGTTCTTTTTTTTTTTTATTTTTTTTTAATTTATTTATTTCTGTATGTGTATGAATGTACTGTCTGCATGCAGGTCTGTGCACCCGTGTCGTGCAATGCCGCGGAGGTCAGAAGAGGGTCTCGGATTCCCCTGGAACTGGAGTTCTCCTGGAATTAGAGTTACAGACGGTTCTTAGCCGCCATGTGGGTGCTGGGGATCGAACCCGGGTCTTCTGCAAGAGCGTCGGTGCTCTTAACCACTAGGCTGTCTCTCCAGCCCCGAATTGTGAGTTCTAAGCCAGCCTGGGATGTATAGCAAGACCCTGGCTCAAAAAAAAAGAAAAAGAAAAAAAGAATGGAGAAAAGAAGGCTGTGGCGATAGCTCAGTCAGTCAAGTGCCTGCCATGCAAGTACGAAGAACCTAAGTTTAGATTCCCAGCAATCATATAAAAGCCATGCACAGGAGAGCATTCCTGCGATCCCAGGACTGAGGAGGCTGAGACAGGAGAATCTCTGAAGCTCGCTGACTACCCAGTCTGGACAAATTGGCAAGTTCCAGACTCAGTAAGAGACCCTGTCTCAAAAAAATAGGGTGGAGGGGCTGGAGAGATGTCTCAGCAGTTAAGAGCACTGGCTACACTTGCAGAGGACCTAGGTTTGGTTCCTAGCACTTACGTGGAGGCTAACAACCATCCCTAACTCCATCCAAGGGATCTGAGGCCTTCTTCTGGCCTCCTTAGGCATTGCATGACATGGGTACATTTACATACATGCAGGCAAACCACACATAATAAATATAAATGTTTTAAATAGGGTGAAGAACTCAGGAAGACAACAAACATCAATCTCTGATCTACATACACACACACACACACACACACACACACACACACACACATGTGCACCCACACTGAAGAAAGGAAACAAGAAGGAAGAAGGAAGAAAGAAAGGAAGGAAAGAAGGAAAGAAGGAAGGAAGGGAGGGAGGGAGGGAGGGAGGGAGGGAGGGAGACCAAGAAACAATGCCAAATCTGGCAAACAACAGGTACCCCTCTCCACAAATCTGGTCTATAAGGAAAAAGATAGAGAACTCTTGATGGAAAAAAACAAACAGATAACAGCTGGTTGGTTCCCGCTTGTGTTTGGGGGGTTCTTAGCCAAAAACTGCTGTCAAGACCAACATTGAGGCACCTTGTTCTGTTTTCTTCTAAGAGTTTTACATTTTTAGCTTTTATCCAGAAGTCTTCATTTGGAGCTAACTGCTATGTAGGTGTAAAACTAGGGTCAAAATTTCCTCCCTGTCAATACTTAAGTTTTCACAGCACTATATAGGTTTGAGACGGTCTGGCTCCCTCTATCCACCCTTGGGTGTGTACCCGGGTGCTCCTCGTCAGGGTGGCTCCCCTTGCCAGCTCTACGCAGCCTGTCCCAGTTATCTGCTGCATTCCTGAGCCTTGATGAAGTCATAATCAAGCCAAGATTCCCACTGTGATGGTGGCCACAGAGTTCTCCAGGCTCCCAAGGAGCAGCTCTGCCCAGCAGTCAAGGCAAGGGGACAGTGATGCACGAGGACAAGACGCATGCGCCCTGATGTTCTCCTGAGCTCTCCTGGTCCACAGAATTTCCAAGTGCTCACTCTTCCCATTATCCTCTCTGTCGGCAGGGAGACCCCTAGGACACACAGCCACAAAAATCCCTTGTCACCACTTTGCCCCACCCTACCAAGTGTTCCCAAGAGCAGTGGCTTCAGGCAGCCCAGCACCTGAATCAGGGTAGAATCTGACCCTGTGCAACAGATGGATCAGCTCCCTGTGTGTGGCATGTCTCCTCTAGGGAGGAGTGTTCAAGTATCCAAGGAAGACGGTCCTGTTGCCTGTGATACACTCAGGTGGCCCAACAAGAAGGAGAAGCAATGATTTCTAGAGCAACACAATAAAACAGGTTGAGGACTTCTGGGGCAACATCAGCCTCATGTGATCTCAGTATTTGGGAGGCTGAGGCTGGGGATAGTGAATTTCAAGCCAGCCTGAGCTACACTGGGAAAAGGTACACTCCGTTCTCGGGAAGCACAGCTTGTACATTAATGGCGTAAATCCAAACTGGGGAGTTGAGGTGACCCCATTGTCACCTTGCTTCCCACAAGCCTCCCACGCTCTGTTTCTATCCAGTTCAGTCCCACATCCCGTCCTGTCCCCTGCAGACACTGGTATGGACAGCCAGGTCAGCACACAGGCACCCTGTACGCACTTAATAAACACATCCAAACTTGTGAAGAAAAGCCTAGAATATCATCAGAAAGCCCGTGGTTCCTCTGCTCCACACCAATGCCCAGATGGACAGCGAGGCCGAGGCTCAGCTCTGAATGCCTTCTCGCTCCTTAGGTCCCAGAGCATCTACCGAAGTCCACAACACCTATGGTTGTTAAAATCCAGTCCAGAGTCCTTACCAAGTACAACAGCTGGGGGTGACACAGTGTGACTGACACCGTCCCCTCCAGGGCCCCAGAGCAGGAAAGGAGCAGCACAAGCTGGTAGTCTCCCCACAAAAGTGGGGCTCCTCGTTCTGGCCTCTTCAGCCCCTTCCTCATCACGGCATTGAAAAGATGCCAGAGAAGAGCAGGAACACACTTACCACAGGCGCCACACAGGGACCAGGGAGACTGCTGCATGGATAGAGCACTGTGTGAAAGCATGAGACCTGAGCTTGGACCCCTAGAGCCTGCGTAAAGCTGGACGCAGTCGTGCGCGCTGGACTCCCAGCACTCCTGCCGCAGGCCAGGAAATGGGGACGGGAGAATCCCTGCTAGCTCAAGGGTCAACTCGCCTGCTGTGCAAAGGGCCAAACAGCAGAGAAACCCTGTCCCAGACACCACAACTGTCCTTTGACTACACACGTGCGCGCGTGCACATGCACACACACACGCACACACACACACACACACACACACACACCACATAAATATTTTTAACACATACGTACAAAAAGATTAAAACCTACAAAAGTAATAGTTGTACCCAGCACTCAGGAGGCAGAGGCAGGAGGATCTCTGTGAGTTCAAGGCCAGCCAGGTCTACATAGCCAGTTCCAGGCCAGCTGGGGCTACAGGAAAAAAAGTAATAGTTGAGAGACAGAATTAAAGATCTGAGGTGATGTTAGGTTGGAGAGATGGCTCAGGGGTTGAGAACAGTTGCTGCTCTTTCAGAAGGCCCAGGTTTGATCCCCAGCACCCACATTTAGTACTTGTTCCAGGAGACTCAACACCCTTCTTCTGGCCTCCATAGGCACTACATGGTACACATAATACACTCCACTACACACATAAAAAATAAAAATCTAAAATGATATCGAGAAACTCACATTCGCACTCAGAGGACTACACCAAAGTGGCATGTAAGTCCAGTGCAGACTCTTAAAACAGAGGCAACAAGCAGGTTCTAAAAGTCATGTGAAATGTGAAGTTGACCATGACACTTCTGAAAAAGAACAGGAGGGACTTCAACAACCACTTCCAAAACTTACTACATGGTGGGCATAGTGGCACACACCTTTAATCCAGCACTCGAGAGGCAGAGGCAGAAGGATTTCTGTGAGTTCAAGGCCAGCCAGGTCTACAGAGCCAGTTCTAGGCCAATTAGGGCTACAGGGAGACCCTGTCTCAAAAAGAAAAAGAAAAAAAAAACCTCACTACAGAGCCACATTGATAGGGTCAGTGCTTGAATCAGTGGGAGACAGATGAAGAACAGAGGCGAACTGAGAGGTCGGTAACAATCCCTTAGCTGTGCAGTAGCTGATTTTGGACAGGTGTACAAAGACAGTTCAATGCTAAGGCAGCTGGTAAGAAAAAGAATTTAGGCCAGGTGTAGTGGCACACACCTTTAATCCTAGCTCTTGGGAGGCAGAGGCAGGGGGATCTCTGTGACTTCAAGGCCAGCCTGGTCTACATAGTGAGTTCCAGGACAGCTGGGACTAAAGGGAGACCCTGTCTCAAAAAGACAAAAAAAAAAAAAAGAAGAAGTTATAAGGCTGACTAAGGCACACATGGAATCATGCTCACCGTCACTAGTTGCTAAAGGACTACAAACCAAAGTCACGTGGGACTCCAGCCCACATCCTCAAGCAAGAGAGAGAAGGCTGGGGTGGCTGTAGAGAGTTGGCCTAGCATGCTCCAGACCCTGGTCTCCAGCAAGAAAAGAGAGAAAGAGGGAGAAGAGGAAGGGGAAGGGAGAAGGAGAAGCAGAAGAGGACGGGGAGAAGACAGAGGAGGAGGAAGCAGAGGTAGGGCTCAGATTCCCAGTCCCATCACACTCTACTCTGAAGGTCACTGCCATGCTCTGAGCCTCGGTTTCCATTCTGGTAGAAAGTAGGCAGGCAGGGAAAACTCTAGTGTTGGGTCACGTGAGATAACACCCACAAAGGTTGTCTTTGTCCCAGACATCAGGGCATGTGGCTCAGTAAAGTATTTTGGCATTGGTCTGAATATGATTATAATTAGCTTGGAAATAACTGAAGCCCTATTACAGAGTGAAGAAGATGCACTCGTGTGTGTGTGTGCATGTGTGTGTGCGTGTGTGTGTCTGTGTCTATGTGTGTGCAGCTGCATATGTCACATGCATGTGGAGGGCAGAGGTCAATCGTGGGTATCATTCCTTGTTTGGGGGTTGTTGTTGTTGTTTATCTTTTTGAGACAGGGTCTCCCTCAATCCCAGCTGTCCTGTAATTCCCCATGTAGACCAGGCTGGCCTTGAACTCACAGAGATCTGCCTACCTCTGCCTCCCTAGTGCTGGGATTAAAGGCAACTTGTTCCTTGTTTTGTTTTTGTTTGTTTTTGGTTTTGTTTTTTGGTCTTTTTGAGATAGGGTCTCCCTGTAGCTCGAGCTGTCCTGGAACTCACTATGTAGACCAGGCTGGCCTTGAACTCACAGAGATTCACCTGCTTCTGCCTACCAAGTACTGGGAAATGCCACCATGCCCTGCATTCCTTGTTTTTTTGAAGTGTCTCTCACTGGCCTAAAGCTCACCCTATAGGCTAGGCTGGCTAGCCAATGAGCCCAGGGCGCCACACCTCTCCACTATTACCACTATGCACCAAACACTCAGCTTTCTTAAAGCAGGTTCTGGGGATGTCAGATCTGAGCTTGCACAGCAAATACTTGCCAACAGACATCTCCTCAGCCCCAAACAAACATACCTAAAGCTTCCTGGCTCCGTACTCGGCCACTGCCTGATGCCACTTTCAAACTGGCTATTTATGCTTGTGATTTCAGGCCCCAAATTCTGTGGGGTTTCTTTGCATCACCATTTCCAGGGACAGTCCTTGGTGAGCATTCGCATGCTGCTTGCCATGGGGTGCTGGCCACTGCATCCTGTAGTGTGGACCGACTCTGAGATGTTTCATACACAGCTTCCTGCCCTGTGTGTTGCTGGATACCAGTCTCTAGCTGGAGGCTGCCACGTGGATGGATAAGAAGTGAGAAGGCTCAGACACCCAGAGGCCTCAGGGGCCTATGTCCAGGAGACACAGAAGAGCCTGGGCTGCAGAACTTCCCAGCCTAGCCTGACACCTTAAAATTGGCCCATCCCAAGCTGTTCCATCATAGGGCTTTTCCATTTGAGGTCCCAGGTGTAGACAAAGGGAGACAGCTGACCCCACCAGGCCCGGCTTCCATCCCTCCCACACACCCAGAAGAGTAGGACATGTGTACTGCCTTCTGTTGCCAAACATGGTGGTCTGTGGTCACTCAAGCCCCTGTCCTCTGTGTCTTACAAATGCACCTCAGGGCTCTACACCTAGGCAGACTGACAACAGCCGGGCTGAGTGAACTCTCAGATGGCAAATGGAACCCTCAAGGAGATACAGGTTCTGCCTAGATACCTGGCTGCCTCCTGGCTCTCCTCTCCCTGGGCCCCCCATTGTGATGTTTGGGTAGAATTGAGGTATACACATTCTCCAGTGCATAAACCCCTACTCTCTATGAAGCAGAACCCCCAGAACACTGTCTGCTAGTGGCACCACTCAAGAATCTGGGGCACAGTGACAGCCTATTCTGATCCACTCAGAACATGCCTGTGGGCCCAACACCCCTCTCAAGGCCGACCCACCACCCTGTTGCCAGGCAGCCCCAGCCTTGGTCAGTAGAGCATCCACCTAGGAGGGTGTGAGCTCTACTCTGGGCCCCAGGAAGGGAGAGTCCCCAGGGCCCCAGAAAAGGGATTTAGTCCATCAGAGCCCAACACCTCAGACCCAGGGTTACCCCCAAACACTTCCAAATTCTTCAGGGAAGTGGGTCTGCAGAAGGCTGTTATGGATGGCTGCACTGGCTGAAGGCCCCACACTGCAGAGGCTGGGCCTGGAAGTCCTGTCTGAGGACATGGGGATGTGACCCCCATAGAGGTGACTGGAGACAGTCCTCTTGTCTTCCCACTTCTATAAATAAGGCTCAGTTTGTGACGGATAAAGGCTAAAGGCCCCGTGATTCACCACACATCCCTAATTTGGAAATGAGGATGAGAAATCTGGCCAGACCTCAACCTCGCAGTCCTTCCCTCCCACAAACCTCCCACTCATCCCTCATGGGGCAGGGAGGGCATCCCTGCCCAAGGTCACCACCAGAGCACCTAGCCTTCAACCTGATCAGGGAAAGGACTAGAGAGACACAGAATGGTGCCAAGCTGTGGGAGGCATGAGTGAGGCCAGGTTCAAGCCAGAACAAAGGTCTTCAAGCTTTCAAGAGCTCAGCCATGCTGATTTCCTGAAAGAAACACAATCCAACCTCCTCTACCGGGGATTGCTGGCCGCAATACTGGGCCAGCAAGATGGCTCAGCAGGTAAAGGAGCTTGCAGCCAAGACTGGCAACCCGAGTTCCATCCCCAGAACCCACAAGGTGGAGAGAACTGACTCTCAGAAGTTGTCCTCTGACTTCCACATGTGTGCTAGTCCATGTATACACACACACACACACACACACACACACACACACACACACGAATATTTCTTCTCTGGTTATGAAAGTAAAAGAAAGAAAAAGGAAAGGAAGGAAGGAAGGAAGGAAGGAAGGAAGGAAGGAAGGAAGGAAGGAAGGAAGGAAGGAAGGAAGGAGAGAGAGAGAGAGAGAGAGAGAGAAAGAAAGAAAGAAAGAAAGGAAGGAAGGAAGGAAGGAAGGAAGGAAGGAAGGAAGGAAGGAAGGAAGGAAGGAAGGAAGGAAGGAAGGAAGGAAAGAAAGGAAAGAAAGAAAGAAAGAAAGAAAGAAAGAAAGAAAGGAAGAAAGAAAGAAAGAAAGAAAGAAAGAAAGAAAGAAAGAAAGAAAGAAAGAAAGAAAGAAAGAAAGAAAGAAAGAAAGAAACGGAAAGAAAGGTAGGTAATACTGATCCAGGCCTGAGGGAAAATGCCTGTAATCCCAGCACTCTGGAGGCTAAGGCAGAAAGATCATGAGTTCCTGACTAGCCTGGGCTACAAAGTCAGTTCTGGAACAGCCTAGGCTACATAGTGAGGATCCTCCTCTCCCCAACTAAAAAAAAGGCAACATTGTGGTTCCTCACCAGGCTCCATTCACGTGAAGGACAGGAGAAGGTACACGGCCTTCCTGTAGATGTCTGAGACCACACATAAGGGCAGTTCACTCATGTGTGCCTTATGGGAAGCAGGTGTGAACTAAATGAAGTCATGCCATGTTGAAAACCCTGTAGACTGACTAATTCACACTTTACCATTACAAAGAGTTGGAATGTTGCAGTTCCAAAGCTCCTATTATCTTAGGCAGTTTAGCCATCTTCATTGCCAGTTTTCACCCACCTCTGACCTAACATTCTTGTGACTATCAGAAAACATCTTGGGGAAGTGTTAACTTGTAGACCAACCACAGGCTAAGAATGTCATAAGATAGCATCAGACGATTAGCGATTCCCCTGCTTTGCTATAACTGACCCACCTGCTATTCCCATCGGCGGATTGGAAATGTCTTGATTTATGAGCTTCTTTTGTTCTGTGATTATGAAAACTCTACACAACTGTTTCTATGCTGGAACATGCAACTTAGAGTAACTTGAATCCATGTTCCAGGGCCCCTGATGCTCAAATTTGACTTGGAATAAAATATCTCTTACTCGTGTATGTGTGTGTGTGTGTGTACATTTCTGTGGGTGTGTGCACATGTGGAATGTACATGTATGTAGAGGCCAGAGGTCAATGTTAGGTGTCTTGATTGATTTCCACCTCATTTTTAAAAAATATTTTATTGCTTTTATTTTACATGTATCAGTATATTGCCTCATGGATATAAGTGCACCCATGTGTGCAATGCCTGCAGGTCAGAAGAAGAGGAGGGCATCGGATCCCCGGAACTGGAGTTATAGATGTTTGTTAGTTGCCACGTCAGTGCTGGGAATTAAACCTGGGTTATTTATTTATTTATTTATTTATTTATTTATTTATTTATTTGAGACAGGGTCTCCCTGTAGCCCCAGCTGGCCTGGAACTCACTCTGTAGACCAGGCTGGCCTTGAACTCACAGAGATCCACCTGCCTCTGCCTCCTGAGTGCTAGGATTAAAGATGAGGATTAAAGATGGTTCTTAGCTGCCATGTGGGTGCTGGGAATTGAACCTGGGTCCTCTGCTACAGCAGTCGGCACTCTTAACCACTGAGCCATCTCTCCAGCCCCCCCCACTTCATTTTTTTTTGGGGGGGCTTTTCGAGACAGGGTCTCCCTGTAGCCCCAGCTGTCCTGGAACTCACTCTGTAGACCAGGCTGGCCTTGAACTCACAAAGATTCACCTGCCTCTGCCTCCCAAGTGCTAGGATTAAAGGCGTGTGCCACCACGCCCGGCAATTTTTAAAAGATTTATTTTTATTATTGTATGTGTACGAGTGTTTGCCTGCATGTGTGTGTACTGTGTGCACGCAGGAGATTAGAAGAGGGTGTCAGATTCCCTGGAACTGGAGTTATGGACTGTTAGCTGCTATGTGGGTGCTGGGTATCAAACCCCAGTCTTCTGCAAAAGCAGCCAGTGCTCTTAACAGCTCCAGCCCCCCTCCACTTCTTTTTGTTGTTGTTTACTTACATTGGGGGGGTATTTTAAGACAGGGTCTCCCTGTAGCCCAGCTGGTCTAGAACTCACTATGTAGACCAAGCTGGACTCCATCTCAGAGATCTGTTTGCTTCTGCCTCCTGAGTGCTGGGATTAAAGGTGTACGCCACTACCTGGCTCTCCTTTTCATTTTGGGGGACAGGGTGTCTCACTGAACCTGGAACTCACTGGTTCCAGTGAGGCTCGCTGGCCACTGAGCTCTGCATCCACCTCTCACAGCATCTGGGGCTACAGACATCAACGTGCCTAGCCTTACATGTGCTAGGGATCCGAACTCGGATCCTTGCTTGGAAAACAGGCTCTTTGCCAACTGAGCTATCTCCCAAGCCCTCATGTTCTTTGAAGCAACAGCTGTGTTTTCTGCTGGCATGGGGCAGAATCCACTTCAGTGACCAAACGAACAGTACTGGAACTCAAGGGCCAATGACACACTGATGTGAAGAGTGGCTGAGTGACGGCAAGCCTGCACTTTTGTAACTTGTCTCCTGGACACCCCACAACAGAGCCCAGTGGGGGGGGGTGCAAATTCCCATATGGTGAAACGAGAGAACCCACTCTGACCTTTGAAGCTAAAGGTGTAGAGGATTTCTATCCTGAAGGTCCAGCTACTGAGTGGTGCAGGAAGGCAGACAGGACAGTGCGTCTCCTTCCTTTTGGAGTGAAGTTAAAACAGTCACAAATTACTGCAGAGAGCACAAAGACTACGTTCCCCAAGAGAGCTGCTTTGCCCAGTCAGCATTATTTCCAGATAATTAAACCTTGTTTTCCCTAAAAGTGTCACTTGGAATTGTGTCTCCTCTTTCCCGCTGTGAGTTCACCATAGTCCACTAAAACTGCAACACAAATTGATCAGAGAAACACCTGCATCCTACCACAGGGCCACGGGTCACTACCACATAGGTAATTAAGACCAAGCTACATAAAGCAAAGTAAATTAGAACTAAGATTGAAATGCTCTGCCCAATCAGAATAGGAAGATGGCTGACCCCTGAGTGCATTAGCTGAGCTCCCATCAGAGCCCAGACTGTGTGAAGCAGGGCAGTGGCAACGTGCCTGACAGGCACTGCGTGGGCTAGAAGATGACTCTCTACCCCCAAAGACTTGAAGCAGAGCGGAGACGCAAGAGGCACGGAGCCAGGGGCAGTAGGGGACACTCCAGCTTGAGGTGACAGTCACTCATCCAAGGCCACACACCTGGCTTCCTGGCACCTCTCCGATATCCAACAGTGCCTAGATTTTTGTGGTCAAAACCTGTGTACCTATCCCCCAACTCCGCGCTGGAGGGTACTGTGAACTGAGGTTGGGTTCTGTCAACATTCCACCAGCAAAACCCATCACCCAGCCGAGTCGCCAGTCTACTGCAGACCACTGAACCCATGGTCTGAGCAAGGAGACTGGCCTGACCTCTCCCAGGTCCCCTACTGCCTCCCAACCTCATCCATCTACCCTCTGTCTGTGTCCTCTGTGATGTAGGACTATCAACGGCTCCCACTTTATAATCTCTCTTTATACTTGTGACCCAAATATCATCCACAGGATACCTACAAAATTTCCCTTCCTCCCTCCCTTCCTCTCTTTCTTCTTCCCTTCCTTCTTCCCTTCCTTCCTTCCTCCTTCCTTCCTTTCTTTCTCTCTCCCTTCCTCCCTCTCTCTTCCCCTCCCCCTCTCTTCTTTCTTTTTTTTTAATTTTCAATTTATTTTTATTATTTTTGTCTATTTGAATCAGGGTCTCCCTGTAGCTCCAACTAGCCTGGAACTTGCTATGGAGACCAGGCTGGGATTAAAGACATGTACCACCACACCTGGCTTATTTTATTTATTAAGACTTTTATTTAGGGGATGGAGAGATGGCCTAGCAGTTAAGAGCGCAGACCGCTCTTGCAGAGGACCCAGGTTTGATCCCCAGCACCCACATGGCGGCTGAGAACAGTCTTTAACTCCAGTTCCAGGAGCATCTGACACCTTCTTCTGACCTCCACGGCAAACCTACATGCAGACAGTACACTCATACAAATAAATAAATAAATAAATAAATAAATAAATAAATAAATAGCCAGATACTTAACATTTAAAAAAGACTTTTATTTACTTTTATTTTATGTGTATTTTATTTTTAAAAACATTATTTTTTAAAACACGTATGTGTGAGTCTGTGTATTGGTATGTACATGTGAATGCAATGCCCACAGAGGCCAGAAGAGGGTGTCAGATTCCCTGGAGCTGGAGTCACAGACAGCTGTGAGCAGCCTGACATGGATGCTGGAAACAGATCCTAGGTCCTCTGCAAGAGCAATGTGCACTCAATCTCTGAGCCACCCCCTCCCCCCGTTTTTTTTCTTTGTTCTTACTATGTAGCTCAGGCTGGTATCAAATCGCAGAAATCCTCCTGCTCACCCTCCTGAGTTACAGATGTGACCATCATGCATTGCTTTTACAGAATTTCCTTCAACTCTGTGCCCCCTCATGTGCTTTCAAGATAACATCTAAAACGTTCTGTTAGAAGCTTACTGAGCTGAAAAGGAAGTCATTCCCAGGGCATTGCAAAGGTCTTAACTGCTGCATTGCTCTGTTAGCTGAAGCTCAGGAAACTCAAGTCTGTAGAGGCGGCTCCTCGCTACCCGCTGAGAGCAAAGTATGAGGCAAGAAAACTGGCCAGAAAGCTGGAATTTTTATACTACATTTTTGCTTGGACAGGCTTTTTTTTTTGAGACAGGGTCTCTCTATAGCCCCAGCTGGCCTGGAACTCACTCTGTAGACCAGGCTGGCCTTGAATTCACAGAGATTCTCCTGCCTCTGCCTCCCTAGTGCTAGAATTAAGGGCATGCACCATCATGCCCAGCTTAAAGACGGTTCTTAGCCACCATGTGGATGCTGGGAATCGAACCCAGGTCCTCTGCAAGAGCAGTCAGTGCTCTTAACCACTGAGCCATCTCTCCAGCCCCCTTAGACAGGCTTTTCTAATCTATCCTCCTACAATTTATCCTAATGTAAAAATCATGCTTTATGCTTTAAAGTATTTTATTCATCACATAAAGTATTTTTAGAACATTTCCCTGTGAACATAAACATCTAAGTAAGTATTCTTTTTTCCCCTAAGGTTAGTTTAAGTGTTACGGAGACCTGTTGAAATGCCAGCACACAGCCAGGTGTGGAGGTGCACGCTTTTAATCCTAGCACTTGGGAGGCAGAGGTGGGTGGATCTCTGTGAGTTCAAGGCCAGCCTAGTCTACAGAGTGAGTTCCAGGACAGCCAGAGCTACAGGGAGACCCTGTCTCAAAAAGACAAGAAGGAGGAGGAGGAGGAGGAGGAGGAGGAGGAGGAGGAGGAGGAGGAAGAGGAAGAGGAGGGAGGAGGAGGAGGAGGAGGGGGAGGAGAAATAATAATGCCAGCACACCAAATTTTATTTAATTGTGTGTGTGTGTGTGTGTGTGTGTGTGTGTGTGTGCATGTGAGTGCAGTACCAGTGGAGGCCAAAAGAGGGTGTCAGATCCCTGGAGCTGGAGTTACAGTTAGTCTTGAGTTGTAGGTCCTCTGAAGGCATTAAGTGCTTTTAACCACTGACTCATCTCTACAGCCCTAACACTAACATTTTTGATAAACAATCACCAAATTTTAAAAGTGTATATTGTCAACTGTTGGAAACCATGTAGAAAGGTTTATATTTATATTAATTTCTGGACCTTATTTGATTACTTTGTACTCTTTTTGTTGTTGATGTTTTATTTTGTGTGTATGAGTGTTATGTCTGCATGTAGGTAGGTGCACCCATGTCGTGCAATGCCTGTGGAGATCATAAGAGGGCATGGGATCCCCTGGAAATGGAGTTACAGATGGTTGTTAGCTGCCATGTGGGAATCAAACCCAGGTCCTCTGTAAGAGCTATCAGTGCTCTTAGCCAGTGAGCCACCTCTCTGGTCCTGTTTTGGCTTTTTTTTTTTTTTTGACGGGGTCTCTTATAACCCCAGCTCCCCTGAACTCACTATGTAGACCAGGCTAGCCTCAGTCCCACAGAGCTCTATCTGCTTCTGCCTTCCAAGTGTTGGGATTAAAGCCATATCCCACCATACCTGGCATTGTACTCTTAATTTTTTAATTAATTAATTAATTTTTTATGTGTATGAATGTACTGTCTGCATGTAGGTTTGTGCACCCATGTGGTGCAATGCTGCAGAGGTCAGAAGAGGATGTCAGATTCCCCTGGAACTGGAGTTAGAGACGGTTCTCAGCCACCATGTGGGTGCTGGGGATTGAACCAGGGACCTCTGCAAGAGCAGTCAGTGCTCTTAACCACTAGGCCAGCTCTCCAGCCCTGTACTCTTATTTTTAAAATAATTTTAGTTAGCACATAAAATAATAGGTTTCACTATGACATATTCATACATATATATCATTATATTTTGAAAGTATTTGCCCCCTTGCTATCCCCCTTCACCCCGTAGTCTCCCTTTTGCATATATTTAAATTTAGATTCTGCCTATGAAAGAAAACATGGTATTTGTCTCCCACCACCACTTTCTCTTGTTCCCCCTCCCCCTCTTTGGTCCCTACAAAGTCCCTGTCCTACTCTCAACTTTCATGTCACCACATTGGTCTAGCCTCGGCACCCCCCACACTCACTGATGAACTGCTGGCCAATCCCAACTATATGAGTAATCTTGAAACACTGGCAATGTGCTACTCAGGAAGAAGCCACACAAGCTGCAAAGTTCTTGGGGGCCTCCAACACCAACCCTGCCACTTGGTGGGTTTCATTCAGGAGTTTAGCAAGACCTCCAAACACCCAGCTTTTGTGTGATTCTTCTCCAGTGAAGGCGGCCTCCTCTACCCATCCTGAAGAAAGCAGTGGAGGGGTCTCCAGAGAGCAAGACCCATCCCTGAGCCTCAGAAAACCTCCCTCAAGAGAATGACAAGAGCAAAAGCTGCAAGGCCAGGGGATGGACGACTGAGTGTGGCCTCAGGAGCTGCCGTCAGCCAACTGGTTCAGATGTGGTTTGCTGACCCAGGCTTCGAACCAGGTCCACTCCCATATCTCGGGTCTCAGCCCCAGCCCTAACTGCAGGGAGTCACACAGAGGGGAAGGGGGGGGGGAGGAATGTGCTGGGGAGCCAAACACATAGCATGTGTCACAAGTGACTGCCCATAAAGAGGCTAATCAGGACAGAAATGCCTAGTAAGATGTAATTAGTCTTCACTATCAGTGTCATCTTCTCTAATACCATCACCATGACTACCAGATCCCTACCATATCATCATCACCACCACTATCATCATCATAACCAATATCATCATCACATCATCACTACCATCATCATCACCACTACCATCATCATCACCACTACCATCATCATCACCACTACCATCATCACCACTACCATCATCATCACCACTACTGTCATCATCACCACTACTGTCATCACCACCACTACCGTCATCATCACATCATCACCACTACCGTTCATCATCACCACTACCATCATCATCACCACTACCATCATCACATCATCACCACTACCGTCATCATCACCACTACTGTCATCATCACCACTACCATCATCATCACCACTACTGTCATCATCACCACTACCGTCATCATCACCACTACCATCATCATCACCGTCATCATCACCACTACCATCATCATCACCACTACCATCATCATCACCACTACCATCATCATCACCACTACCGTCATCATCACTACTATCGTCATCATCACCACTACTGTCATCATCACCACTATCGTCATCATCACCACTATCATCATCATCACCACTACCGTCATCATCACCACTATCGTCATCATCACCACTATCGTCATCATCACCACTATCGTCATCATCACCACTACTGTCATCATCACCACTATCATCATCACCATCACCCTCATTACAACCATCACCATCACCACCATTATCATCACCATCACCAGCAGTATCATTATCTCCAACATCTCATCATCACCACTATTACAAGCATTATTGTCATCAACACTACTATCATCATCATCATCACCTCCATTATCATTGTCACCACCATCACCATCATCATCATTACTCTTTACTCACCATCATTCTCACCATAAGCATCATCACATCATTATCATTATTAGCAGCAACATCACTATCATCATCATTTCTGCCACCATCATCATTATCACCATCACCATACCATCTTTATCAGCAGCACCATTATCACTGTCATCATCACCACCACCACTACCACAATCATCATCACAGATAGATGGGTGGATATGGATGGAGGGAGGGTTATATGGATAGATAATGAATGGGTGGACAGATAATGGGTGATGGATGGATGGGTAGATGAGTGGATATGTATAGATGGAAGGATAATGAATAGGTGGATGATAATGAATGGATGGATGGATAATGAGTGGGTGGATGATGGATGATAGTTAATGGATGGTGGCTGGCTGGCTATGTATAGATGGATAATGGGTGGACAGATGACTGATTGATAAATAGTGATGGGTAGATATGGATGATGGATGGGTAGATATGGGGGAACAATTGAATGGTTCATGCTGAGTTTTTTCTCCCTCAGTAACCCAGACTTAACATTTAATTAAGCCAGAAAACTTTGTATCTAGAGTTTAAAAAGTGAGAAAGCCTTTCTTACTGCTCAGAAATAAATCATCCCAGAGAAGAAAGCAGACAGGAATGGAAGGTCCCAGTGACACTAAATGGTTAGCAATCTGTTTCCAGGTCCTGAACAGTCAGTTTCAGCGGCTGTCACCAGCTGCCCCCTCCAGCTGTTCCTGGCAGTCAGAGCCCCTCTTGTTTGGCCCTTTCTTAGCAACTGTTGCTTTTCTTCAAGGACAGCATGAGCCAGCTGTCACCCACTGGATGAAAAGCAGGTTGGCCCTGCATGGAGGAGACCTGCCTAGAGACACTGGGAGCAGAAGACACTCATCTGGGTTCTGGGGGGGGGGGTCCTTCATTACTTACAGCACACTCCTCACAGGCGGTGTTCCTAGGCTGGGGGCCTCAGGGGGCTGGGAATAGGGTGTGCCTTCGAAAACAGCTCATATAAAGAACTACAAACCCAGCAGGCACCTCCTTCGGAAGCACGGCTCTGTGGAGAAGCTTGGCTCAGCTGCAAATGAGGGCCAATGCTGCATTTCAAATGCTGTGCCATCATGACAGAAACTGGACTGAAAATTGCCATCTGGTACTGAAATGTCCACGACAGCAACGGCTGGTACCTGCTTTACTTCTAGGGTCAAGGAAGTGGATAGGAACTTGGTGAGACCCCACTAAACACCAACTTTGAGGTGTGAGCTGGGAGAGCTGCTTCAGACCCTTTCCCCTGTACGCCTTTGGAATTTCCCCTAACAAAATACTTTTTAAGATTGCAAACCTTGGAAGGAGGCTCAGGTGGTAAAGCTCACCCTGTAACAAGAGCAGCAGCGCTCAATCGCCAAAAGCCAGGTGTAAAGCCAGGCAGCCCCTGGACCCTGAGGAGGTAGAGGCAGGAGGATCCCCAGAGCTCACTGATCTGCCACCCTGGCCAAATCAGCAAGCCCTGGGCACCAGTGAGAAACCCTGCCCCCCAAAATAAGGTAGCTGGGCCAGCCACATGGCTCAGAACACAAAGGCACTTGCACCAAACCCGAGAATCCATGGTACAGGAGAGAACTTACTCCAGAAACTTGTCCTCTGATCTCCACACATGTGCTGTGGCACAAATGAGCCCTTGCACTTGTGTGAGCACACACACACACACACACACACACACACCTAGTAAATAAATATAAGTAAATAATAAATAAATGTGAAAAAGTTTTTTTAAAAAGTAAGATGGACAGCTCCTGAGGTATGACACCCAAGGTTGATTTCTGGCCTCCACATGCACATGTACCCATACACATGTACCTACACACACATATGAACCTACACACACACATGCACCCACACACACACATGCACCCACACACACACATGCACCTGTACACACACATGCACCTACACACACATGCACCTACACACACACACATGCACCTGTACACACACATGCACTTATACACACACATGCACCTGTACACAAACACATGCACCTGTACATACACACACACACACATACACACACACACACAAAGAGAGCCAGAAAGAGAGAAAGAGAACAATAATTTGCTCTTGAAAGCTAAGCAGGGTCAAGCCTGGTTAGTACTTGGATGGGAGACCACCTGGGACTGCAGGTGCTGTAGGCTTAAAACAAAAAACTGTCCACTCGGGAGGCAGAGGCAGATAGATCTCTGTGAGTTCAAGACCAGCCTGGTCTACAGAGCAAGATCTAGGGCAGCTGGGACTAAAGGGAGACCCTGTCTCAAAAAGACCAAAAATAAATAAATAAATAAATAAATAAATAAATAAATAAGTTTTTTTTAAAACCTCTCTCGAGCTGGAGAGATGGCTCAGCAGTTAACAGCACTGGCTGCTCTTGCAGAGGACCGGGCTTTGTTTCCCAGCACCCACATGGAAACTCATAACCATCTGTAACTCCAGTTCCAAGGGATCTGATGCCCTCTTCTGACCTCTGTGGACATTGCCTGACACAGATTCACAAACATGAAGGCAAAACACTCATACATGTAAAATATAAATAAAAATTTTAAACCAGCCTCTTGTATCTGAAACATCTAGCCCAGAGAGATGCCTACAAAATTAATACAGGATATGGGGGAGGTGAAGATGCAGGGGAAACCAAGGATGGGTGCAGTGAGGATGTGGGGCTAGTCCACAAAGGACTGTCCACAAACCAAGGATGGGTGCAGTGAGGATGTGGGGCTAGTCCACAAGGCTGTCCACAAAGGACGCACCACAAACCGCTGGTGCACAGAAGTCATGGTCCTCTCCCGACTCTATTCTCTGCACCTGCGCTTACAGAAGCAACAGCTTCCACTGAACAGCCCTTGGCCACCAAAGCAGTCACCAGCTCAGCTCCAGGACAGCCTCTACTGGCCAAGGCCTCCAACACTAGCAGTTACTCCTTCTCCACACAAAATGCCATCCTCGTGGGAAGAATCCATCATTTCTTCCTTAGTGGCCCCACACCACCCATTAGACTGTGTCTCTATCCCCTATCCCAAGAGACTGATTCATTCTTTAAATGCTAGTATGTTTTATGACAGTTTCCACCCAATTGAAATTCCCTCTGGGAAGGATAAGGAGACTCATGAGACTCTGAAGGTAAATAAATGTCACATGTTTGGGAAAGCTGAAACTTGCAAGATTCCCAAGGCCCCTTCTCTGCTTTACGGAAGCAGCAGTTGCTTGGGAGAGGAGACTGAGCTGCAGGATGGAGCTCTCTCCTACATGTTGAGCTGTGCAGAGAACTCCAGGGTTGCAATTTTCCCGAGTTGCCATGCTGGTGATAGAGCCGTCTCTGAGTCATCCCTGCTCGTGTTCATGACCCCTCACCCCTACCCCTGTAGGTAACCACAATAAAAATCTATTGGTTCACCAAGTTGGACTTTGCTGTAACTGTTACTTTGGTCGGTCATGGTGAGCTACTAGACTAGTGTGTGTTGTGTCTTCCCAGGGAAAGGTCTCTCCCACAACTTAGTCACCGAGGAACCCTTGGTCAGGAGTGGAAGGGACAGTCATTTCCCATATGCCACAAAGATTTTGAAAACAAATCCACTGAGACAGGATCCCTATGCACTCTGGGTTCCTCATGCTGCAAGTCGCTGGGCAAAGGGACTCCAGCTGTCTGTGCACTGTGAGGCGACTATGCTACCAGGAGGATGGTGAGATGACATCCAGAAGCAGCTCCCAGACCAGTGGCCTGCCCCACAAAGGGCACAAAACATTGTGGGATGACAGCAGGTACCTCGCTCCACAGGGGGAAGCTGGAAAGGCGTGCAGGGCCCCGGGGAGAGCTGGTTCCAGCCCCCAGGAAACAACACAGCCTCCTTCTGCCCTATCTAACTAAGCCTGTTTCTCTACCTGACAAGCGGAGGTCACCATGTGAATGGTGAGAGGCCACCTATGGCAGGGGATCCATAAGACATAAAGCGTCCAGCCTCTCATACCACTGCCTGACCTGGCCGTTCCCTGTAGCCTCCTGCATCCCCAGACGGCTGGTGAATCCCTCCCACTCCACTGGCAGCTCTAGGCTGTTTTTAAAGACTATAGCTCAAGGATGAAGCCAGCTCAAACTTGAGGATCATGGGGAATCTGAATGTCTGTCTCCTGGGACTCTATCAACAGGGGGTTGAGAGAGCTCAGTGACCCAGCACAACACCAGGGGCATCCTGCAGGGCATCTCAGTGACCCAGCACAACACCAGGGCCATCCTGCAGGGCATCTCAGTGACCCAGCACAACACCAGGGGCATCCTACAGGGCATCTCAGTGACCCAGCACAACACCAGGGGCATCCTGCAGAGCATCTCAGTGACCCAGCACAACACCAGGGGCATCCTGCAGGGCATCTCAGTGACCCAGCACAACACCAGGGGTGGGGCATCCTGCAGACAATCTCCGTGACCCAGCACAACACCAGGGGCATCCTGCAGGGCATCTCATGACCCAGCACAACACCAGGGCACCTCCTGCAGAGCATCTCAGTGACCCAGCACAACACCAGGGGCATCCTGCAGGGCATCTCAGTGACCCAGCAACAACACCAGGGGCATCCTGCAGAGCATCTCAGTGACCCAGCACAACACCAGGGCATCCTGCAGAGGCATCTCAGTGACCCAGCACAACACCAGGGGCATCCTACAGGGCATCTCAGTGACCCAGCACAACACCTGGGGCATCCTGCAGACCATCTCTGTGACCAGCACAACACCAGGGGCATCCTGCAGGGCATCTCAGTGACCCAGCACAACACCAGGGCCATCCTGCAGAGCATCTCAGTGACCCAGCACAACACCAGGGCCATCCTGCAGGGCATCTCAGTGACCCGGCACAACACCAGGGGCATCCTGCAGGGCATCTCAGTGACCCAGCACTACACCAGGGGCATCATGCAGAGCAGGTCAGTGACCCAGCACAATACCAGGGCAATCGTGCAGGGCATCTCAGTGACCCAGCACAACACCAGGGCAATCCTGCAGGGCATCTCAGTGACCCAGCACAAACCAGGGCCATCCTGCAGGGCATCTCAGTGACCAGCACAACACCAGGGCCATCCTGCAGAGGCATCTCAGTGACCCAGCACAACACCAGGGCAATCCTGCAGGGCATCTCAGTAACCCAGCACAACACCAGGGCAATCCTGCAGGGCATCTCAGTAACCCAGCACAACACCAGGGCATCCTGCAGGGCATCTCAGTGACCCAGCACAACACCGGGGCATCCTGCAGGGCATCTCAGTGACCCAGCACAAAACCGGGGCCATCCTGCAGACCATCTCTCGTGACCAGCACAACACCAGGGGCATCCTGCAGGGCATCTCAGTGACCCAGCACAACACCAGGGGCATCCTGCAGGGCATCTCAGTGACCCAGCACAACACCAGGGCCATCCTGCAGAGCATCTCAGTGACCCAGCACAACACCAGGGGCATCCTGCAGACCATCTCAGTGACCCAGCACAACACCAGGGGCATCCTGCAGGGCATCTCAGTGACCCAGCACAACACCAGGGGCATCCTGCAGGGCATCTCAGTGACCCAGCACAACACCAGGGCATCCTGCAGGCATCTCAGTGACCCAGCACACAACACACAGGGCCATCCTACAGACCATCTCAGTGACCCAGCACAACACCAGGGGCATCCTGCAGACCATCTCAGTGACCCAGCACAACAACAGGGGCATCCTGACCATCTCAGTGACCAGCACAACACCACCGGGCATCTGCAGGGCATCTCAGTGACCCAGCACAAACACCTGGGGCATCCTGCAGACCATCTCTGTGACCCAGCACAACACCAGGCCATCCTACAGGGCATCTCAGTGACTCAGCACAACACCAGGGGCATCCTGCAGAGCATCTCAGTGAACTAGCACAACACCAGGGCCATCCTGCAGAGCATGTCATTGACCCAGAACAACACCAGGGGCATCCTGCAGAGCATCTGAGTGACCCAGCACAACACCTGGGGGATCCTGCAGGGCATTTCAGTGACCCACCACAACACCAAGGCCATCCTGCAGAGCATCTCAGTGACCCAGCACAACACCTGGGGCATCCTGCAGACCATCTCTGTGACCAAGCACAACACCAGGGGCATCCTACAGGGCATCTCAGTGACCCAGCACAACACCTGGGGCATCCTGCAGACCATCTCTGTGACCAAGCACAACACCAGGGCCATCCTACAGGGCATCTCAGTGACCCAGCACAACACAGGGGCATCCTGCAGAGCATTCAGTGACCAGCACAACACCAGGGCCATCCTCAGGGCATCTCAGTGACCCAGCACAACACCAGGGCATCCTGCAGGCATCTCAGTGACCCAGCACAACAGGGGCATCCTG
Source organism: Rhizomys pruinosus (assembly GCA_009823505.1). NCBI lineage: Eukaryota > Metazoa > Chordata > Mammalia > Rodentia > Spalacidae > Rhizomys > Rhizomys pruinosus. Next base: position 879,452 of record VZQC01003171.1, read on the forward strand.
CAGGGCATGTCAGTGACCCAGCACAACACCAGGGCCATCCTGCAGGGCATCTCAGTGACCCAGCACAAACCAGGGCCATCCTCAGCCATCTCAGTGACCCAGCAAACACCAGGGGCATCCTGCAGGCGATCTCATGTGACCCAGCACAACAACAGGGCCATCCTGCAGGCATCTCATTGACCCAGCACAACACCAGGGCATCCTGCAGGGCAATCTCAGTGACCCAGCACAACACCAGGGGCATCCTGCAGAGCATCTCAGTGACCCAGCACAACACCAGGGCCATCCTGCAGGCCATCTCAGTGACCCAGCACAATACCAGGGGCATCCTGCCGGGCATCTCAGTAACCCAGCACAACACCTGGGGCATCCTACAGAGGGATCTCAGTGACCCAGCACTACACCAGGGCCATCCTGCAGAGCATCTCAGTGATCCAGCACAAACAGGGGCATCCTGCAGAGCATCTCAGTGACCCAGCACAACACCAGGGCCTGCAATCTCTGTACAGCATACACCAGGGCATCCTGCAGTTGGACCCAGCACAACACCAGTGGACATCCTGCAGGGCATCTCAGTTGACCCAGCACAACACCATGGAGCATCCTGACAGACCATCTCAGTGACCCAGCAAAACACCAGGGGCATCCTGCAGAGCATCTCAGTGACCCAGCACAACACCAGGGGCATCCTGCAGACCATCTCAGTGACCCAGCACAACACCAGGGGCATCCTGCAGACCATCTCAGTGACCCAGCAACAACACCAGGGGCCATCCTGTCAGACGCATCTCAGTGACCCAGCAAAACACCAGGGGCATCCTGCAGACCATCTCAGTGACCCAGCAACAACACCAGGGGCATCCTGCAGCGCATCTCAGTGACCCAGCAAACACCAGGGGCATCCTGCAGACGCATCTCAGTGACCATGCACAACACCAGGGGCATCCGGCAGACCATCTCAGTGACACAGCACAACACCAGGGGCATCCTGCAGGGCATCTCATGACCCAGCACAACACCAGGGACATCCTGCAGGGCATCTCAGTAACCCAGCACAACACCAGGGGCATCCTACAGACATCTCAGTGACCCAGCACAACACCATGAGGGCCATCCTGCAGGGCAGCTCTAGTGACCCAGCACAACACAGGGGCATCCTGCAGAGCATCTCATGACCCAGCACAACACCAGGGGCATCCTCAAGACATCTCACAGTGACACCAGCACATACACACAGGGCCATCCTGCAGAGCATCTAGTGACCCAGCACAACACCTGGGGCATCCTGCAGAGCATCTCGTGACCCAGCACAACACCAGTGGCATCCTGCAGGGCNCCCCAGTGAGGGGTTGGGGTGTGACTCAGTGGTAGAGCACCTGCCTAGAATCCCTAGTGAGGGGCTGGGGTGTGGCTCAGTGGTAGAGCACCTGCCTAGAATCCCCCAGTGAGGGGCTGGGGTGTGGCTCAGTGGTAGAGCGCCTGCCTAGAATCCCCCAGTGAGGGGCTGGGGTGTGGCTCAGTGGTAGAGCTCCTGCTAGAATCCCCCAGTGAGGGGCTGGGGTGTGGCTCAGCCATAGAGTACTGGCATAGCGTATACAAGGCCTCGGGTTTAATTTACAATGCCGAGAGAGAGGAGAGAGAGAGAAAGAGAGAGAGAGAGAGAGAGAGAGAGAGAGAGAGAGAGAGAGAGAGAGAGAGAAAATAATAGAACAGAGCCAGTGTTGTTGAGGCTAGCTTCTGAGCTCAGATTCTAAGCTCCTATCCAGTCGGGTGGATACAGCAAGCACTCACTAACCTCAGCCCAGAAAGAACCTGGCTTTGTGAAAAGGAAAATGAAATCCATTTCTGCAGACCGTTAAGTTCCCTTTAGATGAGGCCTTGTGTTTTTTCAAAAATGCTAATTTTGTTTTCAACACTGCCCAAAAGGGAAGCACAGAGTCCCAAAGCCCGTGCCAGGCTGGAGAAAAGGAAGGGGTCGAGAATGTTCTGAGCAGCGGGAGCCAGCTCCCTAGGCTGCACGTGACTCGGCAGACAGCGTGTTTTTCCCATCACCTGAGGCCCAGAGCCAATTTGTGCAAAAACAGGCTGCAGAGATAGGCGAGTGGGAGGAAGTGAGACCACACAGATAACGGAGACAGCTGTGGGCTGCTGCAGCCTGGCTCAGGCCGGAGGCCTGGCTTTAATTAGATCAGCAGAGAGTAGAGCTGCTGGGTGAGGCTCCAGCCCACCTTTCTATCAGGTAATGCCACAAACATGCAGTGCTTCCTCATTATCTCAATGCTCGGCCCCCTCAGCAATGCTTCCTCTAGGGGCACCCTAATCAAGTGGCTGGGAAGGGGCAGGATGGAGGTCTAGGGCCTCCATCTCCTTCCCAGAGCATCTCAGGAATTCTGAGCACCCTAGGAGCTGTCTTCTGAGACTGCTGGGGCCATTACAAAGCAGTAACTGTCCTGCCTCTCTGAGAGGGGTGAGCTGCTGATGGAGACCCTCAGCTGCTGATGGAGACTCTCAGCAGGAGAAGCTGCACCCATTAGCACAGAGCCTGCTTAGAATCCCCCAGTGAGGGGCTGGAAGTGTGGCTCAGTGGTAGAGCACCTGCCTAGAAACCCCCAGTGTGGGGCTGGGGGTGTAGCTCAGTGGTAGAGCACCTGCCTAGAATCCCCAGTGAGGGGCTGGGGCGTGGCTCAGTGGTAGAGCACCTGCCTAGAATCCCCCAGTGAGGGGCTGGGGGTGTAGCTCAGTGGCAGAGCACCTGCCTAGAATCCCCCAGTGAGGGGCTGGGGGTGTAGTTCAGTGGTAGAGGACCAGCCCTCCAATATGCCACCCTGGATCCCTCACCAGGAGAAGGCTGACTCTTTGGGGGGGTTGTGAAGGAGCCAGCACTGAGGAAAGGTCATCCCTGGCTCCAGCTCCAATTGGGACACTTGCTGCTAGTCCTGAACCAAGGAGCAAGGGCCTTTCCTCGGCACAGCCCTGGAGAGCTCTTCTGTCATAATGGCCTCTGGGGACCTCCCTTCTAAGTGTGGGTATTGCAGAGCCCACAGCAGCTTCCCATCTGATAATTCAGGCCCAGGGTAGGGCAGTGAATGGCCTCATGGAATAGTCTTGAGGTAATACTAGCACTCTCCTAGATCCCAATTCATAGGAGGGACTGGGAGCAGGTATATCTGGTGGCAGAGCTGGCCTCTGAGCAAAGAGAAAATCCAGTGAGAAGCCCACTGATGAATGCCACCTGGCCATACCACCAAAGGACCAAGAGAAAGGTGCTGGTACTGGTGATGACAGTGGTAATGGTGACAATGTTGATGGTAATGAAGAGGTTGGTAGTGGTTGGAATAATGATGGTTTGATGATGACAAATGATGGTAGTGATGATGATAGTGGCGGTGATGATGACGATAATGGTAATGATGGGGATGATGGTGATAATTCAAGTGGTGATGATGGAGATGATGGCAATGAAGGTGGTGATGATAGTGATGATGATGGGGGTGATGGTGTGAGGATTGTTAATGGAGACGATGATGACTGTGGTGATGGTAATGATAATGGTGGTGATAGTGATGGTGATGATGATGTTGGTGCTGGTGATGACAGTATTAATGATAATGATGATGGTTGTGGTACTTATGGTGGTGATGATGATGATGACAATGATAGTGATTGTGGTGACAGTGATGATTGTGATGGTACTTATGAAGTAAAGGTGGTGATGATGGTAAAGATAGTGAGGGTAGGATGGTGATGATGATGATGATGATGGTGATGATGATGTTGGTGCTGGTGATGACAGTATTAATAATAATAATGATGATGGTGTGGTACTTATAGTGGTGATGATGATGATGATGATGATGATGATAGAGATGCTGGTGATGCTGGTGATACTGAAGTGATGTGGATAATGGTGATGGTGACAATAATGCAAACAAATACATTATTGCTGCATCCCCACAGAAATACTCAAAGGTCTTATCACTCCTATTTGACACTGAAGCCCAGAGAATGTCATCACAGTCACAATGTGTGCAAACTCTCTCAAAAATATTTTAATGCACCTGAAGTTGTGGTGTCTGAGTCAGACTCTGTGTACACATGTGTACATGCATGTACGTACTATGTACAAGGCAGTTCCAGCCCAACACTATTTGAGGGTCCCTCTCTCACACCCCTGACATTTACCAGCCAGATCACCCCCAGGTCACACAGACCCCATCAAACACTGTGCCTAGACTGCCCAGTTCCTGTCCTTGTCCCCATGAGGTAGGGAAGGGGAGGAGTAGGCAGGTGGCACATGGGGGGTGGAGGTAGCCTTCTCTCACAACCATGCTGCATCAATGAGAGAGACAGAGTCAGAGACAGAGAGAGACAGAGAGAGAGAGAGAGAGAGAGAGAGAGAGAGAGAGAGAGAGAGAGAGAATGCGCATGCTTATATACGTGCATCTGTGTGCAGGTGGTACATGGGTATGGGTGCATGTGTGTGCACTTGCATGTGGAGGCCAGAGAGCAACCTCAGCTGCTCCTCAGGTGCTGTCTACATTCTTTCTCACTGGCCTAAGCTAGACTTCACCAGTCAGCCGCAGGGATCCACCTGTCCCCACCTCCCACCTCCACTGAGGTTACTGGCTGGTGCCACCATGCCTGGCTTTCTTACATTGGCTCTGGGGATTCAACACAGAAGAGTTGTAGAGACGGAGCCATGTCCCCAGTCCCAGCACCTTCTTCTAAACAAAGGATCTTTTCCCCTTACTAAACTGAAGTGTCTGTGGCACAACTTAGAAAGACGCGAGGATAAACTGACAAGAGCAAAAAGCTCCCAATGAAACTGTCTGCAACCTGAATCTGGCGGAGAAGAGGGTGTGTTCACCCTGTGGGCAGATCCCATTGGGAGGGCACCGTCCACTTTGTTCCACCCACGTGGGGTGGAAGGAGGATCCCGAGGCCAGGGCCCAGTGCCAGCAGACTCGGAACTCTGCCATTCCTGCCAAACCACAGCGAGCCAGACGGAGCTGCTAAGCCTGGCTTCTAGAACAGAGGGAAAGGTGTTTCTGGAAGCTGCACAGAGCAGCATCACGTGAGAGGTCAGGAGCTGAAGCCTCCCTGCCTGTTCCCTCGGAGCCACTTCCTGCGCCAGCTCCAAGGCTAGAAACTAGTCCCTTTGTGCAGGGAAAGTGAGTTTTCCTCCGTACTAAAACAATGGACCCGAAGCAGACACAGATGCCTGTGCAAGTACTTCCTTTCCAGGCCATCCTTGCCAAGAGGTGTCATTAACCCAGCCATCTGCTTCCTTCACTTCTGGGCCATTTAGCTGGAGATCCCACAATTCTAGGGTGTCATCAGTGACCTGCCTCTCCTATAAATGACTGGACAGGGCCGGACTCGCTGCCTATAGTTATATGACAGGGCAGCAGTGCCAAGGAGACCGCTCCAGCCAAAATCAGCCCTGTGCCTTCTGCATGTCCACAAAAGAGCAAGGTAGACCAGGCGTGGTCTCTCTACCTATAATCCCAGAGCCAAGAAGCTGAGGCAGGAAGATAATGATTTCAAGGCTCATCTGCTCAAGTAGGTCAGAAAAGGGCTAGTGAGATGAATCAGAGGATAAAGTGGCTGACATGCAATCACTGGGACCTGAGTTCGATCCTCAGTACCCAGTAAAAAAGATGGTAACACAGACCCACATTTGTAACTCAGCGCTGGGGCAGCAGAGATAGGAGAATCTCTGGGGCTCACGACCAGCCGCCCTAGCCTACTTGGTGAATTTAGGCCAGTGAGAGACCCTGTCTCATAAAACAAGGTAGAGAGTGCTTGAGGATGAAACATGTTTAACTCTGCACATGCACCCAGCACACATACACCCACACACGTGTAACACACACACACACACACACACACACACACACACAGAGCAAAATGTTAAGAAGAGCAGATGGCCTGTGTAGCCATCTACCATGGGACACAATAACAGAGGGGACATAGACGCACCCACAAAGGCTCAGACAGAGTCAAGCAAGGTTCTTGGGGCAGTCTTCAGGCGGCTGCCTTTTACCACTCTGCACCCCTTCACAATGCTGAGGTTTTAACCATTGAAGGCCACATTCATTCCAAGTCTAGTTGACAATGTAAACTGATGCGTAAACTCCAGGTAAAATAGGCACAACAGGAACTAGGGAGCTGGCTCAGTGGGTAAAGTGCTTGCTGCACAAACATAAAGACCTGGGTTCAATCCCAAGCACCTATGAAAAAAAGCCAGGCTTGATAGCACATGCTTGTAATCCCAGTGCTGTGGAGGCAGAGGCGGGAGGATCCCTGGGACTCACTGGCCAGCCAACCCAGCTGAATCAGCGAGCTCCAGGTTCAATGAGAGACCCTGCTTCAAGAAAACAAGATAGAGGGTCCAGAGTGACCCCAGGTTAACTTCTGGCTTATACCTATGCACATATCTGCATATGTACACCTGTGTGATACACACACACACACACACACACACACACACAAATAGGTACAATGCATTAGTCACCCATTTCCTCTTAGTGACCAGAGCTACTGCCCCAAGATCTTGCTGCTGGCCAGACAGGAAACTCCAACAGCTGCCATAGACCAAGTCCCGTGAACTGGCACTGAAGCAACAGGAATTTCTTCTCTCAATATTTCTTAAGGCTAAGAACCCCAAAATAGAATCAAAAAGTGGAAACTGAGGTGTCCAGGCCGCCCTGTCCCCAAGGCTCCAAGGCAGGCCCGCCCTGTCACTAGCATATACCTGTGTATCACATGGCTCTGCGTGTCCCAATCTGCCTTCACTTCATCCTCACAAGGGGACATGTGCCATGTAGAGCACCCTGGAAAATCCAGGGCCATCTCCACCCATATCTTCAAGTGGTGCAGAATGCGGTCCTCTGAGCAAAACAGCTGCCATCTTCATCACATGGGCTGTGCCTGCTTGCAAGAGTCAGTCACAATGGGTCTGTTGGCACTCCCTCACAGGAGAAGGTGGGGAAGATCACTGGACCCTCGCCTGAGGTTCCAGCCACTCCTCCCAGCCATTTGTATGTGGCCTGAAGTCTCCGGAGGCGCTAGAGTACAGGTGAGGACTGAAGGGGCTACATCTGTGTGGCTCTGGGGGACCGATCGTCCATGCTGGGTGAAGACTTTCCAGTGCAGCTGCTTCGGAGTCACCCACACTCCTGCCAGCAACCCCTCACCCATGCTCTGTAAGTAAGCCAGTAAGCTCACTGGTTCCCCACTTTGGTGGAATCCAACTTTGGTTTGTTGTTAGGACTTAGTGAGGATGGATGTTGTTTTCATCTTTCCAGAAAATAAATTCTTGAAATATCAGTTTAACCACATCTGTTGTGGGGGTTGGTTCATGAGATCAATGGGAGCAGGTTACCCACTACCAAAGCCTAGCAGGGTCTAGACACCTTCTGGGATAAAGAACATGCTGGTTACTTGTCCAGTCAGATGACCTGCCAAACCCTGACAGAGCAACTTAAGGAAAGAGAAGTTCACTCCGACTCAGGGTTTAAGAAGACTCAGCCCATCATGGTGGAGAAGACATGTCAACCAGGGCGGCTCTGTCCATGGTGGAGAGAGCTTGCCCCAGACACATTCACATGTTGGTAGATCAAGAAACTGAGCAGAAGCCAGAAGTGGGGCAGAGCTATAACCTTCAAAGCCCCACCCCCAGAGACCTGACTCTGACGGCCACGCCTCAGACCTCCAAGCTTCTATGTTCCACAGCACCAGCTGAAGACCAAGAGTTCAAACACATAAGGGCTCACGAGATGGCTCAACAGGCAAAGGTGCTTTCCACCTTTGGTGGAAAGCCGGATGACCTAAGTTCAAACCCCTAGACCCCACACAGTAGAAAGAGAGATGAGACAGAGACAGAGACAGAGACAGAGAGAGAATATAAATGTTTAAAATTCAAAGAAGCAAACAAGGCAGGCGTGGTGGTGCACACCTTTAATCCCAGCACTTGGGAGGCAGAGACAGGCAGATCTCTGTGAGTTCAAGGCCAGCCTGGTCTACAGAGTGAGCGCCAGGCCAGCTAGGACTAAAAGGAGACCCTGTCTCAAAAATACAAAAAAAAAAAAAAGCAAACAAGACATGACTGTATGAGAGGTGTTTCACTTCACATTCAGACAAGAACTGAGTCACAATGACTCTTATGTTGGGTGGATGTTGATGAAATATATGTTTTTGAGGCAGGGTCTCATGTTTTCCAGACTGGCCTCAAACTTGCTATGCAGCTAAGGATTGCCTTGAACTTATGATCTTCCTGCCTCCATCTCCTGAGTGCTGGGATTACAGGTGTGCACCACTATGCCAAATTTATAAAGTGCTGGATTACAGGTGTGCACCACCATGCCAAGCTTATACAGTGCTGGATTACAGGTGTGCACCACCATGCCAAGCTTATACAGTGCTGGGATTACAGGTGTGCACCACCATGCCAAGTTTATACAGTGCTGGATTACAGGTGTGCACCACCGTGCCAAGCTTATACAGTGCTGGATTACAGGTGTGCACCACCATGCCAAGCTTATACAGTGCTGGATTACAGGTGTGCACCACCATGCCAATCTTATGCAGAGCTTGGGATGGAAACCAGGGCTTCCTGCCTGCCAGGCAAGCACTCCACCCACTGAGCCACATCCCCAGCCCCTGAAAATTTTCCTTTAAATCTGAATCTAATTCCTCCTTCCCCATTAGTATGGTTTAGGATACAGTCAAAATGAGGAACTCCCAAGGAGGTAACCGAAGAAACCCTCTGTCTTCCAAGTAATCAGAGAATTAACACTAACAATATGTTAGTATTGTTGGCACCCAGTGTCCTTGGGGTGTGGGCAGAGTCACCCAGTTGAAACTGAACAGGCAAGCTTCATCAAGAGATTGGGGGGGGGGGGCAAGCATGCTCCACACATGGACTCTTATGGGCCACAGGCAAGCCAGTAAAACAAGGGAGCCCACATCACCCCACTCTCAACGTCCCTTGGTCCCACTCCTATGGGTCACCTACCTGGGGTCCTGCAGCTGAAGAAAGGACAATTCAAACACAGCCACATCTGTCCCCATCAACCTCATCTCAACAATGGGAGCAGCTACTGGCACTGAGCACGCCAGACCAGAGATGGAGTAGTCAGGAGCCTCAGCCCTGGACATGTCCTCCCAGATGCCCCCGGCCTTTCTGCAGGAGAACCCAGGAAGATACAGCAAAGCCCTTCAGTGCCTGACACCAGCCCTCATCACGGTGTTAACTGGCAGGTCTCCCAGCCCATCGGCACTGCTGGGCTCACTGTGATTTTAACCTTCTGGTCTCCAGGATGACTGCAATGTGAATGCTGTGCTCTACTTACAGAAACACAGTGACACCAGAAACTAGAAACTTCCAGGCAGACCCCATCAGAGACAGAGGTAAAGTACACTCACACAACAGAACACTAGGCAGATCCTAACAAAATTAAACTGATCTTATGTGAAGATTTCCTGGGGGAAGGTGGGCCTCACAATGCATTGGCCACACCCTCAATGTGCATGTGATGAGTCCCCATGGGTGCCTGTCCTAGTCAGCTTTAATTGTCAATTTGACACAGTCTAGAGTCATCTGGGAAGAGAGTCTCAACTGAGGGATTTCCTACATCGGACTGGCCTGTAAGCATGTTATTAGGGGACTGTCTTGATTAGTAATTGATGTATGAGGGCCCAGGCTCACTGTGGGCAGCACTATTCCCTAGGCAGATGGTCCTGAGCTGATTAGGAAAGCCAGCAAAGGGGCTGGACAGATGCCTCAGTGGTGAAGAGAGCACTTGAGAGGACCTGAATTCAGTTCCCACCACCCACATTGGGTGGCTCACAACAGCCTGTACCTCCAGCTCTAGGAGATATAATGCCCTCTATAGGAAATCATACGTTATGTCTCCACACACAAAGAAAAAAGAAAGAGAAAGAGAAAGAGAAAGGAGAGAGAGTGAGAGAGAAAGAGAAAGAAAGAGAAAGAGAAAGAAAAAGAGAGAAAGAGAGAAAGAGAGGAAAGAAAGAAAGAGAGAGAGAGAGAAAGAAAGAAAGAAAGAAAGAAAGAAAGAAAGAAAGAAAGAGAAAGAAAGAAAGAAAGAAAGAAAGAAAGAAAGAAAGAAAGAGAGAGAGAGAGAGAGAGAGAGAGAAAGAAAGAAAGAAAGAAAGAAAGAAAGAGAAAGAAAAAGAGAGAGAGAGAGAGAGAGAGAAAGAAAGAAAGAAAGAAAGAAAGAAAGAAAGAAAGAAAGAAAGAAAGAAAGAAAGAAAGAAAGAAAGAAAGAAAGAAGAAAGAAAGAAAAGGGAAGCCAACAAACATGAAGTTTCCTCCATGGCTTCTACTGTGCTTCTTTGGATATGAAGTGAGTTCTTTGGTTGGAGGAAATGTGGCAATGCTATGTGGAACATCAAGGTGTCCTGCCCTCTGCTGGATAGCTTTAGTGTCAACTTGATACACCTGAGTTGAGGGAATCTCAATTGGGGAATTACCTCCACTGAATGGCCTGTGGCCGTATCTATGGGCCTGTGTCTCATTGTTTCATAAAGCTCCTATATCCAAGGAACTGCTTTTAATAAAGCTTTTAATAAAGTGTAAGATACTTGAGTTTTAATCACTGTGCTTTACTCTGGTTTCCATGAAATCATTATTTTGATATTTTGTTCTGTCCTAATGTTTGCATATAACTGAAATTTTACTTTTACAGTTTGATGTGGGAGGGCCGAGCCCACACTGGGTGGTTCCACCCCTGACAGATTGTTCTGTATTGTATAAGAGAGCAGGCTGGCTAGATGTGGTGGCACAAACCTTTAATCCCATGTTATCACAGGAGGTAGAAGCAGATCTCTGTGAGTTCAAGGCCAACCTGGTCTATATAGCTGATTCCAGGCCATTTGAGACTACAGAGAGACCATATCTCAATAAATAAATAAATAAATAAATAAATAAATAAATAAATAAATAAGGTGGAGGAGGAAGAGGAGGAGGAGGAGGAGGAGGAGGAGGAGGAGGAAGAGGCAAAGAAACCAGGAAAGCAGGCCTGAGCGTGGGCCGGGGAGCAAGCCAGTAAGCAGCATTCCTCCCTGGCCTGTGTTTAGCTCCTGCCTCCAGGTTTCTGGCCTGAGTTCTTACCTTATGCTCCCTCAGTGATGAACTGTGTGACCTGGGAGATGTAAGGTAAATAAATCCTTTCCTCCACAAGTGAGAGTATTTTGTCACAGCAATTGAAAGCAAACTAGAACATGTCCTGACTTCCTCAATGATGGACTGTGACCTAGAATTGTAAGATGAAATAAACCCTTCCTTCCCCTAAGTAGCTTTTGATCACAGTGTTTGTGAAGGTTTGAATGAGAATGTCTCTGATAAGCTCCAAGCATTTGAACGTTTGGTCTGTAGTTCATGGGTTTCAGAAGGGTCATAGAACCATTAAGAGGTGTGGCCGCACTGAAGAAAGCAAGTCCCTGGGGCTGGGATTTGAGAGCAGACAGCCATGCCCACTTCCAGTCTGGCTCTCTGCTTCCTGCCTGTGCTTAAAGATGTGAACACTCAGCTTTCTGCTCCAGCTGACTCTTATCCCTCTGGAGCCATAAGCCGAATAACTCTTCCTTCTTCTATAAGTTGTCTTTGTCATGGCGTTTTATCACAGCTGCAGAACAGTAACTAATACAGTGCTTCATCACAACCACAGAATGAGAATTCTCTAGTCCCTTCTTCCCAGCTCACCATGGGAATGCTAAGATTACAGACACTACTAAACCCAGCTTTTTTACATGGGTTCTGGGGGTTTGAACTCTGGTCCTTACACTTACATGACAAGGGCCTTACTCACTCAGGCATTGCTCCAGGTAAAAATAGATTTTTAAGTATCAATCTTTGATCTTCACTGAAGAAATTATCTTAAAGAAATGTGGAAGAATTCAAAGATGCCATGCCAGGGAGGAAGCAGTCACCAAGTTGTTTTCTATATAAAAACCCAAATAGGGGCTGGAGAGATAGCCTAGCGGTTAAGAGCGCCGACCGCTCTTACAGAGGACGCCGGTTCGATCCCCAGCACCCACATGGCGGCTAAGAACCGTCTGAAACTCCAATTCCAGGAGAACTCCAGTTCCAGGGGAATCCGATACCCTCTTCTGACCTCCGCGGCGTTGCACGACACGGGTGCACAAACTTGCATGCAGACAGTACATTCAAACACATACAGAAATAAATAAAATTAATAAAAAAAAAAAAAAAAAAAAAAAAAAAAACCCAAATAGCGGGGGCTGGAAAAGATGGCTCAGCATTAAGAGCCACCGGGTGCTCTTGTAAAAAACCTAGGTTCAATTCCCAGTACCCACATGGGCCACTAACAACAGGTTCCATAACTCCACTTCAAAGGGATCGGGGGGCTGGAGAGATAGCCTACGGTTAAGAGCACCGACCTCTGGCAGAGGCCCGGGTTCGATGCCCCGCACCACACATGGCGGCGAAGAACCGTCTGTAAAACCTCCAATTCCAAGGAGAACTCAGTTTCCATGGGGACAGTCATGCCCTCTTCTGACCACGCGGCACAATTGCAACGAACACGGGTGCACAGACCTGCATGCAGACAGACATTCATACACATACAAAAATAAATAAGTAAAAAAAAAAATTTAAAAAAAAAAAAAAAAAAAACAAAGGGATCGGACGCCCTCTTCTGGACATCATGGGGAATTGCCAGTGACACAGGGTGCACTTACACACATGCAGGTGATACACTCATATACATAACATAAAAATAACACATATAAATGATTTTTAAAAGTACAAACAGCCATGGTGGGGAGATGGCTATCACAACAATACTATAGGAATGGACAATTTAAAAGAAAAAGAATAAAAACTCATTACTGATAGAGGAAGATGTTCAGAACACTGGACATGTGACAGGAAGCACACAGAAATGAGCTGTTATTCTGCAAAATGTACCAGGTTAGGGTTTGTGTGTAGTCCTAAGGATGGCCCAAATACTTCCCAACTCCATAGGGAGTCAGGTGACAGGAGATATGTTTACTTTCAGCCTTATCAAAAATCTCCGATTTTTTGGTTTGTTTGTGTATATAAATACATATGTGTGTGCACCTGCCTAGAATCCCCCAGTTAGGGGTTGGGGTGTGGCTCAGGGGTAGAGCACCTGCCTAGAATCCCCCAGTGAGGGGCTGGGGTTGTGGCTCAGTGGTAGAGCACCTGCCTAGAATCCCCCAGTGATGGGGCTGGGGTGTGGCTCAGGGGTAGAGCACCTGCCTAGAATCCCCCAGTGAGGGGCTGGGGTGTGGCTCAGTGGTAGAGCACCTGCCTAGAATCCCCCAGTGAGGGGCTGGGGTGTGGCTCAGTGGTAGAGCACCTGCCTAGAATCCCCCAGTGAGGGGCTGGGGTGTGGCTCAGGGGTAGAGCACCTGCCTAGAATCCCCCAGTGAGGGGCTGGGGTGTGGCTCAGGGGTAGAGCACCTGCCTAGAATCCCCCAGTGAGGGGCTGGGGTGTGGCTCAGGGGTAGAACACCTGCCTAGAATCCCCCAGTGAGGGGCTGGGGTGTGGCTCAGGGGTAGAGCACCTGCCTAGAATCCCCCACTGATGGGCTGGGGTATGGCTCAGGGGTAGAGCACCTGCCTAGAATCCCCCAGTGAGGGCCTGGGATGTGGCTCAGGGGTAGAGCACCTGTGTTTGTACACATGTGGAGGTCAAAGTTGACATCAGGGTTCTTCACTCATTGCTCTCCATTTTATTTACTGATCATGGTCTCTTCCTGAACCCAGAGTTCACCAATTCAGCTGGACTAGCTAAGTCAGCTTGCTTCAGGGATCCTGTGTCTGCCTCCTGAGTGCTGGGGTCGTGGTAGGCCACCATATGTACCTGGCTTTCAGATGGGTGATAGGGATCCAAAGTCTAGTCCTCGCTCTTGCATAGCAAACGTTTTATCCACAAGCCATCTCCCCAGCCTCCATTTTTGGTTTTCTGAGGGGTTTTTTTGAGACCACATCTTCCCTATGTAGACAGCTGGCCTTGAACTAGCAGTAATCCTCCTGCCCTGGCCTCCTGAGTACTAGATTAGAATCAAACCCACCACACCCAGATACAAAAAAAAAAAAAAAAATCTGCTTTTTTTTCCAATGATTTATATGATGACTTCCCAAACACAGTACTGGATTCCTTCCCAGAGGACAGGCTCCTCTCTGTGGAACAACCACCTCCTGCTTACCCTGATTTTCTGTCTGCTTCAGGGAGCACAAGGCAGACCCTGGCATATAGAAGATGATAGAACATTCAGCCCATGTGATCAGAGCAAAGCCAAGTACTGCTGTGTCTTTCTATTGGGTTGAACTTATGGAAGCTGCTCGGCTCTCCCAGGGCTGTGGACACTGCTCCTGGCTGCACCAGGCACACACGGTGCTCTACACTTCCAGAGCTACCCGTTCCTCCAAGTCCTTTATTCCCAGCATGAATCCCCCACCGTACCCAAGTAGATACCGCCTACGCATGCCTACCTCCTCTCATTGTCGTCCAGGTGTGAGAAAAGAACATTCTTGGAGATGGCTTTGGCCAGCGCCGTCATGGTCTTGTAGTCTTTGGGAATGACCTGCAAGGAAGGCAAGAAAATCAGCCCGAGTACAGAGCTGGGTGTGCGCTGGGGACAGAGCTGACTTCACAGCCTAGGAACTGGGGACCTCAAACCCAACTGAAATCTGAAACCCAACTATCCTGCATCCCACATGGGGCTGGTAGCAGGGGGCGATAAAACAACAGTAAGAAATATCCTGCACAATTCACAAGACCTACAAAGCCCAAGCCCAAGCCAGAAAAAAAAACAGCATGGAGGTTAGAAGTAGATGAGAAGCCCAGTCCTAGCTGAGGAATTACTGGGAACTGACAGCAACTGGGACAGGGAGAGTCAATTTATTTGTTTGTCGTAATGTCTAGTTCTTTATGTCTTCCTGTACATCAAGCCATGCACTCACAGGGGGCTCCAGCAGCGCGGGCCCCTTCCCGTCAGTTCTCACACAGCTTGCTTCTCTGGGTGGGGCCAGCTGGCACTTCAAATGTACCCAGTTTCCTTTCTCTTCGACTTCCTTTTTTTTCCTGGTCATTTTCCTTCATCATTTCAAGAAGCTGTCTCAGCTCTTAAGAGTTCTTAATATGCTCAATACGCACATTAATTCTCTTGGCAAGAATCTTGCCCTTAACTTGCTTGTTGACAACAATGCCAACAGCATGCTGAGTGACGTTATAGACTCTCCCAGTTTTTCATGGTCACATTTTGGGGTATTCTTTTTTATTTATTTATTTATTTTGGTCTCCCTGTAGACCCAGCTGTCCTGGAACTCACTTTGTAGACCAGGCTGGCCTTGAACTCACAAAGATCTGCCTGCCTTTGCCTGGTATTCCTTTTTTAAACAGTACCAACTCCCTTAATGTCTACAATATCACCTTCTTGTACATTCGCATATATGTGGCCAAAGGAACGCCATGTTTTCTAAAGGCCCTAGAGAACATGTAGCAGGTGCCTCTCTTCTGTCCCTTTGTATTGGTCATTTTGGCAAATCACTGGAAGATGGCTGCTCCAGCAGAAAAAGCAAGAATCAGTTTTCTTTAAGGGTATAATGTTGGGTAGGTTAACCAGGCTTCAGAATGGAAACACAAATTAATCCCCAAAGGCCTTTAAACACATATATTTAAAGGCAGGTGTTGTGGCACATGCCTTTAATCCCAGCACTTGGGAGGCAGAGGCAGGCAGAACTCTGTGAGTTCAAGGCCAGCCTGGACTACAGAGTGAGCTCCAGGCCAGCTAGGACTAAAGGGAGATCCTGTCTCAAAAAGACAAAAAAATACATATATTTAAAATAGAATTACTTATGTGTGTGTATATATATATATATATATATATATATGTCTTTTTGAAACAGGGTCTCTCTTTAGCCCCAGCTGGCCTGGAACTCACTATGTAGATCAGGCTGGCCTTGAACTCATAGACATGCACCTGCCTCTGCTTCCCAAGTGCTGGGATTAGAGAGATGGCCTAGCGGTTAAGAGCGCCGACCGCTCTTACAGAGGACCCGGGTTCGATCCCCAGCACCCACCCACATGGCGACTGAGAACCGTCTGAAGCTCCAATTCCAGGAGAACTCCAGTTCCAGGGGAATCCGAGACCCTCTTCTGACCTCCGCGGCGTTGCACGACACGGGTGCACACACTTGCATGCAGACAGTACATTCATACACATACAGAAATAAAATAAATAAAAAAGTAATAAAAAAAATTTTAAAGGTATGTACCATCATGCTCACCTAGAATTATATATATTATACTTATAATATATACAAAAAAAAAAAACAGAACTGGACTTGATAATACATGGCTTTAATCCCAGAACTCTGAAGACAGAGGCAGATGAATCTCTGTGAGTTTCAAGCCAGCAAGTTCTAGGCCACTCAGGGATACATAGTGAGATCCTGTCTCAAAAAATTAATGACAATAATTATAATATTGTTATTACAGAACATGAATTTGGAAGGGTTAATAAGGTGGGGAGGGCCTGAAAGAATATGGGGGGTCTGGATATGATCAAAATACATTGTATGAAATTCTCATAAAAGTATTTTTTAATCTCGTATATATTTTACCACAGTAAAACTAGCCAAAAAGACATATGTATTATCAATTTTTCATAAGAGATGGTGAGTATTGGGAGAAATCCCAGGACTTGTTTGTGACATGCAGCAGAGCTAGGCTTCCCATGGTCAGTCCTGTGTCTCTGTTTTCTCTTTAACCTAAGCTGAATCTCTTGAAACAAATGTACATAGTTACAATGAATGACCTAGATCATTTCTTCTGTTTGACTCAAATCATAACTCTTTTTGGTTAAAACCTTGAGGAAAAAATAGATAAAACCTTTAGAACAAATGAAGCAGTATCAAAAAGGTTAATATGTATTCTGCTCAAAGTGTGTATATTCATTTAATGACTGAAAAGATTTTGTTTAATAAAAGTATGCAAAAATCCTTGAGCTAAGTCACTGAACAGTTCTAGCTACAAAAGTTCAGTGGAAGAATGATGACTTATCAATTTACTGTGTGCATTTTAGGTAGAATATTATTGGCTTCTGATTCAAGTAACCAAATATATGCAATTATTATCTGTTCATTATTTTAATTTTTTTCATTTGCTTTGAGTTATAATTTTCTGCTTTAAAGTCTAAATGGGGATTTTTTTCCCAAATTCATAGGTTACCATTTGGAATATACATACAGAATCTGTCACAGTATCCACCCTCAAAAATACTCAAGTGTAAGCTGGGCATGGTGGCGCAGGCCTTTAATCCCAGCACTTGGGAGGCAGAGGCAGTCGGATCTCTGGTGAGTTCAAGGTCTACCTGGTCTACAAGTGAGGTCCAAGCTAGAGCTGGACTAAAGGGAGAACCTGTCTCAAAAAATATAAAAGAAAAAAAAAAAAAAAAATACACCTGGCAAGAGTTAATTTCTCTACTCTCTTTCTCCCATGTGGATTCTAGGCAACTAACTCAGGGCATTGGTTTTTAGGGGGTAAAGAGGTCTTTTAATCACCATTGAGATATTTTTTGTTAATTAAATTAATATTTCAAAAAAAAATAAAGGTCAAGAAAACTGAGAGTGCCCCAAACAAGCTCCACTTGAGGAATGTCCTAAGTCGAAAGAATTAAAGTGGACTCAAAGGCACACTAAACATAAAAGGTTAAAGAAGAAACGACCAATAGTCATCCTTTTTCTATCATTTGTTTGTTAAAAGTTTCACTGAAATTTGTGAAAGGTAATAAAAAACAGATTGATATAAAGGTTCACAAAAGGATTGATAGGGACCAAAAGAAAGTGTTTCTGCCTAAACAATCTTCTCCAGTAAGTATATGGGGGATTGTATTAGGCCAGGGGTGAGCAGTAGATTTACTCAGAATACCCCCCAGAATGAGGGGCTTGAAGGCATGGCCCGAGTGGGATAAGAATCAAGTTCGTAGAATACCCAGTAGGATAAAATATATAGATCTGATGGTGGGGCTTCAGATGTTAGAGCACCTGCCTAATTGCCCCCATCGAGGTGACATGTAGGGGCATGGCTCGTGTGGTAGATCACTTTATACCTAGAGATGTGATCAAGAAGCCTTCAGTTGGATTTCACTTCGCCAAATACATAGGAAAATAGAGTATATAACATAATAGACCACATCACGATAACAATCATCACCCAAGGCTGACAAGAGGGGTGAGTGTCGCAACCACCAGCCTGATGCATAGGGTACAGAGTAGCCAGTAATACTGTCAGCCCCCTGGCCTTTGGCGTCCACTGGGGAAGCCAGAAACATACTTAGATTTATTTTCTAGAGAGTTCTAAGGGGTGAATGGTGTATATGTAGAAAAGGTATAAACCCTGATTAAGAGTATTAAGAGAGAAACATGCATGACAAATTATCCCCTTATGGTACAAAAGTACATACAAGGTATTGGAGCTTACTTGGTCAAATATGACAAATACCCAAAATCCAGGATATGGCACACCCGCTGCCAGGACCTGAAGCAGTATTTAACCCCAGAGTCCTTGTACACAGCCCTTTGTAAAAACACCTGATAGCAAGGACTGATATTCAAAACCACTCCGATTCCTAGAAGACTTTAAGAAAAATAAGCTTTTGGGGGCTGGAGAGATATCCTAGCGGTTAAGAGCACCACTGCTCCTTGCAGAGGACCCAGGTTTCGATCCCAGCCACCCACATAGGCAGCTAAGAACCTCTGTAAAAACATTCGAAAAGAAGAAGAAAAAAAAAGAAAAAAGGGAAGATGGAAAGGAAGAATTCTCAGGAGAACACTCCAGTTATCCAGGGTGATCTCTGAAAGACCTCTCTTCAGTGACCTTACATCTGCAGCATTGCCACGACATGGGTGCACAAACCTACAGGACAGACAGTACATTCATATAACAGAACAAAAATAAATAAAAAAATTTCAAAAATAAGCTATGTTATAGTTACTCCTAATATTAAACAGATAAAGAAGCTTGTATACATGGTAGCAGATAAGACACCACATCACTGCTCCTCAGGTTGACATACGTTTAATATAAGAATGTGGAGGCGAATTGTTTGGTTTTTTTGTTTTTAGTACTTTTTGGTGCCTGGTATGGAGACTCAGGGCTCAAATAACACCATCAGGCAACTGTCTTCCACGGCTAGGTCCACGTAACCATCGCACCGCTTCTAGCATGTGGTAAATTCTACAAACAAGTGCTACACGCTCAAGTGAGACAACGTCCAAGCCTCTAATCACATAGGTTAATTCTAAGGTCAGGAGAAAGCATCCAACCACTATGAAGACCAACACCATCCAAGCCCCCTCACTAATGAGAGTGATTTCTAGGTCAGAAGTGCCTGCCACCGTTAAGACCTATACTAGACCAGAGGGGCGCCCTCACTGGGGATTCTGAGCAGGTAGCGTTAAACCAGAGAACCAGGCTCCCAGCCCATTGAAGGCCTAACAGATCTAGGATGGACAACAGACCTCTATAGTTTAATCTGCTACTAACTTTCTTGGGTGACTTTTTCCTGTTGCAGCACCCTGTCAGGTGACATTTCTCAAGGTTCCCTTCCTTTGGTAGCCTTGGAATTGGGTCACTCCACTGACTTTGAGTCTGTCTGAAGCTTTTACTCAGCTGAACTGCAGCTCTGGGTATGGGTTTGAAGACCATGGAGGGAAAGTGTCCCGAAGGCTTTGGGGGAGGCTGATTATTTCTTTGTTTTGGTCTTGCCTATAGCCCAGGCTGGCCAGTTGAATCACAGGTGGTGCATCGCCACACCTGCCAGCTTCCAGGGAGTTGACCACAGTGGTTTTAGTTTTTCTCATCTGCTCATGCAGTATTAAGTACTAGGAAGATGAGGGGAGATTCTGGAGTCTGATGAGGGCAGCAGCCGAGCAACACTGTCAACGAATCAATTCTACCTGACTACACACCTGAAACTGCTAACATGGGGCCACAGGCAGGCCTGCGCCTCCCTCATTCCTCTTTCCCCACCCCACATCCCCAAGCATCCTTGTGGAGCGATTTGCAGACCAGGCATTTGGGGGTGGCTGGGTTGGTGAGATGCGAGAGGGCTAATCAATTAGTGCCATGAATAGAAATCAAAATGTTGGCAGCAAACTGGATCTGCAGCACATCCCATCCTGGTGAGCCTGGTCTCTCTTCTCCTCAAGACTGTTCAAATTCTAAAGCCACCTAGGGCTGCAAATACCCAATAAATACATGTTCAGCTCATAACACACCCAAAGCCTGTCTCCTATCTCATGTGGCTCCAGGCTCTGGCCAGACAGGAAATGAAAGGCAATGAATGAGGGTGATGAGGCAACGTGCAGGGTCCTTCACCTTCCTCACGTAGGAGACGGCGTCCTCCTCAGTGTAGACTTCTGCACTTACACCACCCCGCCTGCGGCGTGCCTTCACCACAGGGTTTGGAGGTATTGGTGATATCTCCTCATCGTGGGAGTCAGACTGGGAGTTTGACTTCTGCTGGGCCAAGATCTGCCTATTTTCCTCCTGTGAGAGAAGAAAGGAGAAGGTGAAGACACGGTCATTCCAAGTATGGGGGACAAGGCGGCTATCCACTGCTCGGGGGGGCTTATGAAGAGGGACCAACAGTTCAAGCCTTGCCTAGTCTACACATGAGACTCTGTCTCAAAATGAAAATCTAAGAGAGCTTGAGGTGTTGCTCAGAGGTAGAGCACCTGGTTAGAATCCCCCAGTGAGGAGGCTGGGGTGTGGCTCAGATGTAGCACCGGCCGGAATCCCTCAGTTAGGGGCTGGGTGTGACTCAGTGGTAGATACCTGCCTAGACGCCCCCAGTGAGAGGCTAGGGATATGGCTCAGTGTAGAGCCCTGCCCGAAATCCCCAAGTGAGGGGCTGGAGTAGGCTCAGATGTGACAAATCTGCTGAAATCCCACAGTGACGGGCTGGGGTGGGCTCAGTTGGTAAGGCACCTGCCTGGAATCCCCCAGTAGGGGTTGGGGTGTGGCTCAGTGCTAGAGCACCTGCCTGGAATCCCCCAGTGAGGGGTTGGGGGTGTGCTCAGTGCTAGAGCACCTGTACCTAGAATCCCCCGATGAGGGGCTTGGGGCGTGGCTCAGTGGTAAGAGCACCTGCCTAGAAGCCCCCAGTGATGGGCTGGGGATGTGGCTCAAGTGGTAGAGCACGTGACTAGAACCCACCAGTGAGGGGCTGGGGTGTGGCTCAAGTGGAAGAGCACCCGCCTGGAATCCCCCAGTGAGGGGCTGGATGTGAGGCGTAGCTCAGTGCCAGAGCACCTGCCTAGAATCTCCCCAGTGAGGGCGGGGGGGCGTGGCTCAGATGCTAGAGCACCTGTCCTAGAATCCCCCTAGTTGAGGGGCTAGGGTTGTGTGATACAGATGGAGTCGAAATATTAAAACATCATGCCTAGAAAATCCCCCAGTGAGGGGCTGGGGGCAGTGCTGACCAGAAATGGATAGAGCACTGCCCTAGAAATACACACTCAGTTTGAAGGTTGGGATTGTGGCTCGTGATGGTGAACATCCTGCCTAGAATCCCCTCAAGGGAGGGGCTGAGGGGCTGTGGATCAGATAGGCAGAGCACCTGCTCTAGAATCCACCCAGTAGGGGCTGGGGGCGTGGCTTCGTGCTAGGAGCCACAGGCCCGAAAAGCTCCCCAAGAGAAAGGGGCGGGGGGCGGAGGCGCACAGGGGCAGAGCACCGGCCGGGAATCCACCAGCGGGGGCGGGGGCGTGGCCAGGATGGTAGAGCACCTGCCTAGAAAAAAATCCCAGGGAGGGGCGGGGGGCTGGCGCAGTGGCAGAACACTTGCTGCGCTTTCAGAGGACCTGGAGGTCAGTTTGCCAGAGCCTATGGTGGCTACCAACTAATCCTAACGCTAGTTCCAGGAGAGTCGATACCCGCTTCTTGTACGCGGTGGTGCAATCATCAAGTACCATTTTAGGTAAATCATATATTCAGTGACCTGCAAGCAAAACGCTATCACAAATAAAAATAGAGTAATACATACCCACAGATATGGGGGGCGGTACCACAGGAGCTTATTGGATAGAGCACTGCTTATCACATGGAACAGCCATGTACCTACATATACTTACCAACAAAGAGTGAAAAAAAAAAAAATAAATGTTCGAGAACAAAGCAAAGCAAGAAAGCTAGACACACAGTTGTGATTAGGTTTGGAACTGGGACCGAGTGCCGATTTGACTCGGCTCTATGACTGCAAGCTTCTACGCCTGAGGATCACATCAAACCCACGAAGAGGAAACCCGACTCCGTTTAATTTTAATTTTATTTAACTATTCTTTGAGAAAAATCCTGGTCCTGGGGCAGGTGAGAGGTTTAGCCGTATGACAGGTATATGATCCACCGAGCGGCTCGATTCAGAGGACCCAGGGTATTTCTGATCCCCAAGCACACCACATAGGCAAAGCAATTAGAGACCGTACGTAACTCGAATTCCAGGAGAAACTCCAGTCCCAGGGAATCCCAGACCCTCCCCTTCTGACCTCCGCGGGCAATTGCATGGCATGGCGCCAAACAACATGCAGACATACACTGTCATATCTACATAGAAATACATAAAATTAAATTTAAAAAAAAAAAAAGAATCCCTTGTCCCAAAGACCTGCACTTCTGGGGCAGCTACATGCTGAGCCCCTCTCCCCACCGTCCCTCCAGACAGCAGCAACTCTTCCGGCTCACCCAGACCGCTCTTCATCGTCACTTACACAGACGTATTTCTCTTCTATTTTTAATTTAAGTTTTTATTTGGTTTTTTGAGACAAAGGTCTCCATTTAATCCCAGCCGGCCTAGTAAGCTAAGTAATATATGGACCAAAGAGCTATGAGGCACTTAGAAGCTCACAGAGATCTGCTGCACTCCGCCTCCCCGGTGCGGGGATTTAAAAGATGCGTATTAATGACGCACGACAAAATAATAAAAAAAATTACGCTGGCTAAAAATAAGCTTATTTCTTTTTTTTTTGGTCTTTTTGACAGAAAGGGTCCTCCCTGTACCCCCTGTAGACCAGCTGGCCTGGAACGCACAAAGATACGTCTGCTTCTGCCTCTAGGATTAAAGCGTGATGCCACCAGGCTGCCTAGCTTATTTCTATTTTTTTTTGTTTTTTTAAAATTTTTTTTTTTTATTAATTTTATTTATTTCTGTATGTGGTATGCATGTACTGTCTGCATGCAAGTCTGTGCACACCTGTCGTGCAATGCTGTGGGCGGAGGTCAGAAGAAGGGTGTGGGATTCCTCTGGAACTTAACGGTGAAGTTCTCCTGGAATTATGGTAGGGTATATTCAAGAACAATTCTCCAGCAGCCGCCCTGTGGGTGCTGGGGGAGCGAACCCGGGTCCCTGCGAGAGCAGTCGGTCCTCCCAACCGCTAGGCCATCTATCCAGACCCTAGGCTTATTTCTAAGCCCATTTCAGGGCACCCAATGTCAAGCTCTCGGATTCTGAGGCCACTGCTAAGCATCTAAGGCCCCATGATGGCCTCTGCCCACCCCGTACCCTGGGCATCAGCCCACAGCCAACACAACAAATCTTCGAAGCCCGATTCTGCTCTGACCACAGGGCTACTCCCCAGGGCCTTTGTACTTGCTGATATGCTCTTCCCACATGCCTAGGACTCTGTGTGGCCCCACCTTGAGGTCTGTCTGCCACCACTTAAGCAATGGTGTCCTACTGACGGAAGAGGAACAGTGCCCTCCACCCCAAACTCATGCCCACTTCACACTGAGCATGGAAGCTCTCCAGGAAATCGGTTTCTCCAAATGTGACCAAGGATGGAATGAAACACGAGATCACAGGTGATATGAATAGACCACAGATCTGACAGGGACGTGTTTATAAAACCCAGGAAGGAGACAGAGATACAGAAGCCATGAAAAGATGGAAGGCAAAATGAAAAAAGATGGTGATCAAGATACCACCAGGGATTGGAATGGGTCATAGAAGGGTCACCTCCCCCAGAGCAGGCAATAACCAATTCCATCCTTTGTCTACAAGTACCATACCTATCACTCTCACTCCTCCTAGCCGTTCTACATCCAGCTTTAGTGACAGACCCACGCCCCAGGATCATCCCAGCAACAATTAGATGGCCCCCATCCCGCATCCATATCCTCCGCGACCTGAGTAGTCCTCCTGGAATAACAAGAACGGAGGCCACAACTTCCCCTTTTGCCCTAAAGAGCTATAATTACACTAAATACCTAACCCTCAGTGGTTTGCAAAAAACGCCAACAGTCGTTGATAAATAGTAATTATGGAAAATTCTCGAAATAATACACAGCTTATAATATATCTTGCTTTGCAGGTTATTGTTGTTTGCCTAAATTGTTGTTTGCAATATTGACTATGTGCTCATACGAATGAGGAATCCAAAATTGTCCCTATCCATTAACTCTCTTCTCTCCAAAACATCGTACACACACCCCCAACCCCTTGCTGGGAGATTCTTGGGCGGTGCGACTATACTCCTGAAATATAAAAAATATATAAATAACAAATTATCAAAATTAAAGAACAAAAATAAAATTAACTCCCACACACCCCAGGCCCTCACGGGGGGATTCTAGGCAGGGCCTCTACCACCGAGCCACACAACCCCCAGCTTCTCAGTGGGGGATTCTTGGCAGGTGCTGTTATCCCTAAAGATCCCACACATCAACCCAGATCTCTTATCACTAGGAAGATTTCTAAGGGAAGTAGTCTGGAGACCCATAGCCCTGGAACCATGACCTACTGTGCTTTTGTATTTTGGAACGGCTGGTCCTCATGCGCCTCAGCCTCAGTAAAGTGCTGAGGATAATTACAAACAAAGGGCAGCATCTATTCTCCTCTTCTTCCCATCCCCACATTCAGTTCAGCCTGGGAACAACCAACCCTCCACCCCCACCCAACATTAGAAAAAACATCCACTCCCTACACTACGCCCGCCCTTCCTATGCCATGAGTGTGATGGAGTCCTATACTGTGCTGGAGGCTGAGTAGGGATTAGATAGCCACACTATGATTGAGATTGCAAANAAAAAAAAAAAAAAAAAAAAAAATACACCTTGCAAGAGTTAATTCTCTCTTTCTCCCATGTGGATTCTAGGCAACTAACTCAGGGCATTGGTTTTGGTGGGGAGTGTCTTTACCCATTGAGATATTTTTTGTTTTAATTTCAAAAATAAATAAAGGCAAGAAAACTGGAGTGCCCCAAAAAGCATCCTGAGGAATGTCTAGTCTAAAGTTAGGGACTCAAAGCCACTACAAAATGTTAGAAGACACCTAGTCCCTTTTCTTCATTTGTTTTTAAATTTCACTGAATTTGTGGAAAGGTAGTAAACAGTTGTTTAAAGATTCCAAAAGGATGTGGGACCACAAGAAAGTGTCTGCCTAAAATCTCCCAGTAAGTAGTTGGGGTGTGGCCCAGTGGTAGAGTATTTACTAGAATCCCCCAGTGAGGGGCTGAAGGCATGGCTCAGTGGTAGATCAAGTTCTTAGAATACCCCAGTGAGGAGCTGGGGTGTGGCTCAGTGGTAGAGCACCTGCCTAGAATCCCCCAGCGAGGTGCTGTGGGCATGGCTCTGTGGTAGATCACTTACCTAGCATGTGTAAGGCTTCAGGTTTCATCGCCAATATAGGAAAAAGGAAATAACATAATGACCATCACTTAAAAGCACACCCAAGGCTGACAAGAGTGTGAGTGTCTGCACCACCAGCTGGCAGGGTACAGAAGTAGCCAGGATCTGTCAGCCGCCTGAGCCTTGGCGCCCACTGGGGAGCCAAAACCTACTTCTAGGAGGTTCTGGGGTGTGTGTGTGTAGAACAAGGATACCCTGAGTAGGAATGGAGAACATGAAGAATTCCCTTATGGTACAGACACAAGGGTGCTTACTTGGTCATGGACAACCTCCAGGTCTAGCCCCAGCTGCCAGGACCTGAAGCAGTATTTAACCCCAGAGTCCTTGTACACAGCCCTTTGTAAAAACACCTGATAGCAAGGACTGATATTCAAAACCACTCCGATTCTAGAAGACTTTAAAAATAAGCTTATTGGGGGCTGGAGAGATAGCCTAGCGGTTAAGAGCACCGACTGCTCTTGCAGAGGACCCAGGTTCGATCCCCAGCACCCACATAGCAGCTAAGAACCGTCTGTAACTCCAATTCCAGGAGAACTCCAGTTCCAGGGGAATCCGAGACCCTCTTCTGACATCTGCAGCATTGCACGACATGGGTGCACAAACCTACATGCAGACAGTACATTCATACACATACAAAAATAAATAAAAAAATTTAAAAAATAAGCTTGTTATAGTTACTCCTATTTACAGAAGAGCTGTATACATGGTAGCAGACACCACAGTCCTGCTCCTCAGGTTGACATCTTATATAAATGGGGCATATTTGTTTTTGTTTATATTTTTGGTGCCTGGTATGGAACTCAGGGCCTCATACACATCAGGCAACTGGTCTTCCTGCTAGGCCACACCTCTAGCCCCTCACTGGTGAATTCTAAACAAGTGCTCTACCAGTGAGCAACGCCCAGCCCCTCACTAGGTTATTCTAGGCAGGAGCTCCACCACTGAGCCACACCTCCAAGCCCCTCACTAGGTGATTCTAGGCAGGTGCTCTGCCACCCAGCTACATTGCAGCCCCTCACTGGGGAATTCTGAGCAGGTGCTTTACCAGAGAACCATGCTCCCAGCCCATTGGAAGCCTAACAGATCTAGGATGGACAACAGACCTCTATAGTTTAATCTGCTACTAACTTTCTTGGGTGACTTTTTCCTGTTGCAGCACCCTGTCAGGTGACATTTCTCAAGGTTCCCTTCCTTTGGTAGCCTTGGAATTGGGTCACTCCACTGACTTTGAGTCTGTCTGAAGCTTTTACTCAGCTGAACTGCAGCTCTGGGTATGGGTTTGAAGACCATGGAGGGAAAGTGTCCCGAAGGCTTTGGGGGAGGCTGATTATTTCTTTGTTTTGGTCTTGCCTATAGCCCAGGCTGGCCTTGATCACAGGTGTGCATCACCACACCTGCCAGCTTCCCAAGGGATTTGACCACAGTGGTTTTAGTTTTTCTCATCTGCTCATGCAGTATTAAGTACTAGGAAGATGAGGGGAGATTCTGGAGTCTGATGAGGGCAGCAGCCGAGCAACACTGTCAACGAATCAATTCTACCTGACTACACACCTGAAACTGCTAACATGGGGCCACAGGCAGGCCTGCGCCTCCCTCATTCCTCTTTCCCCACCCCACATCCCCAAGCATCCTTGTGGAGCGATTTGCAGACCAGGCATTTGGGGGTGGCTGGGTTGGTGAGATGCGAGAGGGCTAATCAATTAGTGCCATGAATAGAAATCAAAATGTTGGCAGCAAACTGGATCTGCAGCACATCCCATCCTGGTGAGCCTGGTCTCTCTTCTCCTCAAGACTGTTCAAATTCTAAAGCCACCTAGGGCTGCAAATACCCAATAAATACATGTTCAGCTCATAACACACCCAAAGCCTGTCTCCTATCTCATGTGGCTCCAGGCTCTGGCCAGACAGGAAATGAAAGGCAATGAATGAGGGTGATGAGGCAACGTGCAGGGTCCTTCACCTTCCTCACGTAGGAGACGGCGTCCTCCTCAGTGTAGACTTCTGCACTTACACCACCCCGCCTGCGGCGTGCCTTCACCACAGGGTTTGGAGGTATTGGTGATATCTCCTCATCGTGGGAGTCAGACTGGGAGTTTGACTTCTGCTGGGCCAAGATCTGCCTATTTTCCTCCTGTGAGAGAAGAAAGGAGAGTGAGACACTGTCATCCAAGTATTGGTGGTACAAGGCTGCTATCCAGCTGCTCGGGGGGGCTGAGGAAGGAGGACCACAAGTTCAAGCCTTGCCTAGTCTACACATGAGACTCTGTCTCAAAATGAAAAGTCTAAGATAGCTGGGGTGAGGCTCAGAGGTAGAGCACCTGCTTAGAATCCCCCAGTGAGGAGCTGGGGAGTGGCTCAGTGGTAGAGCACCTGCCTGGAATCCCTCAGTGAGGGGCTGGGGTGTGACTCAGTGGTAGAGTACCTGCCTAGAACCCCCCAGTGAGAGGCTAGGGGAGTGGCTCAGTGGTAGAGCACCTGCCTAGAATCCCCCAGTGAGGGGCTGGAGTATGGCTCAGTGGTAGAACATCTGCTTAGAATCCCCCAGTGACGGGCTGGGGTGTGGCTCAGTGGTAGAGCACCTGCCTGGAATCCCCCAGTGAGGGGTTGGGGGTGTGGCTCAGTGCTAGAGCACCTGCCTGGAATCCCCCAGTGAGGGGTTGGGGGTGTGGCTCAGTGCTAGAGCACCTGCCTGGAATCCCCCAGTGAGGGGTTGGGGGTGTGGCTCAGTGCTAGAGCACCTGCCTAGAATCCCCCAGTGAGGGGCTGGGGGCGTGGCTCAGTGGTAGAGCACCTGCCTAGAATCCCCCAGTGAGGAGCTGGGGTGTGGCTCAGTGGTAGAGCACCTGCCTAGAATCCCCCAGTGAGGGGCTGG
>VZQC01003171.1:914451-993345 GCA_009823505.1 Rhizomys pruinosus
CTGCCTCCTGAGTGCTGGGACTAAAGGTGTGTGCCACCCTGCCCAGTTCATCTGGGCCACCATGCTCACCTCTAAATTGTTAAGAATTTAACAATTCTATTGATGTTGTTTCTGCTGTTGTTTAAATTCAAATCAGGACTTCTTTAATCCCAGCACTCTGGAGGCAGAGGCAGGTGGATCTCTGTGAGTCCAAGGCCAGCCTGGTCTACAGAGTGAGCTCCAGGCCAGCTGGGACTAAAGGGAGACCCTGTCTCAAAAAGGCCAAAAAAAAAAAAAAATTCAAATAAGAATCTAAATAAGATCCCAAAAATTAAGACTAATACCAATTCTTAGATGTAAACAAAAATTAATTGACATTGAAAAATAATACTCAATACAAAAACAAAGACCAGGTGGGGGTAGGGATGGCTCAGTGGTTAAGAGCATCTGTTGCTTTTGCAGAAGGCCCAGGTTCAATTCCCAGCACTCTCCTGGTAGCTAACTGTCCTTAACTCCAGTTCCAGAGGGATCCAACACCTTCTTCTGATTCTGCCAGCACTGCACAACATATGTGCACTGCACACATGCAGGCATGAGTATTTTACTCATACACGTAAAATAAAATAATAAAAAAAAAAAAAAAAAAAAAAAAAAAAAAGTAAATATAAAAAAAAAAAAAAAAAAAAAAAGCAAAGATAAAAAAAAGCAGGGACCGGAGAGATAGTCTAGCGGTTAAGAGCACTGACTGCTCTTGCAGAGGACCCAGGTTCGATCCCCAGCACCCACATGGCGGCTGAGAACTGTCTGTAACTCCGGTTCCAGGAGACAAGGTTAAACAAAACAGGGGGAATTATATTAGAGAGACTAGGCATAAGGGCTGAGGAGACAACTCAAAAGGTAAGAACAATTATTGCTAAGCACAAGGTCTCAAGTTTGAATCTATAGCACCCATGTAAAAATCTGGATGTGGACACACACACACACACACACACACACACACACCTGTAACCTTGGTGCCAGGGAAGGGGGGGTTGTGGAGACAGGAGTATGGCTTACTGGCTGCCAGCCTAGTTCCAGGTTCAGTGAGAAACTTGTCTAAGGGAGTAAGGTGGAGAGAGATAGAACAGGACACCTGGTGGCCTCCTCTGGTCTCTGAACACATGTACATATGCATATGTACACATGCAAAAAAGAAAGAAAGAGGAAATGGGACTAATTCAGGAAAGAGCAGATATCCACAATGGCTATACTGTGCTCAGAGGGATGAGAAGCGATTCTTCACGCAAGTGAAGAGAAAAAAGAAACTAGAAAAACAGGTGTTCCTGTCAGCGTGATGGCTCAGAGGGTACAGGTGCCTGCCACATAAGCCCGACAATTTCAGTTGGATCCCTGGAAACCACGGTGGAAAGAGCCCACACCAGAAAGTTCTCCTCTAACCTCCACATATGCTGTGGTATCCACAAGCATACACAAACACAACAACAACAATCGGGCTGGCTCCACAGTTAAGAGCACTGGCTGCTCTTGCAGAAGACCCAGGTTTGGTTCCCAGCACCCACACAAGGCCTAAGAGCCACCTGTAACTCCAGTTACAGGGGATCTGACAGCCTTCTGGCCTCCCTGGGCATTATATAACATGTATACTCAGATGCATGCAGGCAAAACACTCATACATATACAATAAAAATAAATCAAAAATTCTAAAGAATATGCATTTGTGTAGACATATATGGGTGTGTGAGTATATGTATACATATATATGAGAATACACATGCTTGGACATGCAAGCAGAGGCCAGAAGAGTATGTCAGAATCCTCCACTATCATTCTGCCTATTCCTTTGAAGCAGGTTGTCTTCTTGAACATCATATGTTCTTGGGGCTCGAGTTTTCTCAGCTCGTCTAGAAGCCAGCCACCCCCAAGGTCTTCCTGTCTCCAGCCCACTCACAGCTGTGGTTACAGGAGTGCATGGGTCACTTGGCTTGTCACTTAAGTGCTGGGATTCGAACTCTGCTCCTCATGATTGTGCTGCAGGTGCTCCTAACCACTGAGCCATCTCTTCAGCCCCCTTAAATGTTTTTAAAGAGATAATTACTATTTTTTTAAAATAAAGTGAAATATAAGACTAAGCAATTTCTTTTTCTTTTTAAATATTTATTTTTATTTTATGTGTATGAGTGTTTTGCTTAAATCACATTGCATCACATACCTGCAATGCCCATGAAAGCCAGAAGAGGGTGTCAGGTCCCTTGGAACTATAGTTACAGATGGTTGAAATGTGATGGGAACAGAACCCAGGTCCTCTGGAAGAGCAGCCAGTGCTCTTAACCACTGAGCCATCTCTCCAGCCTCCATTTTCCCTTTATGATTTTGTATCTAGATTTTTATTATATTTCTGCCCAAAAGGGGGTTAAGGAGGAAAAAGAAAAGGAAGAGGAGAAACATGTGGAAAGGAGACCCTGCATGTAGAAAAGAATCCAAAAAGATGGGGCTGGAGAGATGACTCAGTGGTTAAGAGCGCCGACTGCTCTTGCAGAGGACCCGGGTTCAATTCCCAGCATCCACATGGTGGCTAAGGACCATCTTAACTCCAGTTCGAGGGGAATCTGACACCCTCTTCTGACCTCCACAGCATCGCATGACATGGGTGCACCAACCTACATGCAGACAGTACACTCATACACATAAAAAATAATAAATAAGGTCTGGCGGGGGGCAGCTGGGAGAGGGTCTCGCTGTGAACCCGTCTACGGGGTCCCCGGCCCAGAGGGACCGCGCTCGGGTGAGCAGGGTCGCGTTTCCCTCTGCTCTGGTCCCGGCTGGACTTGTGGGCGGGAACCGGGGTCGCAGGGGAGACGCCATAAAAACAGCGCCAGAGCAGTAGGATAACAAAGGTTATTCTTGGAAAAACTGGATCAGCCCATGAAGAACAGCCAGAATTGACCGAGCTCCAATGTCAAACAGCTCCAGAAGAGTGGGACTTTTTTTACCATCTCATCCACCTTGCCCTTTTCTACCTAGGAACAACGTGCGGAAGAGGGGGCGGGTAGAATGAAGGGCTGCAATTGGGGTGAAATGGTGAAACGACGCATGTAGTTTCTGGACACTCATTTGATCAACTGATTAACAAACAACTGTCAACCCCACCAGGATGGTGGGGCTGTAGGATTTGGCACAACAGCCTGCAGATAGGTTTGCATGAAGGATGCCTTACTCCATGGGATTAGCCTTATATAGCTAAAAATGAAAAAAAAAAAAAAAAAAACGGAAGGAAAGATGACAGGACAGTTATGGCAGAATGCATGATCTGGGATGGGGTGGGGGTGGGGGGGAGGGAAAGGGAAATAAGCCTGAACTGAATTGGAAAAATGTATGAAATGCACAAAGCATCAATAAAAACTAATTAAAAAATAATAATAATAATAATAAATAAATAAAAATTTTTTAAAAAGAATCCAAAAAGAAAACTTCTATTCATGGGTACATGTGCATGTTTTCATGTGTATACGTTCACATGCATGAGTATGCATGTGTATGAAGCACAGAGGACAGCTTCAGGACAGCAATTCAGTCCCCCTCTCTTGAGACAGGCCTCTCCCTTGGAACTTGCCATGAAGGCTGGGCTAGCTGGTCAGCAAGCCCCAGGAATCTGCCCATCTTCACCTCCTCAGCTGGGATTACCAGTGTGTGCCAACACACTTGCCTCTCTCCCCATGAGTTCTGAACTCAGGCCTCCTGTTTATGTGGCAAGTACTTTACCAGCTGAGCCATCTCCCCAGCTGTAAATGCTGAGGGACTAAGGCTGGGGTAGTTTCTTCCGCCCTGCTGTTGGTACAGTGCCGACACAATGAAAACAAATAGGAAGGCACAGGCACATTGTGGGGAAAATAAACCCACTGTGAGCAAGGCATACTAACACTGAAGCAAATAGTGTAGCCCAGAAATGATGCCTCATTGCCCTCTACCCAAAAGTCAGACCCCGGGAGAAAGGACAGGACAAGCGCTTATCAAGAAAGGCAGAGGTTTCAAGTCTAAGGACACCCAGCAACACAACGTCTAGGGGATGGCACTTCCATGCCTCACTGAGAGCCTAGCTCCAGATCACTCAGGGACCAAAGAACATGTGTCACTCCAGAGTCCTCATCTCCACCCCGTATTGGAAGGTGGAGATGGATTTCAGCCAGTCAACTCGATGACAGAGGCGCAGACAAAAAAAAACCCAGCCATGGGAATGGAGAGGTGGCTCAGGAGAGGGGAACTGGGTTCAGATCCCAGCACCCACATGGTGACTAACAACCTTCTGTAACTCTAGTTTCAGGGATTCGGATGCCCTGTTCTGGCTTCCATAGGCATTGCATGCACATTGGTACATTTACATATGTGCAAGCAAAACACTCATAGACATAAAATAAAAATAAATTGGGGCTTGAGGACCAACTTCAGCTCCCAGCACCCACTTAGCAGCTTAGAACTGTTGATAACTCCAGTGCCAGGGTGTCAGATGCCCACTTCTGGCTTCTGTGGGCATTGCATACACGCAAGCAAATAAATTATAAATAACCCTTTAAAAAAAAAAACAAACTAGCCAGAATTAGGCCTGGTGGAACATGCTTATCATCCCAATAATGGGGAGGCTGAGACTAGCCTTGGGGTCCACAGACACTTTTTCCAGAAACAAACAATAGGGCCAGGAATGTAGCTCGGTAGGTGGGCACAAGGCCCTGGATTAGATCTTCAGCTCTGTATAAACTGATGTGATGTAATCTCAGCACTCAAGAGGTGGAGGGAGGAGGATCTGGAGTTCAAGTTCATCCTTAGACACATAGTGAGCTCAAGGCTAGCCTGAGACCTGGGAGATTGTCTTTAAAAAGGGGGTTGGAGGGCTGGGCCTGGTGGCACATGCCTTTAATGCCAACACTCCAGAGGCAGAGACAGGTGGATCTCTGTGAGTTCAAGGCCAGCCTGGTCTACATAATGAGTTCCAGGCCAGCTGCCACTACAGGAAGACCCTGTCTCAAAAAGACAATAATAATAATAATTAATAATCATAATAACAATAAATGGGGGTTGGGAGAGAAGTTGACAATATTGCTCAGTGAGTAAAGACACTTGTCACCAAGCCTGACAACCTAGGACCCACATAGTGAAAAGAAAAATTACTTCTTTGGATTGTCCTCTGACTTCTGAACATAAAGCTTGACACGTGCGCACGTGTACACACACACACACACACACACACACATACACAAAACCAATCAATCAATGTTAAAAAAAAAAAAAGAATGAAATAATCAGTTGCAGACAGGAACTCCTAGAACAGGTTACAGTCCCCTAGGAAACAGGTGGATTCCAGGATACGACGATACTCCCATCCCCAGGATACCACCCCACTCTGCCAGAGGGATGTCTAGGGCAGCTAGGGAGCCTCCACCCCACACCCAGGGCATGGAGGCTGGCTTCCACAGGCCCCAAGCCCTGAGATATGAACATGGTCTCCAGCATTACTGGCTGGCTCACTGCTACAAGATCCTCATCCCATGTCCTACCCATGTGCTGACACACAGAAGGCCTGTGCCCATCTCTGGGATCTATCACACACCATATTTGGTGAGCTGCAACATGTTTGGTGAGCCTGTGTCTCTGTTCTTCATGGTGGGCTACATCCAAAGAGTCTGGGTTAGAGCTGAAGAGGGCATTGTGAGCTTTACTACCTCGTCCGACTGGAAACTGGGGCTCCAGAGCTCCAAGTCAGGCCAGATCACCCTCTCCTGTTGCTTTGACAACCAGCTACCTCATAATCTCTGAGACGGCCACCACGCTCCCTTGTTTATATCCCTCCTCATTGCTGATCATTAGAACAGATCAAGTTAATCACGGAAATATGTTGTACCTGTCGGAGTTTCATCATTGAGATTTGTGTGTATGTGCATGCCAGTACATGGGTGTGTTTGCATATCCACATGGGTTTCCACATGTGTGTGCATGTGGAAGTCAGAAGATAACTTTGTCTGTCATTCTTCACCCACCATCTACTTCTTTTTTTTTTTTTTTTGACACAGGGCCTCCCTGTAGCCCCAGCTGGCCTAGAACTTGCTAAGTAGACCGGGCTGGCCTTGATCTGACAGATATACATGTGCTTCAGCCTCCCAAGTTTTGGGACTAAAGGCATGCACCAGCACTCCCTGCATTATTTTTTTCCTAGTCTGAAACACTAGGCTGTGCTGGCTAGCCAATGAACCACACAGCCCTGCCTATCTCCGCCTCATCAGCGCTGGAAATACAGGCACCACCATACCCACACACATACACATATACACAGTAAATAAATAAATTAAAATGTAATAAAAACTTTAAAAAAGAGTTCTTATTAACAATAGGCCTTTACTATAAGTGTATTTATTTATTTATTTATTTATGAGATAGCAGGGTCTCATTATGTAAGCCTGGCTGGTCTGGAACTTGCTATGTAGACTACAAAGGTTTGAACTCACAGAGATCTGCCTGCCTCTGCCTCTCATTAAAGGCATGTGCCACCATACCTGGCTTGTAAACTTCCCTTCAATTTTTACTATTCCTTTCATTAAGCTAAATGTTGGGGATCAAAAGGATCAGACTCCCTAACTTACAGCTGTCACCTGTCCCCCAGGTGATTGCCTCAGGCAAAGGTCTACCAGACAATGTGTAACTCTGAATGAGAAATGTCCCACAGGCTCAAGTATTTGAACATCTGGTCCCCAGTTGATGGTGCAGTTTGGGGAGGTCATGGAACCTATAAGAGATGTAACCTTGCTGGAGGAAGCATGTCATTGGGGGCAGGTTTGAGAGGTCACAGCTTCACCCAGCCTCCAGTTCCCTCGCGGTTTCACGTCTGCAGGTGAAGGTGTGAGCGCTCAGCTTCCTGCTCCCGCCATCCTGCCTGCTGCCGTGCCTCCCTGCCATGATAGACTCTATCGCTCTGAAACCATAAGCCAAAACTCATTATTGCTTTCATAACTCACTTTTGGTCATGGTGTTTGATCACAGCAACAGAAAAGAAATTAATACAGCCAAGCACCTGGA
The DNA here is from genome assembly GCA_009823505.1 of Rhizomys pruinosus. Classification (NCBI taxonomy): domain Eukaryota; kingdom Metazoa; phylum Chordata; class Mammalia; order Rodentia; family Spalacidae; genus Rhizomys; species Rhizomys pruinosus. The sequence continues at coordinate 921,490 of VZQC01003171.1, forward strand.
TGGCTGACCCCCGTGGCAGCGGGGGCCACTATGGGCCTCAGACACTTCGGGAAGCTGTAGAACAACTACAGGCACTTGCTGCCAAAGCCGAGCTCTGGCTCACAAAAGTGCCATCCCACCACCATGCTCTCGGGAGGCTGACTCTGGACCTTTTGCCCCTGCAGACTGGATGGGCCTCAGCTGTTATCTCACCCAGGCCAGGTGGACATCACTTTCCCTGGTCCCCAACAGAAGGAATGTGACGAGGGCCAACCAGCCTATTCCATGGACTACTGTGATTGGTACAAGTGCAGTCTCTCATTTACCTGAGGAACTGTGGTTGCTAAGCAGGCTGTGCTGCCTACTGATGTTGCTATGATATAGCCAACAAATTATACTAAGACTTGAACCCAGGGCCTCAAAGGAAAAGAAGGAAAGGAGGGAAGAAGGAAGGAAAAGCTGCTTTGCCAAGCGACTTTCACTTTATCCACATGTTCTTTGTGCAGTATCAGTGGGGTCCTTGAACCCCAGATTTTACTTTACATTTGGTAACACAAAGAGGAGACAGCAGCTATAACTGTAGATTGGAAGCAATGACACATGCAGTGGTGGCAGCAGATGGTGCCTGAAGAGGTCCTCAGGGAAGCCAGGACAGAAACGGACCTCTGCAGGCCCCAGTCACTGCAGGAATTCCTAGGAGCTGCCAAGACTCAAGGGCTTGGGGGTCATGGCACCACGGACCCAAGAACTGTAACAAAAGCCACTGTCGCAGCTGAGGACAGAAGCTGTGACTAGAAAAGACAAGGGCCCAAGGCTGCTGCTGCTCCCTGCTGGAAGCTGAGGACTGCAACAGCTGCCAAGCCTTAAGCAGATGGCTTAAAGCCCCATGCAGTGAGCCCTGAGCATGTGCATGCAAAGCCATAAGCCTGTGGCTTCTAAAGCTGGGAACACTAGGCCGCTGGCTCTCAGGACTTAGAGCTCTGAGCCTCTAGCTCTGCTCATCTAGGTCCATCTAGAACTTTAGGACTCAAGGTCCCAGGATGGCCAGCTCTGAAGGTGTTTCTTTCCTACCCACAATTCCTATACAGACAGAACAGTCAGCTTGTTCATCAGTTCCAGCATGAGTGCTTTATCCCCTTGGATATGATTCCCATCATGTCTTAGAAAGTGTTGGGCCACGCTGCCAACGCCACTGGGAGAACGTGAATGAGAGTGGATGGAAAAATGAGGAAGTCCGTGGCCTGAGTGCCACATCATAGAAACCTTTACACCTGGCTACCCCAGGATGAGGGTGTCCATCCAGGGGTTGCAGTGGCACCTATGAGGGGTCCTTGAAAGCCCTCCAGGTTCAGTGAGGACTCAGCCATGTGTCTCCCTGAGTTAAGACGAGGGGCACTGGCTGAGTCACAATGGCCTTGGTCTCATGATGAGGTAGGGATGATCTCTACAGGAGGCACAGAATTTGGAGGCCCTTACTTCCAGAGTCCTTGGCTAGTGACACAGCACTTAGTTCATGGTACCAACTTAGCTCTTTAGGCTCACAGATCTGTGGCTAGTTGAAAACGTCTCAGTCTTCATGGGTAGGGGGGCCTGTGCCTGTAAGTGGCTCATGTTACAGAAAGGATGTGGCCCTGCTCCCATAAGTGGGTAAGGACACACAAACACACACACACACACACACACACACACACACACACACACACACACACACACCATCACTAACTTCAACAGCCTGGGCCTCACTGTCTAGAAGAACAAGTGCTGTGGTTCTGGCAAGACTGCTTTTCCATCTTCTGCAGGCAGGGGTCAAATGGGCAGGATACAGGTGCCCAAAACATCAAAGTTACTTCACTTTAGGAGTCTTCAGGAGGAAGCAGAAAGGGGCTGTGAGCCAGGCGACCTCTCCCGGCCTGGCCTCCCACTCTGCCCCTCCCAGAGCGGCTCCAGTTATTTCCACACTGCAGTCTGTCCCTCCCGGCCCCCTGGGGGATTCCAGGAAGACTTCTGGCTTTTCAGATCAGTTTCCTGTCTCCTGTTTGCACACTGAAGCAGGACGGTCAAGGTCAAGGGTTAGATCAGGCTTTCCCAGTCAAAGGAATTTTCCTAACAAGTGTGGGAACTGGTTTCCAGAAAGCTCTGCCAGAATCTGCCCTGGAATCAACTACAGGGGAGGAGCCTGTCCCCATCCTGGCCCCCAGGGACCAGTCAACTTCCTGGGTTCTGCATGGCCTTCTCAGTCTCTGCTGAGCATGGTTTTCCTGCACCACGGATGAAACCACAAGTTCCACTGGGAAGGCAGGGTGGGGCTAGACCAAAAAGGGAACTTCAGGAAGGCTTTCACCCTCCTGAAGGAAATGCATACACTCTGCGGGCACAGATGGAAGACGGGATTCCTTTACCCTGTCAACTGTCCACTTCCCTGGCCTAGAAGACAAGATGTCAGGAAGCAGGAGACTCAAGGAGAGAAGTGATTCCTGTGTCCACCCCAGGCCACCATGAGGGGCATTTGTGGTCACCTCCCAGAAGGAATTCTTCCTACAAGCCCAAGGCTGCACTGGAACTCACTGTGTAGAACAGGCTGACCTCAATCTCACAGAGATCCGCTTGCCTCTGCTTCCTGATTACTGGGATTAAAGGCATCATGAGCCACATACCTGGCCCCCCTGCACTCTGAAACCCCAAATCTAAAGTGGGTGCTGGGTATTTGAGGTCCTCCTGCATCTGAGGGACAAAAGTGGAATAGTGAGGCAGAGGCAGGAGGATCTTTGTGAGTTCAAGGCCAGCCTGGTCTACAGAGTGAGTTCCAGGCCAGCTGGGACTACAGGGAGACCTTGTTTCAAAAAGACAAAAAACCAAAACAAACAAATGAACAAACAAAAAAACCCAGCAAAATCCAAAGACCCTCTTGGTGGAAGGCAGCATCCCAGAGCAGTTGGGGGTCAATCACCCTGCAGGGGGAAACCAAGAACTGGATCAGTGCTCAAATAAAGAACATGACAGAGACAAAACAAGGGATAGGGTCCTAGCCTATCTTTTGAAGGAATCAGAGAGGGTCTCCCAGAGGAGATTTCCAAACCAACACTGTGTTCAACTGTCACCCTTGAAGAGAACACCAGGCCCATGGGCCCAGTTGCTATGTAGCCCAGGCTAGCCTCAAACTCACAGCAACCCTCCTGCCTCAGTCTCTCAAGGAGATTACAAATCTGTGCCACTATACCTAGCCCCTCTACACTCTGTTTTACTGTCCTGCACTACACTAAATTCTCAGATTGGACTTGGGAGTTAATCAGTGTCTCCCTCCATATGGAATCCAATTTGGAAATAGGGTGTTGGAGATGTAATCAAGGGTGGAACTTCTGGGATGAAGGAAAAGTCATGGAAATGGTGACACTCGGACACATGGACCACTCTATGCTCCCCTCTTTAAGCAAAATATGTAAAACGATTAAGAATAAAAACGCTGTGTGTGGTGGGGCACGCCTTTAATCCTAGCATTCTGGAGATGGAGGCAGGAGGATCTCTGTGAGTTCAAGGCCAGCCTGGTCTACAGATTGAGTTCCAGGACAGCTGGGGCTACAGGGAGACCCTGTCTCGAAAAGACCGGAAAAAAAAAAAAAAAGAATAAAAATTAAGGCTGGAAATATAGCTCAGTGGTAGACCACTGCCCAGAACTCCCCCGTAAGGACCTGGGGGAATGGCTCAGTGGTAGAAAACCTCCCTAGAATCCCCCATTAAGGGACTGGGAATGTGGCTAAGTTGTAGATCTCCTCCCTAGAATCCTCCACTGAGGAGCTAGGGGCATGGCTCAGGGGTAGAAAAACCTCCCTAGAATTCCTCAGTGAGGGGCTGGAGGGATGGCTCAATGGTAGACCATCTGCCTAGAATACCCAGTGAGGGGCTGAGGGCTCAGTGGTAAAGCACATGCCTAGTATGCTGGGGGTCCTAGGTTCCACCCCAGTACCACACAAATACAAAATAAATAAACAAAAATTAAGTTAAAAAATTTAAAGTAGTATAGAGCTGAACATGGTGGCACACACCTTTGATCCTGACACTTGGGAGGCAGAGTCAGATGGTTTTCTGTGAGTTCAAGGCTAGCTTGGTCTACATAGTGAGCTCAATCCAGGCCAGCTGGGACTAAAGGGAGACACTTTCTAAAAAAAAAAAAAAAATAACAAAAGAGAGAAAGAAAGAGAGAGAGAGAGAAAAGAACATATAAAATTATTATAAAATATTGGACTGCCGGGCGTGGTGGCACATGCCTTTAATCCTAGCACTTGGGAGGCAGAGGCAGGCAGATCTTTGTGAGTTCAAGGCCAGCCTGGTCTACAGATTGAGTTCCAGGACAGCTGGGGCTACAGGGAGACCCTGTCTCGAAAAGACCAAAAATAAATAAATAAAAAATAAAATAAAATATAGGACTAGAGAGATGGCTTGGCAATTAAGAATACTTCATGCATCCCAGCACTTGGGAGTCAGAGGCAGGTGAATCTCAGTGTGTTCAAGGCCACCCTGGTCTATATAGTGAGTTCTAGGACAGCTGAAAATACAGAGACCCTGTCTCAAAAAGACCTAAAAACAAAAAAGTACTTCATGCTCTTGCAGAAGGCCTGAATTCGGTTTCCACACCCACATCAGGAAGCTCACAACTACCTGTAACTGCAGCTCCAGGGGATCTGACACCCTCTTCTGGCCTCCACAGATACCTGCATTCATGTGTTCATACACATAGATATATGTGAGTACACATAATTAAAACTAAATCCTTAAAATAATGAAGAGCTGAGGAAACAGCTCAGTCAGTAAAGTACTTACCATGCATGAGGACCTGAATTCTAACCCAGCACCCATGTAAAAAACCAGTTATGGTGGTGTGCAACTGTAACCCTAGAACTGGGGAGGTGAGGATGGGAGGATCCCTGGACCTCACTGGCCAGCTAGCCTACTTAAATCAGTAGCATGGCCTAGGGGTTAAGAGTGCCGACCGCTCTTACAGAGGACCAGGGTTCGATCCCCAGCACCCACATGGCGGCCGAGAACCGTCCAAAATTCCAATTCCAGGAGAACTCCAGTTCCAGGGGAATCTGATGCCCTCTTCTGACCTCCACGGCATTGCATGACGCGGGTGCACAAACTTGCATGCAGATAGTACATTCATACACATATAGAAATAAATAAAATTTTTAAAAAATCAGTAAGCTCTAGGTCTCAGTGAGAGATCCTGTCTCAAAACATAAGATGGTCAACTTCTTCAATTCCAGCTCCAGGGTATCTAACTCCCTCTTCTGGCCTCTGTGGGCATTGCACACACATGGTATACTTACATATATACAGACAAAACACTCATACACATAAAATTAAAAAAATAAAATTTAGAAAAGAAATAATGGATAATTATTTCTTTAGCTAATTAAATAATGGATTTAAGGGCCAGGCATGGTGGCACATACCTTTAATCCCAGCACTGGGGAGGCAAAGGCAGGTAGATATCTATGAATTCAGAGAAGGCCAGCCTGGTCTACATAGTGAGTTCCAGGCTAGCTGGGGCTAAGGGAGACCCTGTCTCAAAAGTGAATAAATAAATAAACGAGTGACTGAACGAACAAATGAATTAATTAATTAATAAATTTAATTAAATAAATGTGAGAAGTAAACACAATTGAAACTATGGGTCTCAATGTCCTGTGTCAATTTTATGTATAACAAGAGATAGAAAGACAGCAAGAATACAAAACACCATCACCCTGCACACTCTCAGAAGCTGCAGCTGCCTGCCATCAGATAAGCACTCAGTGGACCTCCTGCAGTGTCCTCCTGCAGTGCAGGGTGAACATGCATGAAGCCAAAACTGTTACCTGGCAGAAAGCATGTCTTAATCAACTGAAGGGGTTCTGAGTCCTTCAGTGCTTTCTGGCCAATGGAATAAACCTAACCAGGCCTGAAAAAAAGGGATATCCAGAAAAGGTCCAGACATTGCACAAATTAAAAAAGGAAAATCCTAAATAACTAATGAAACAAAAAGAAAGTCTCAAGAAGCATAGAAGGCCGGGCATGGTAGCACACGCCTTTAATCCCAGAGGCAGGCAGATCTCTGTGAGTTCAAGGCCAGCCTGGTCTACATAGCAAGCTCCAGGGCAGCTGGGACTAAAGGGAGACTCTGTCTCAAAAAGACGAAAAAAGAAGCATAGAATACCTTGGGCTAAGTCAAAAAGGGAATTCAAATATCAGGCATATCAAAATGTGTAGGATGTAGCTAAAAAGTGCACACAAAGAAATATATGGAATTAAATGTTTCCTTTCAGAAAGAATTAAACTAATATGCTAACATTTCACCTTAAAGAACTTTTAAAAAAAGAGCAGATAGTGCAGTGGGAAGGAAATCACAAAATAAGAGCAAATGTCAACCACATTAAAACAAAAAAATAGTAATAGCTGGATGCGGTGGTGCACACCCTTAATCCCAGCACTAGGAGGCAAATGCAAATGGATCTCTGTGAGATACAGGCCAACCTGGTCTACACAGCCAGTTCCAGGCCAGTTGGGGCTACAGGGAGACCCTATCTCCAAAGAAAGGAAGGGAGGAAGAGTATGAGAGAGGGAGGGAGAGGGGAAGGGACTGGCCTAGAGAGATGGCTCAGTGGTTAAAAGCACTTGCTGCTCTTCCGGAGGACCTGAGATCCATCCTAGTGCTCACATTATCACTGTAGCTTCCCTAGATGAAAGACTAAGCTGTAAGATAAAACAAACCCTCCCCCCCAAAAAAATTGTTTTGGGTCAGTGTTTTATCACAGCCACAGGAAACCAAACTAGGACACAAGTAGAGCCCCTTTCCCTCACCCCATATGTATGGCCAGTGAGACGTGGGCCTGGCTGGCCACCAACACACAAGGCCAACCCCTATGCCACCTGTTTACACCCAGCCTGCAGCAACCCCAACACTGTGGGCTGGACACTCACCACAGTCCCCACTGTCCTCTGTCTTCATACTCACCACAAACCCCAGTACTCCTGTCCTACTCTGTCTTAGATGCCTCCTCTGGGGTCACCAGCCACATGTCGATTCTCCTTCATGGTGGCCTGTAGAGGCCATGAGTTCATTCTCACTAGTCCCTGTAAGTTGTGGACTTCTGGGACCTCTTTGCTTCTCAGTCCAGAAACCAAACTCCTTCCCTAACTCCCAGCTCCCTTCAAGTTTCCTCCACCACTGGTCCAGCCCACCTGCAACCCTGTCATCCTGAGCTCTACCATCCTTATTCTAGAGTGTCATAATTTCAGCTCCTGTGGACTCGGGGGTAGATAACTCTTTGCTGAGAGGGCCATCCTGTGTAGTCTCAGCATCCTTAAACAAGGTCTGGTCAGTGACACCTACCTGATAGAACCCACTGCAACACAGCTACCGAAACCGTCCCTGAACTGAACTAGGCTCCTCATTCAACCACAAGCTGGGTTGGACCAGACCTGCCTTACACCAACAAGAATCTCATAAATCTATGGCAAGAACTTCAGTAGTGACACTGGCTGCCAAACTAGGATCTTCTTCTTCGAGCAAATAAAGTTAAATACTTTCCTTCCTTCTCTTTGCTTCCTTCTCTCCTTCCTTCCTTACTTCTTTACCTATTGTGGAGATTGAACTCAGGACGTCATGAATGTTAGGCAAGTAATCTACCATTGAACCACACTCCTAGCCCCTCACTGGGAGATTCTAGGCAAGTGCTCTACCACTGAGCCACACCCCCTGCCCCTCACTGGGGGATTCTAAGCAGGTGCTCTACTACTGAGCCACACCCAAGCCTCTCACTGGGGGATTCTAGGCAGGTGTTCTACCATTGAGCCACATCATCTATTCCTCACTAGGGGATTCTAGGCAGGTGTTCTACCATTGAGCCACATCATCTATTCCTCACTGCGGAATTCTAGGCAGGTGTTCTACCATTGAGCCACATCATCTATTCCTCACTGGGGGATTCTAATCAGGCTCTCTATCCCTGAGCCATACCCCCAACTCCTCACAGGTTGATTCCAGGCAAGCTCACTACCAGTGAACCACATCTGAGTCCATTACTGGGGGAATCTGGGCAGATGTTCTACCACTGAGTTTTTACCACTAGTTCTCCCTTTAGTTTTTGTTTTGAGACAAATTCTCACTAAGCTGCTCAGACTAGCCTTGAACTCAGTCTGGCCTTGAACTTGGAATCCTCCTTCCTCAACCATCTGAGCAGTTGGAATCACAGGCCCATATTACCAAACTTAGTAAGTTCTACAGAAGATGCAGTTTGAGATGTACAAGAACATAAGGTCCCCAGTTCTACCAATCTTTATTTCTCAAAAAAATAAAAATAAATAAAAATAAAGAAACAGATGCACTTCCCTGCTGCTCCCAGGTCTCTCTTTGTGCCTGGGACAGAACAGTAACTGCAAGCACAGGCTGAGTCATATCCATTCACGACTGTTTTCACCTATTAGCTGCACAACGGGAAAAGGCTTTTAAAATTAAGTCAGCCAGGGTTTGGGAAGATGGCTTAGTTGAAAAAGTGCTTGCCACAAGCACAAAGCCCTGAATTCATATCACCAGAACCTACATAAATCCTAGGTGGCAGAGACATACATCTAAAATGTCAGCTTTGGGGAGATGGAGACAAGAGGATCCCGGAGCTCACGGGCCAGCAACCAGGCTAACTGGTAACTAGGTTCAGTGAGAGACCTTATTACAAAAAATAAGGTGGGGGGGGGGGCTGAAGAGATGACTCAGTGGCTAAGAGCACTGGCTGCTCTTGCAGAGGACCAGGTTTGATTTCCAGCACCCACCTAGCAGCTAAGGACCATGTGTTAACTCCAGTCCAGGGGATTCAGCGCACTCTTCTGGCCTCCACAGGTATTGCACACATACTACAATTACATACTGCAGGCAAAGCATTCATACACATAAAAAAAAAAAAAACAAATAAAAACTTAAACACTAAAAAAAAGAAAAGTTTCATTTCCCTTATCATCACTGGTGGGAGTGTCTGTGCAGGGCAGATGACAAATGGAAAATCACAAAATATTAAACTGCCCTGCCACATGGCGACACACTACAGACTGTTTTATTTTTTATTTTTTATTTTTTTAAGACATGGTCTCTCAGCCGGGTGTGGTGGTGCACACCTTTAATCCTAGCTCTTAGGAGGCAGGGACAGGCGGATCTTTGTGAGTTCAAGGCCAGCCTAGTCTACAGAGCAAGTTTCAGGACAGCTGTGTGTGCCACCAAGCCCGGAAAGACTGTTTTTTTTTAAAGCACAGCCCAGGGGGAGTAGAGAAGAGGCTCAGTGGGTAAGAGAACTTGCTTCTAAAGAACAAGGACCTGAGTTCAAATTCCAAGCACCCATATAAAAAGCTGAGTGTAACCATTAGCACACCTGAACCCCAGTACCATGAGGACCCCTAGGGCTTGCTGGCCCCAGTTCTGGCTCCAGGTTCAGTGAGAGACGCTGTCTCATGGAACTAAGGCACAGTGTGATAAAAGATACCTGACATCTGCAAGCATACGCCATACATACCATAATACACATACAAAAATAAATAAGGAGGTGGAGAGATGGCTCAGCAGTTATGAGAACCAACTCTACCTGCAAAAAATCCAGGTTCAGTTCCTAGCACTCACATGGTAGCTAACAACCATCTATGACTCTTTCTAGGGGATCCGGTACCCTCTTCCAGCATTCATGGGCATTGCATGACATGGGTGCACTTACATACATGCAGGCAAAACACTCATACACATAAAAACAATTTTTTAAAAATTAAAAAGAGAGAGAGAGACAAAGAGGCAGACAGAGAGAAAGAGAGAAAGAGAGGTGATAGCACACACCTTTAATTCTTGCATTTAAGTGGCAGAAGCAGGAGGCTAGGGAGATGGCTCAGTAGTTAAAAGTACTGGTTGCAGCCGGGCGTGGTGGCGCATGCCTTTAATCCTAGCACTTGGGAGGCAGAGGCAGGCGGATCTTTGTGAGTTCAAGGCCAGCCTGGTCTACAGAGTGAGTTCCAGGACAGCTGGGGCTATAGGGAGACCCTGTCTCGAAAAGACCAAAAAAAAAAAAAAAGTACTGGTTGCTCTTGAAGATAACCAGGGTTTAACTCCCAGCACCCACATGACAGCTATTCTAGTTTCTCTTCCATTGTTGTGACAAAACACTCTGACTGACACCAACTTGGGGAGGAAAGGGTTTATTCAGCTTACATCTCCTGGGTCACAGTTCATCACTCAGGGAACCCAAGGCAGGAACTCAGGGCAGGAACCTGGAGGCAGGAGCTGAAGCACAGGCCATGGAGGAATGCTGTTCACTGGCTTGCTCCCCTGGCCCATGCCCAGCCTGCCCTCTTATACGGTACACAACAACCTGCCCAGGGTGGCACCATCCATAGTGGGCTGGGCCCTCCCACATTGCTCAGCAATCAAGACAATACTCCACAGATGTGACCACAGGCCAGTCCAATGGAGCCAATTCCCCAATTGAGGCTCCCTCAACCCAGGTGTGTCAAGTTGACACTAAAGCTATCCAGCACAATTGACCCCTTGTCAACTTGACACACAAACACATCACTATTAAACCACCACATTTTCAGTTCTTGTCCCCAAGGTATGATGTTAACAATCACAACCTAAGACAGTATAAGTACAACCTTAAAAGCCCCACAGTCCTTAAAATGTCCAAACAAAAGTTCACAGTCTGTTAAAAGTCTCTTAACTGTGGGCTGCTATAAAATCCAAAACAAGTACTGTCTTATTTCAAAGGGAAGAATCAGGCACACTCAAACAAAACCTAAGTCCAGCAAAGTAGCTCAAGGCTGGACACCTGGGATTCACTCACGATCTTCTGGGCTCCAAAGGGTTTCAGCAGCTCCCTTTCTTTGACTCTGCCATCTGTGGCACACACAGCTCATCTTGCAGGCCCAGGCCAGCTCCATTCCACACCTGCTGCTGCTCTTGGTGGTCATCCCATGGTCCTGGCATCTGCAAAAAGCTGGGGTCTCCACTGAAACTGAGGCAGCACCTTCATCAATGGCCTCTTCTGACCTCTCCTGGTGCAAAGCCTCAGCTTCTCTCCATGACCCCTGCAATCCTGGGGTCTTCACTGCAACCGAGGTGCACTTCCACCAATGGTCCTTCCTGACCTCTCACAGTGCTGGAATTACAAGTGTATGCCACCATGCATGTATATCTCAGCTAGGCAAAGTGATACAGTCCTATAATCCTAGCACTCAGGAAGATTAGGTGGGAGGATTGCTGCAAACTAAAGACCAGCCTGGACCACAGAGTGAGATCATCAAAACACACACACACACACACACACACACACACACACACACATGTCCACAGACCTCACTGGCATCTGTCTCCAACCTGAAAACTGCCAGTGAACCACACTGCATCATCCAGCCCCAGATACATAAAACCTGAACCACCATCCACGAGTACGGAAAACCTGAACCTCACAGAAGCAGAAGGAGGGATGTGAAGGCTCCAAGTTAACTGTGCTCCCCATTGTTTACTTTTGGTGCTGGGGATGGAGCCCAAGGCCCCATTCGTCTGGAGGCAGGTGCTCCACCACTGAACATCAGCCCAGCCCCTCACTGGGGGATTCTAGGCAGGTGCTCCCCACTGAGCCACACCCCAGCCCCTCACTGGGGGATTCTAGGCAGGTGCTCCCCACTGAGCCACACCCCAGCCCCTCACTGGGGGATTCTAGGCAGGTGCTCCACCACTGAGCCACACCTCCTGCCCTTCGCTGATAGATTCTAGGAAGGTGCTCCCCACTGAGCAGCCTTGCTCCCCATCTTCTTGGCAAATCTCGAGACATCAGAATCCCAAGGAGGGACCTGAATCAGCTCTACACAGCTCGCCTACAAAAGGATACTATAGGGAGGGAAGATGGAAACCACCTACCTTCTCCAGCTTCTCGAAGTGCTCTCGGAGGAACCGCAATGGCCGATCAGGCTTGGCAATGCAGAGGTGCACAATGCAGTCCTTGAGCACCTGCTGGATACAATGCTTGTGCACATACATCTCGCATCCTTTCAGACTGTCCTCATCCTCCGAGTGGAAGGATGATGGGGAGGCCATTGTCAGGATCTCTTCTACCTTTCTGTGGAGGAAAATGAAATGGCCTTTAGACGTTGCTGGGGGAGCCAGACTGTAGTGCTATGCTTTACAAACATACACATCCATCCGAGGAGACCTGCTGGCTCAAGCTGGTCATCCCAGCTACTCAGAAGCGTGAGGCAGGAGGATCATGAGTTCAAGGCCTGCCTGGGCCACAGATGGAGTTCAGAACCAGCCTGTTCACCTTAGTGAGCAGCTATCTCAAACTAAAAAGTAAAAAGAGGGCTGGGGTGGGGCTAAGAATCAGCTCAGTTAGTAGAATGTTGGCCTAGCATATACAAAAAGCCTTGAAATTCATCCTCAGCACTAAATAAACCAGAGATTGTGGCACATGTCTGTAACTCCAGAATTTGTGAGGTTGAGACAGGAAGATAAGGAGTTTAAAGCCAGCCTTGTCTGCATGAGACCCTGTCTCAAAAAAATAATAATAATAATAAAATAAAAGAAAAAGAAAACAAACAAAAAAGGGGGCTGAGGAGATGGCTCAATGGGTGGACACTGGGCAAACAAGCATTAGGACAGGAGATCGGATTCCTCAGCACCAAGGCAGGTGTGGCGGCCCAGGCTTTAAATCCTAACACTAGGGAAGCAGAGGCAGGAGGATCTCTGTAAGATCCAGGCAAGCCTGGTCAAGTTTCAGGCCAGCTGGAGCTACAGGGAGACCCTGTCTCAAAACAAAAACAAGACAAAAATAAACAAAAAAACAGATCTCCTGCACCCAGGCAAATAAATGTCTGGTGGGCATGGGCATGGCCATGGAGGAATATCTGTAATCCCAGGGTTAGGTAAGGGGAGAGAGGGATCCCTGGAGCAAGCTAGCTAAATTGGTTAGCTATGGGTTCAGGGAGAGAGACCCTGCCTCAATAAATAAGATAGTGATCAATGAAGACACCCAATTTCAACCTCTGGCCTACACACACACACACACACACACACACACACACGCACACACACCACACGTGCACCTACACATATGTGAATTAAATTTAAATTAAAACCCAGAGGGTTGGGGTGGAGGTCAGTATTGGAGGGTTTGGCCAGCATGTAAGGTTTATCCCTATTGATCAAATCCCATGAAGAGTGTACCATCAGAAACAGCCATTAATTTGTGTTTGTCAAAGGTCTTTGTCTGGTGGAATATGAGTTTGTTCTCACCTCAAAGCCCCACCTGCCTTTCTTACCTCTGGACAAATTCTTCTAGGCATGAATAAAGATTCAGCACGGTTTGGATAAGCTCTGGAAGGCCCTCTCTCCATTTCTGAGAATTTCGAGGTGGAACAAGCTTGGTGTTTGGGGTCCCCAGTTGCAGGCCCAAGCCATAGGATGGCTTCATTTTCACCCTCCTCCCCAGTTCCGGGCCCAGGCCACAGGATGGCTTCATTTTCATCCCCCTCCGCCCTTTTAAGGACACTTGTGTGAGATGGAGCTGTTGTCACGATCTAGGACCTGATTGAGGGTGGGGAGGCGGGAGGTGCTGTCAAAGGGTTGAGGTGGTTTGTTTCATGGGGAAAAGAAGAAAAGAAAAAAGAAAAAAAAGGAAAACAATGGAACCGAGCTGGGGGGCCTTGAAAGACAATAGCAACGGGAAGAACGGCTCCAGAACCCACCCTGCGCAGGGTTGAGTCACAATGTCCAGATCATCGCTCTGCCTGCCCCACACCGATTGGAGCCACTGGCCACAGGCCATGGGGTTCGCTGGCCACCGGTCCCCGTGCCGGGGTGCTAGGCCTTTTCTCTGCACCACGGAGACCCTCCTGGGACATGACGGACCCCGGGCCCACAGGAGGAGCAGGCGGGGATGCCTCCAGACCAGGGTGGCTGCAGGTGGGTGCAGGGAGCCCTCCAGGCCCCGTCCGCCCGTTTCTAACCTCCCAATGGCCCCACAGCCGATCGTCACCCCCACCCCCCAGCCGGCAGGTTCCTGAGAGACCCCATCCCCGCCGGCGTACCTGTGGATGCGCGGCGCCCGAGGCTGGAGGCAGCTGCGCGGGGACGCGGGGACGCGGGACGGGGACGGCGAGCGGGTCCCCGCACTGCAGCACCGCCCTCTGCCCGCCCCCGCCGCGCGCCGCCGGCCGCCTGGCCCCGCGCACCGGGCCCGCGCCTCGCCCACCAACCGCGGCCATCGTGGCCACCGTGCAGCTAAGTGACAGAGGACAGGCAACACTCTCCCGCTGAGCTCGCCCACCCTGGCTGGTGCAGCGTCTCTAGGGCCCAGATGCTGGCTGTGGCGATTCAGACCTGGGTCTGAGCTGCTGTCACGGAGGACTGGACGTAGGGACTCCGTGACCCCTCTCTGCCGCTCAGGCCTCCAGCAAGAGATAACCTCAGCACATCCCGTCCTGGCCCATCTGTGGGCATGAAGCTTCCCTATCCCAGCGGTCTGAGCAGCACAAAGATGGTCGGAGCTCAGGCCCAGATAAAGACCACTACCCCCCATCTTCGCCCACATGTCTACACTGCCCTGTTTAGCACATGTTCCACACTCATCTGCCACAGTCTGTGCCTCCACTCACCGGTTCCCCACCCACCCATTCCACTAGGCATCTCTTCACACATGCCTGTCCCCCACTCAGTTGTGCATACGCCTTGCCCCTCAGCTCTACCCCCATTCACCTGACCACCCTCACTTCTGTGCCTTTCACCAGGCCGCCCTCCCCTGACACATGCACCTCCATGTGTCCACCAGCCTGGCCAGTGTTCTCAGCAGACAAGGCCAGCTGTGACCCAGCATTTTAAGTGTGAGGCAAACCAAACAGGACTAATAAGAAGCTACAGGCTGAAGGCTGGGGATACTGCTCAGGGGATAAGGACGCTTGCCACCAAACCTGATGAACCTGAGTTTGATCTCCTGGATCACCATTCTACCCACATGGTAGAAGGAAAGAACCAACTCCCAAGAGGTGTCCTCTGACCCCCACACTCTGGACTCTGGCACATGCACATACACACCACACAAACAAAATAAATAAAATACAATTTTTTTTAAAGGAAGAGGCTGCTACAGGGCGGGACTAGGCCTCAATTAGTAGAGTGCCTTCCTGGCATGAACAAAGCCGGGCTTCCATCCTTAGCACCTCGTTAACCCAATATGGGGGTGCAGGCCTATGATCCCAGCACTAGGGATGTGGAAGCAGACATTTCAAAGCCTCCCTGGGGGCTGGAGAGATGACCTAGCGATTAAGAGCGCCGACTGCTCTTACAGAGGACCCGGGTTCGATCCCCAGCACCCACATGGCGGCCGAGAACCCTCTGAAAACTCCAGTTCCAGGGGAATCCGACACCCTCTTCTGACCTCTGCGGCATTACACGACACGGGCGCACAGACTTGCATGCAGACAGTACATTTATACACATACAGAAAAAAAAAAAAAAGCCTCCCTAACCTACATTATAAGTTTGAAGCCAGCCCGGGATACATGAGACACCGTCTCAAATAAAATAAAAATAAGATTAATATATAATAAAACAAAATAATAAGAAAACTAATAACACAAAAAGAGCAATAACTCCCATTTCTCCAAGCCCTTCCCTCAGCTTGCTTCCATGGCCCTGTCTACTTGGCAGAGAGACAGACATCTCTTCTAGGCATACTGACTGAAAAAGGGTTTTTGCTGGGCATGAAGGTGCATGCCTTTAATCCCAGCACTTGGGGGGTAAAAGTAGGAGGATCCTTGTTGAGTTCCAACCTAGACTGGTCTGCATACCCAGTTCCAGGCAGCTGGGGCTACAAGGAAACCCTGTTCCAAGAAGATCAAAACAAAAAACAAAACACACACACACACACACACACACACACACACGCAAAGATCTTTTTGGGAATTCAAGTCTCGTCTCACCTGAACCAATACTTAAATCCAATAACTAACCATATCCTTGGCTGTGCCCCGGCTTGAGATTGCCTGAAACTGCTACAGAGCAGCACTGGGGGGGTCACTGGTCGTCTACGTCACTGCTCATCTCTCTCAACCTGCTTCGGTGTCTTTGGGCTCTGGCAGGAAGCAAAGGACCACAAAAAAAGCCAGGCTTCACCAGAGGATGATTATTCTGTTTTGAGGAGTAGATGTGCTCGAGAGCTAACCCCGCCCCAAACTCTCCCACTTCTTTAGATTTTTTTTTTTTTTTTTTGGTCTTTTTGGGACAGGGTCTCCCTGTAGCCCCAGCCGTCCTGGAACTCACTCTGTAGACCAGATTGGCCTTGAACTCACAGCGATCCACTTGCCTCTGCCTCCCAAGTGCTAGGATTAAAGTAGAATTTTTTAAATATTTTATTTGTCATTTTTATTTTATCTGTATGAACATATTGCCTGCATGTTTGTAAGTGCACCCATGTTGTTTGTACAATGCCCACGGAGGTCAGAAGACAGGGTGGAATCCCCCTGGAACTGGAGCTAAGGACGGTTGTTAGCCACCATGTGGGTTCGGGGAATCAAACCCAGGTCCTCTACAAGAGCAGTCAGTGCTTGAATCTGCTGAGCCATCTGTCCAGCCCACTTTAGAACATTTTTAGAATAACCCAGGCTAGCCTCTAAACTGCTGCGTAGCAAAGGATGGTCTTAAAGTCCTGATCCTTAAGCCTTGACTCCTGAGTGCTGGAATTATAGCTCTGCACCATCATGCCTAGCTAGGGGCTGGGTTTTCTCTCCTGGGGACCCCCCTCAAGTAGGTTTTCTGGAGTATCCTGCCAGGGTCACCACCTACCTGTGTTGTTCCTTGGGAGGGGAGGGTGACCATCTCTAACAGACCTCAAAGACAATCACAAGACACCCACATAAGCAGACTTCTGCTGAGATGTGCCACCCCAGATACAAACCCCTTGGACTGTGCCTTCTCACAAGAAACTTGTGGGTCAGCGGCCGGCTGTCAGGATATATGGAGCCCACCAGAAGCCTGGTCTCTTAGCATTACAGCAGTGACTTCTGTGAAGGCAGCTCCCGCCATCCTCAGACACTTCCAGGCTACTCTGGTAACCTATTTCAGGGGCTTCAACTCCTAAGACTGCCTCTGCCCCCAACTCCTGTGGTGCTGAAGATCCAACCTAGGACTTTTCACATACTAGGCAGGCACTCTACTGCTGTGCCATACCCCAAGCCCTCACTACGGGATTCTAGGGAGGCACACAACTGCTGAGTGACATCCACAGATCCCCAGGATCACCCCTGTATTAAGCAGGGCACAGCTCCAGAGTTCCAGCTAACTTTGAAACTCTTGCCGCTTTATGATGTGGCTGGAGTGAAGGCAGATGCTTCCAGAATGTCTCCCTGTCTGGCCTGTAGTCAAGGATGACATCAGCACACAAAAGCAGAGACAGAGGAGGAAGAGGACGGTGTTCAAACCACCTGCAAAGCTCTCCCCAGCTCTGGATTCCCTCCTCTCCTAACAGGTAACCATCTTTATTCTTTAAGTCCTGTGGCTTAAGGTTTCAACTGAGAACTGTTATATAGCAATTTCCTCTGAGCTGAGCCATTCCTTCTTGGAGGGAAGCTGGTTAAGATACAGGATGTTCTAAGGGGAGATAAAACATTCCACGCTTCAGGGAAGCTTATTAAGATTAGAGAAGTGCAGGGAGCACGCCTTTAATCCTAGCACTCAGGAGGCAGAGGCAAGCGGATCTTTGTGAGTTCAAGGCCAGCCTGGTCTACAGAGTGAGTTCCAGGACAGTTGGAGCTACAGGGAGACCCTGTCTCGAAAAGACAAAAACAAACAAACAAAAAAAAAAGATTAGAGAAGTAACAGGCTGTAGAAATGGTTCAGGAGTTAAGAGCACTGGAAGAGGAGCCACATGGCAACTAATAACCATCCATACTCCAGTTCCAGGGGAATCCAACACTGTCTTCTGGTCTCCACAGACATTGCCTGCATAGATGCACTTACATGCATGCAGACAAAACACAAGTACACACAAAAAATAAATAACTTTATTTTTTTAATTTTTATTTATTCTTTATGTGTATGAATGTACTGTCTGCATGCAGGCCTGTGCACCCATGTCGTGCAATGCCACGGAGGTCAGAAGAAGATATCGGATTCCCCTGGAACTGGAGTTAAAGACGGTTCTCAGCTACCGTGTGGGTGCTGGGGATCGAACCCCGGTCCTCTGCAAGAGCAGTCGGCGCTCTTAACCGCCAGGCCATCTCTCCAGCTCCAATAAATAACTTTAAAGACTAAAGAAGTAAACAAGGAAGTCCCTGGAACTGAGCAGATGCACTAGGCCCCTTTCCCCTCCCAAGTTTACCGAGAGATGCTCTCAGACCAGCTGCATTGAAGAGACAGACCAGACAAGCTGCCTGGAGGAAACTCTCCAACCTGTCCAGCTGCCAGCAAGTTGTGCAGTGAGCTCCAGGTTTCCAGCTTGTGTGAGCTGTTACCCATGCTGGGGTGAGTTTGAATGATGCAGCTGTCTTTGGGTGATCTCTACTCCTGTAAGCAATTACTCACCCACACTCCTAGAAATAATGTCAATAAAACTCATTGGCTCACAAAGATGGACTTTAATAGTATCCTGATTTTGGCCTATCCTTGGTTCCCTGTCTGGGATAAGTAGACATTTGTTCATGTCTCATCTTGAATAGTGTCACACAATAACATGCAAGTGGATATATCCCTAGAACTGTGCACGCAGTCCTACATGGGAAACCCTGCTAAAATGGTGTATGGTCCAGACACACAGAGGAAGCTCACTGAACCAGTGGTGGACACTGTCTGTGCTGGTGAGCTTTTGTCAACATGACACAAACTAGTGTCACCTAGCAAGAGGGACCCTCAGTTGTCCAGGTCACATTGGCCTGTGGCTGTCAAGGGCTAGGGAGAACAGTGTCCTAAATTAAGGATGGCAAGAATGCCTCTCATCAAGCCCCATTATTTGAACCCTGAGACCATCTGCACTGGATCACCAACCTGCTGCACAGTGTTGGAGGCCAGGTTTCACAGGGCTTCAGAGCAGCTAGAGAGGCAGTCTGTGAATTGGTTGTCTACGTGAAAGTCGCAGCGATTCTGCTGCCCTTCTCAGCCACCCGTCAGGGAGGCCTGAACTCTGTGCTTAGCGTATAAGTTCATCTCCCGGGGATCACTCTTGCCAGTTCTGTGGGCTCTTTCTTCATGTCCAGCCCTAGCTATAGGACTCCTCAAGTGGCTGGATGTGTAATCAGGGACCATACCTTACAAAGATGCAGCTCAAGGCCAAACTGTTTCATTAAGCACCCCCAAACTCTGTCACATCCTGTGTTATGCCTAGCTGCTCCTGGTATGGAGTACCCACCACCACCCCAAGGCACATGGCACTCCCAGGCAAGGTGGGGAGCCCAGAAGGGCCACCCAGAACACCCAGAACAGAACGGTTACCCCAAAGCTGCCACCAGAAGAGCTGTCAAGGGCTGAGGAGGTGTCTCAGTTACTAAAGCACTTGCCATAACACTGCGATGACCTGAGTTTGATTCTCTAGAATCCATGCCTTTTTAAAAAGTCAGGTAGTGCTAGGTGGGGTGGCACACCCCTTTAATCCCAGCACTTGGGAAGCAGAGACAGGCAGATCTCTGTAAGATTGAGGCCAGCCTGGTCTACATAGTGAGTTCCAGGCCAGCTGGAGCTACAGGAAGATGCTGTCTCAAAAAGACCAAAAAACAAACAAACAAACAAACAAACAAAAAAAGCAGGTAGGCCAGGTGCGGTGGTGCCTTTAATCCCAGCATTAGGGAGGCAGAGGCAGGCAGATCTCTGTAAGATCAAGGCCATCCTGGTCTACACAGAGTTCAAAGCCAGCTAGGGTTACAGGGAGATCCTGTCTCAAAAATCAAAAAAGCCAGATGTTTTGGTGTGTACTTGAAACCCCAGTACTTGGAAGGTGGAGACTGGAGGGTCCCTGGGCTCACTGCCTAGCCAGCCTAGCCTACGTGGGGAGTTCCAGGCCAGTGAAAGACCCTGTCTCAAAAACCAAGGTGGCCGAGCATGGTGATACATGTTTTTTTTTTTTTTTAAGTTTTTTTTTAATTTTTATTTTTTATTATTATTTTTATGTGTATGAATGTCCCGTCTGCATGTCGTGTGTGGGACTGTCTGCTTGACCCGGCGGAGGTCAGAAGACGGTCCTCGGATTCCCCTGGAACTGGAGTTCTCCTGGAACCGGAGTCACAGACGGTTCTCAGCCGCCACGGGGTGCCTGGGGATCGAACCCGGTCTCTGCAAGAGCGGTCGTCGCTCTTAACCGCTAGGCCATTCTCCAGCCCCGTGATACATGTTTTTAATCCCACACTGAGGAGGCAGAGGTGGCAGGATCCTTGTGAGTTCAAGGCCAACCTGGGCTACGTAGTGAGAGCCTGTCTGAAAAATAAAATAAAACTAAAAAACCACAGTGGATGAATGACACCTGAAGTTGACCTCTAGCCTCCACAAGCATGTGCACACATGTACACACACACAAACACACTCGCACAGACCCACAACTGTTGAACAGTTGTATGAATGGCTGTTGGCTAAAGTTCCATCTCTATTGCTAGGTTGAAAGTGCCAGTAGGGGAGGTTGTGGCTAGAGACATGGCTCAGAAGTTAAGAGCAAGCACTGCTCTTGAAGGGGACTAGGATTTAGTTCTCAGCATTCCCAGCTCACAAACATCTGTGACCACAACCTCAAGGGCGCCACACTGCCCTGTGGCCTCTCTGGACACTGCACTCATGTGCTTACACTCATGTACACGCTAACAAAAAATAAAATACCTCTCTAAAAATAGTAAAAGTGGTTCCCAGAACTTGGCAAATCCAGAAACAGGAAGATTAAGCCTTTCAGGCCAGCATGAGAGTTGACTTGTTTTGTTTTGTTTTGTTTTGTTTTGTTTTCTGAGACAGGGTCTCCCTGTAGGCCCAGCTGGCCTGGAACTCACTACATTGATGAGGCTGGCCTCAATCTCACAGAGATCCACCTGCCTTTGCCTCCTGAGTGCTAGGATTAAAGGTGTATGCCACCACACCTGGAGGGACGTTTTGTGAGTGTAGAAAGAAATGAACTCTGTGGTCTCTGCAAAGCCTGGCTCTGTGACAAGAGTTCCCGCTGGTGACTTTGTGGGTATGGTCCCAGCTGCCATGATCAGAGCCTCTCTGCAGGTACGGGAGCGGGGGGGGGGGGATGACTGGCACTCCTTGGGCTGAGCCTTCGCCCCGGAGAGGTCTAGAGATGTTCCAGGCTGAGAGGGAGGCATAGGGCACATCCTGGTGTCCAGGGCTAAGCAAGAATGGCCAATACGCCCCGTCTGAAGCTCAACTTGATGCTCTTTGGCTTTGTAGTGGTAGAGAAGCTACGTGGACCGGTAGGAACATACTTTGAAATTTTTATCTTGCCAGGTGTGGTGGCACAATCCTTTAATCTCAGTACTCCAGAGCAAGAGGCAGGTAGATTTCTGTGAGTCTGAGGCCAGCTTGGTCTATATACATCATGAGTTCTAAACTAGCCATAGCTACATAGTGAGTCTCTGCTTCAGAAGACTTTTTTTTTATAGGCCAGGCGTGGTGGCACACGCCTTTAATCCCAGCACTTGAGAGGGAGAGGCAGGCAGATCTCTGTGAGTTCAAGGCCAGCCTGGTCTATATAGCAAGCTCCAGGCCAGCTGGGACTAAAGAAGACCCTGTCTTTAAAAAAGTAAAGACTTTTTTTTATCTTTCTGAGCTAGTGGTATGTAGTATAATGCTCATTTTGTTTTATTTTATTTTGTTCTTTTTTTAAATGCTTTATTGGTCTAAAGTTTCTTTCTCAGGTAATAAATTTTTTTTTTGTCTTTTCGAGACAGGGTCTCCCTGTAGCCCCAGCTATCCTGGAACTCACTCTGTAGATCAGGCTGGCCTTGAACTCACAGAGATCTGCCTGCCTCTGCCTCCCAGGTGCTGGGATTAAAGGCGTGTGCCACCACCCCCCAGCTTATTTTGATATTTTGTATACATGCTCGTGCATATGTGTACACACACATGCACACATGTGGAGGACTGAGTTGGACACTGGGTGTCTTCCTCTGTTACTTTCCACTTTTTAAACTTTGTTATTTGTGCAAAGGTCAGAAGAGAACTTGCAGGATTCGGTTTTTTACTTCCACTATGTGGGTTTCAGGGATCGAACTCAGGTCATCAGCCTTGGCAGTAAGTGCCATTACCCACTGGGCCATCTCTCTCTAGCCCTCCACTCTACTCTTTAAGTCAGGATCTCTCAATGGCCTGGAGTTCACAGTCTCATACAGCTGTTTAGCTACTGAGCTTACAAGGATCCTCCTGTATCTGCCTGTCTCTGGAACCACAGGCACCATGAACTGGGTGTCAAACTCAGATTCTCATGCTTGTGTGGCAAGCACTTGACCAGCTGGGCCATATCCCCAGCTCGGTTTAGATACTTCTTTAAGTTTTTGTTCAGGATGACGACAACGACAATGATAATGATGATGATGATGATGATGATGATGATGATAATGATGGTGGTGATGATAATGATGGTGATAATGATGATGGTGGTGGTGATGATGATGGTGATGATGATGATAATGGTGGTGGTGGTGATGATGGTGGTGGTGATGATAATGATGGTGATAATGATGATGGTGATAATGATGATGGTGGTGGTGATGATGATGGTGATGATGATGATGATGATTATAATGATGGTGGTGGTGATAATGATGATGGTGGTGGTGGTGGTGATGATAATGATGATGGTGATAATGATGGCGGTGGTGATGATGATGGTGGTGGTGGTGGTGGTGGTGATGATGATGATAGTGATAATGATGATGGTGGTGATGATGATGATGATAATGATGATAATGATTACGGTGGTGATGATGATGATGATGGTGGTGATGATGATGATGGTGATGATGGTGATGATGATGATGGTGGTGGTGATGATGGTTGTATTAGTCACTTTTCTGTTGCTGTGATAAAACACCATGACCAAGGAACTTATAAAAGGAAGAGTTTATTTGAGCTTACGATTGAAGGGTTCCAGGGAATTAGAGTCCATTGTGGTGGGAGGAATGGCAGCTGGAGACTGGAGCAGCAAACCAAGGGTCACATCTCGCAATGAGCACAGGAAGCAGAGAGAGAGCAACTGTAGACCACAAGGCTTGTTAAACTCACTAAGCCTGCCCCCAATAACGTACTTCCTCTAGCATGGCCACACCTTCTAAGACCTCCAAAAACAGTGCCACCAACTGGAGACAAATGTCTGAATACTTACAGCCTATGGGGGACATTCATTCAAACCACCACAATGGTGATGATGATGATGATGATGATGATGATGGTGATGATGGTGATGATGATGATGGTGATGATGATGATGATGGTGATGATGATGATGATGGTGATGATGATGGTGGTGATGATGATGATGGTAATACTGACGATTGTGGTGGTGATGATGATGATGATAATGATGATGATAATGATGATGGTGATGATGATGATGGTGGCGGTGATGATGATGATGATGGTGATGATGATGATGATGGTGATGATGATGATGATGATGGTGATGATGATGATGATGGTAATAAAGATGATGGTGGTGGTGATGATGGTGATGGTGGTGGTGTGATGATGATGATGATGATGATAATGATTATAGTATTATTGATGATGATGACGATGATGTGTGTGCATGCACATTCAGTCCCACATGTGCCATATGTACATTGAGGATGTCAGAGGACAACTTTTCAGGAGTAAGTTCTCTCCTTCTACCATGGCTCTAAGTATCAAAACTCAGGGCATGAGCCTTGCTCAACAAGCACTTTTACCCATGAAACCATCTCACTAGCCCTGTCTTTGATGTCTCTTTTCATTGTTATGTGTTTGAGTGCTTTGTTTGCATGTATGTAAGTGCACCAGTGTCATGCAATGCTAAGCAGAAGCCAGAAGAGAATGTTAGATTTCCTGAACTGGGGTGATTATTAGCCTATAGGAGGGTTCTAGCACTCAAACCTGGGTCCTCTTCAAGAGCATCCAGTGCTCTCAACTGATGAGCCATGTCTCCAGCTCCTGTTTTTGATATTTTGAAATATTTTAGTATGTAGCCCAAACTAGCCTTGAATTTCCTCTTGCCTCATCTTCCAAAGTGCCGAGATTACAGGTATGCATCCCCGTGCTGGGCTGATAATGTTGTTTCTTAATGCTGGGCAGCACAACAATTACAACCCCCAGTCAACTTCATCAGTGATCAACATAAGAGACCAGTGGTTCTCAGCAGTACGCTGTATTGCGAGTGTGGTAGCATTAGCTGGGCCTTTTGTCAATAAACCATGGGTTTCTCAGAACCTGAACCCAACAGTCAAGTAGCTTGTGTTGTTCTAAGAACTCGCTCCACTTCCTGGGAGTAACCTGATTCTCCTCCAGAAGTTTGCATGGGAGTATGGGGAAGCTGAGGCAGGAGGACAAGGAGAAACAGTGAGAGAAGAGAAGGATACCTCCTATGCCAAGCAGATTACTGCTGAGTCACTCCCTCAGCCCCTCACTGGGGGACTCTAGGCAGGTGCTCTACTATTTTTTTTTTTGGCACATGGTCTCCCTATAGCCCCAGCTGGCCTGGAACTCACTCTGTAGATCAGGCTGGCCTTGAACTTGGAGATATGCCTGCCTCTGCCTCCCAAGTGCTAGGATTAAAGGTGTGCACCAGGGCTGGAGAGATGGCCTAGCTGTTAAGATGCTCTGACTGCTCTTGCAGAGGACCCAGGTTCGATCCTCAGCACCCACATGGTGGCTGAGAACTGTCTTTAACTCCAGTTCCAGGGGAATCTGACATGGGGCATTGCACAACACGGGTGCACAGACCTACATGCAGACAGTACATTCATACACATATAAAATAAATAAAATTTAAAAAAATAAAGGTGTGGGGCTGGAGAGATGGCCTAGCAGTTAAGAGCACCGACTGCTCTTGCAGAGGACCGGGGTTCGATCCCCAGCACTCACATGGTGGCCAAGAACCATCTGAAACTCCAATTCCAGGAGAACTCCAGTTCCAGGGGAATCTGACACCCTCTTCTGACCTCCGCGGCATTGCACGTCACGGGTGCACAAACTTGCATGCAGACAATACATTCATACACATATGGAAATAAAAAAAAAAAATAAAAATAAAATAAAGGTGTGCACCACCACGCCTGGCTTAAAGACTGTTTTTAGCCACAATGTGAGTGCTGGGAATCAAACCCGGTTCCTTTGCAAGAGAGTCAGTGCTCTTAACTGCTGGGCCATCTCTCCAGCCCCTGTGTTCTGCTATTGAGTCACACCCCACCCCCTCACTAGGGGAATCTAGGCAGGTGCTCTACCACTGAATTATACCCCCAGCCCTCTTTTACTTTTTGAGGCAGGGTCTCACAAAGTTGTGAAGTCCAGACTTGAACTTACTCTGTAGCCCTAGGCAGGTCTTGAACTTGCAATCCTCCTTCCTCAGCCTCCTCCTTAGTTGGACTGGCAAGCAGGCACCATCAAGACTGGCTGAGTGCAGACCTTCTATAGAAATGTGAACTAGCCGGGTGTGGTGGTGCACGCCTTAAAAAAAAATAAAATAAAGCCAGGCGTGGTGGTGCACTCCTTTAATCCTAGCACTTGGGAGGCAGAGACAGGCGGATCTTTGTGAGTTCAAGGCCAGCCTGGTCTACAGAGTGAGTTCCAGGACAGCTGGGACTACAGGGAGACCCTGTCTCAAAAAGACAAAAAAAAAAAAAAAAAAAAAGAAATGTGAACTGCTGAGAAATCCTACACACACATAAGAGAGCATGGGAACTCTATTGGACCAGCACTCTCCAAGACTGAAGCTTTACATTGTTCACTGTGTTCATCTGATCTTAAGGATGGAACTCGGGCTGTCCAGTTTGGCAACAAGCCAAGGATATAGCTTCCACTGGAGACAAAGAAAGTGTGGGTTTATGGCCAGTCTGGGTTATATGAGACATCCTCTCAAAAGAAAGAAAGAGAAAGAAAGAAAGAAAGAAAGAAAGAAAGAAAGAAAGAAAGAAAGAAAGAAAGAAAGAAAGAGAGAGAAGAAAAAAGAAAAGAAAGAAGAGAGAAAGAAAAAGACAGAAAGAGAAAGAAAGAAGGAAGGAAGAAAAAGAAAGAATAAAAGAAAAAGTGAAAAGAAATCATATTGTGTGTTATGTGTGTGTTTCTATGTGTCTGTGTAATACATGTCACAAAGGGTTAATGTCCATAGCATGAAGACACACAACCTCACTGAAAATGAGAATACCACCAATTAAACCTATGGAGATACCATGCTTTTCCTATCAAATGACAAAACAAAAATCAAAAACCAAGACTGGGGAGATGGCTCAGTCAACAAAGCGCTTGCCTTACAAGTGTGAGGACCTAAGTTCAATCCCCAGAACTTATGTTAAAAAATAAGCATAGGGTCCTGGCAAAATGGCTCAGCAGGTAAAGGCATTTGGCACCTAGCCTAATGATTTGAGTGTGAACTTAAGTACTCGCATGATAGAGTGGGGAACTACACCTGCAGACTGTTCTCTGACCCTCACAGGCATGCTGGGGCAGGAATACACCCACATACATGCACATAATTAATTAATTAATTAATTAATTAATTAAAGCAGCCTAAAGCCAGGCACAGTAGCATGGACTTGTAATTCCAGCTCCCAAAGCAGGGAGGCAGAGACAAGCAGGTCCCTGGAGCTCACTGGCCCACCAGCCTAGCCTACTTGGTAAGCTCCAACATGGGATGGGGACTGGAGAGATGATTCAATGCTTAAGAGCACTGGCTGCTCTTGCAGAGGACCCAGGTTTGGTTCTCCAATTCTACATAGTGGCTAACAACCTTCTGTAACTCCAGTTTCAGAGGATCCAACACCCTCTTTTGACTTCCACAGGCATTGCATGACATAGGTGCACTTACATCCAGACAAGACACTCATACACGTGAAATAAAAATTTAAAATAATAAAGTATTTTTTGTCTTTTTTGAAACAGGGTCTCCCTATAACCCCAGCTGGCTTGGAACTTGTTGTGTAGACCAGGCTGGCCTCAAACTCACAGAGATCTTCCTGCCTCTGCCTCCCATGTGCTGGATTAAAGGTGTGTACCGCCATGCCTGGCTCATAATAAAAGATTTTTTTTTTTGGTCTTTTCAAGATAGGGTCTCCCTGTAGCCCCAGCTGTCCTGGAACTCACTCTATAGACCAGGCTGGCCTTGAACTCACAAAGATCCGCCTGCCTCTGCCTCCCAAGTGCTAGGATTAAAGGTGTGCACCACCATGCCCAGCAATAAAAGATTTTTTAATGTGGTGGGCAACCACTTGAGGAATGACGGCTAAGGTATTCTGCTAGCTTGCATGTACATACACACACACACACACATACAAACACAATTAAAGAATCTGATAATATTGTTTAGGAAGAGTATGGAAAGCAAGAACTCATATCTCATACCCCCTCTATGGAGATCAATCTAGAAAAAAACCTTTTTAAAATATGGATTCAAAGCTTGCCTGTTTAGCAGTTTCTGTTAGCTGAATAGATCAAGCTGGTGGTGCTGTAACATTGGTGCTGCAGTGACTACATCCATGCACTTTCCTGCACATGAGCTAATAGAGCTCTGTGTGTGGTATGTATGTGTGTGTGTTTGCAAAAATGCTTGAAATAAGAAACAGTGACTTGATGCTGAATAGCGATGAACAAAGATTGACAAAGTTACTGTGAAATGCTATGTAGCTGTCAAAAAGATGAAGCAGTTGCTCATGAATTAAAATGAAGCCATCTCCAATGTGTGTTCCTTCTTTTTGAGCTGTGACATTTTGTGGTGATTCATTAAGCAACGTTGTATAACCGTCACCTACTTTAGGTGCATTTTGCCCCCAGTCACACATGTGCTTTCCCTCACAGACCTGGTCACCTACCAGTGTTTCTGTCTCTGTGATGGATTCATCCATCTGTTCAGGACTGGAGCCAGAGCCTGCCAGGTGTCTGCCACACACACCCCCTTCCCCTAAGCCAAGTTCTGACCCATTACCCACAGAGTAACTAAGATACCCACCCCGACTCCCACATGTGCTTCAGTCTCAACATCCTCCTCCCACAACGTTTGCAATGGAATGCTCTCTTCTGCTGCGCATCCTGGCCTCCCTCCCCAGGGTCAGCACACTGCAGGGGCCACTGATACTCCCTTTCCCGCAGCTGGGGACCCTTCCACTCCTCAGATCCACAGGAGATGTTTCCACCAGGCAGAGTCTTCCTTGTCCTCAAGTCCTGCCCCTCTGTGCATCATCATCTTGTGACTTTCCTGGAGGATGAACATATGTTCATCTATTCATCACAAGATAGTACACTAATGACACACCAAACACTATTCCACCCAGGCGTAGTTCAGTGACTCAGTAAGTTTGATTTGGGTTACATGAGCTCAGCCAACTGAAGAAAAGATCTCTTTTCCTCCTCCGGTGTAGATCCTCAGAGAAGGGCAAGGCCTCATAAGCCCCACCCCACCAACCCATAACTGCCTCTAAATCCTCATGAAGGGGCGGGGCCTTGTGAGCCCCTCCCTCCAACCTTTGTTTATAAATCCCTAGGAACTGTTCAGTACAAATGGGCCAGATCTGTCCCAGTCCCTCCTGATCATCAGACTTGTGACAGGTGAAGTGCTTCAAGGCCATGACAAGTTTGGAGGACTGCATCCTCCATCAACTCGCTCTGGGCCAGCAGCTCCCAGCGTGAGGAAACCACATCTGCTTAGTCCACTCAAAGCCTTAACAAAACCCCCCTGAGAAGTGGCACCCATCACCACAGATAAATATTTGTCATGGAAAATAAGGAATGAATGAACCTGGAGTTATTTTGCTGAAAACCATTCACTGCAGATGGAAATGACCCACTTTAAGATGAGATACTGGAGCCGGGAGTAGTGGCGCACGCCTTTAATCCCAGCACTTGGGAGGCAGAGGCAGGCGGATCTTTGTGAGTTCAAGGCCAGCCTGGTCTACCGAGTGAGTTCCAGGACAGCTGGGGCTACAGGGAGCCCTGTCTTGAAAAGACCAAAAAAAAAAAAAAAAAAAAAAAAGAGTGAGCACTGGGCAGACAAGACCTAAAGACACTTGGGGCTGGAGAAAGGCCTAGCGGTTTAAGAGCACAGACTAGCTCTTGCAGAGGGACCCGGGTTTGATCCCCATGGCAGCTGAGAACCATCTTCAACTTCAGTTTCAGTTTCAGGGGAATCCGACCCCCTGCTGACACCGCGTAAGTGCACAAAATGGTGCATCAGCCCACAGGCAGACAATACGATTAATACACATTAAATAATAAATCAATTTTAAAAAAGCACACGTAAGGTACTTATGAAACCCCTTTGCCTTGGCTTTTGGAGGGCTTAAAATATACATGGTATAAGGAATGTAAATGGATATAAATCTACAGCCACTCCACAGTTATGACTTAAAGATAATTTAAAAGAAAACTTCCATGGATATTAAAAAAAAAAAACACACTTTCCATATTTTGAATAATATAACCCGTGTGAACAGACTGGCGGAAGTGTGGGCGAACCAAGGGTAGAAGCACTTGAGCTGCCAAGGACCTGACATAGATCTGAGTTCAATGGCTCGGGGACTGCATGGTGGAAAGAGAAATGTTTTTTTTTTTTTATAAATAATTATTTCTTTTTTTTTAATTTATTTTTTTTTATTTTTTTTTTTTTTTTTTTAGTCTTCTCATGTGTAGGTTTGCACCGTTTTGTGCAATGTCTGCGGAGCTAGAAGAGGGCGTCATATTCCTTGGCAACTAGAGTTATAGACAGTCTTAGCCACTAATGTGGGTGCTGGTGAATACGACCCGGTCCTCTGGTAAGAGTAGTAGTTGCTCTTAACCACTGAGCCACTCTTTCTCCAGACCGAGAAATGATTTCTATAACTTGTTCTCTGACCTCGCCACACACTTTGCCAGAAGACACCACACACACACACACACACACACAAGACAAATGTAAACAAAAGGTATAAACCCAGTTTCTTTTTTTTTTAAAGGGTAATTCTTTTTAAAATTTTTTATCTTATGCATTTATTATTTTTTGTGTGTATGAATGTTACGTCTCCATGTGGTTTGTGGCACCCATTGTCTTGCAATGCCCTCTCTCCAGTTCAGATGGCTTCTATGGAAACTGTACCAGTACCCTCAATTTTCTCTATTTTTTCTAATGTACATGAGTATATCCCAGGCATGGACTAGGCTCATATACTTAGAATAGTATATGTGTACATGTGTGTGTGTTGGGTGTTGTGTGTGTATGACATCTCATATAGCAAAGGATAAACTACAATAGGTGATCCCCTTGTCTCCACCATCCCCAAATCTACAATTGTAAGCACATATCCCAAAGAATGAGCGTAACTGAAATACTAGTGTGGATATCTTAATTTTCAGTTAGATTGTTACAGATGAAACCTCATTGTCTATTATGCTAGATGTTTACATAACCTAATTTTCTTCTTTTTTTTTAAACAAACACGTCTCAAATAATCCATAATTTATTATATAATACACACTGACACTTTAGAACCAACATAAATCAAACCCAGTGCCTATCATCTCTTTGTGCTCTTAAGACGATGAAAACAAACGTTTGAGTGTGAATGATCTGTGCCAAATTTACAGGACAGTGAATATCAAACTCAAATTGTGAAAGTGGATCTCCAGATTTTGTAATTCAAAAACTTTCTCATTTTCTAAGTTTTTAACATTGTTAAATACATGGGAAAATTTAATGAAGCACCTTTTAAAGTTTATTACTTACCTGACATTGTCAGTGGTGAATTAATAGTAACTCACTGTACAAAGAGAGGAAGATAAATGTTGGGGTGTGTTCTGAGCCACTGATCGAACCAACCTGTGTGTCCAGAATCAGACAGCAACTACTGGTCACTGGTCAGTTGCAATGACTTTAAATTTATTTAGAGGCAGCTCTATGGAAACCCAAGTTCTAGAGGTGGCTGGTAGGTTGGCAAGAGAAAATGATGTCATAAATCTGAGTAGCCACATAGGATGGGAGATTCCTGGGCACATGATGGGTTGGATGGAGAGGAGGCCAGGATACGGCAGGTGCCTAAAACACCATACACCAATAAAATCAAATCAAATAATAAATAAATATAGAAATAAAAATCCAGCATGGTAGCCCATGCCTTTAATCCTAAGCAACTCGGAGGAAAGAGAGAGGCAGACTCTCTGTAGTTCTAAGGTCAGCCTGGTCTACATAATGAGTTCAGGCCAGCTGTGCGTTACAAGGAGACCCTGTCTCAAACCTTTTGGCTGTGTGGGTTTGGGGCCAACTGCTTCGCAAAATGGTTTAACACCAAAGGATGCTGTACTCATAAATTATCCACTTATTGTTAAAAAAAAAAGATGAAATCTTGCAACCTTGATTTCCACCCTATAGTTTATGTATAATACAACTTGTCTTTTGGAGACTCATGGGTAAAAAAAAGGGGGGGGGGCACAGATACCGACATGAAACCTTCTCCTCAAAACACCTTGAATTCAAATCTTAAACCTAACTATGGGAAAGATTTGTGTTCCAACAGACAAAAATGTCATCCTAACTTGAAAAGGAAGAAAAAGGGAATGGTTGAAGGGAATGAGAAAAGAAAAACAGATAAAAGCTTTGCAGTGAGTAGGGATGTACCAGAAAGTGCCAACGAAAGGTTGGACCGTCTGAAATTGAAAGGAAGAAAAGCCTCAGATTGCCATAAACATCAAACCCATCTGTGCCTACATGTAAATCAATATATAATATTCCATAAAAAAAAACTTACCTTCTAGGTGCCTCAAAGGTTTTGATAGGAGATAGACTTTCTTGCCTCCCCCGAACAAGGAGAATATTGATGATAAGTGAGGTTCGCTCTCCAACTGTAAATTGGAGACAACTATTTAGAGGTAATCATCGTTATAAAACTGGTAACTGCCTTCCTTTATTGACTAATAGATCCATAGGAATGTGAAAAGGATTATTCTCTGTTCAGAACCAAATTAAGTACTAAGAGTCTCTAACCTATGGCACTTAAGCAAAATGTATATCATACAGGAGCTCTGACATCAGTAATGGAGTATTCTACCAGGGAGATGTTGGCCATGGGATCTAAGGCCCCACAAAAGGTAAAGGCTCGCGTTGCCTACAAACTGGGAACCTGCAAGAAGAGAGGCGAAAAGGCCCTGCTGCAAGACGCTGACGTTACACAGGGAAAAGATGTATTGAGACCACACATGCAGGATGTACAGATGGCCTCTAGAACACAGAGAATGTGTTACCAAAGGCCACTAAACCAATAAAGCAAAATAGGTCTCCTTGAGTCCAGCAATGACTCCACCGTCACACAGCTAACCCACTGCCTGGAAATACATGTGACAGCAGAGCAGCCATTGGCCTGTAGTACCCATCTACATTGGCTATTCGGCTCACTCCTTGGAGGAATAACATGGCTGATGCCACAGAGCTTGAGCTCCTCTAACAGGTTAGGAGATCTCATAAGCACAAGTAAGACCCTGTCATATTTAACAGGAAAAAATGTAATTACTGGATCACATATCATCTAAACATATGTGTTCTATACCAAGTAACTACATAACTAATTTATGCTGTTAAATACCGTAAATATCGTAATATGCTTGTGCTTCATTAGTAGGATCAAAAAGGTTATTAACCGGACAAACTGTTCAGCCCATGAAGGAAACAGCCAAAATTGACCAAGTCCAAGACAACAGCTCCAGAGAAGTAGACTTTCTGGCTTCTCATCAATCTGTCCCCTTTTCTAAGGCCAGGGAATAATCTGCGAAGAGGGGCGTGGTAGAATGTACGGGCTTCGATTGAGTGAGGTGAAACTACACAATGATAGTCTGGACACCTCATTTGATTAACCTAATTGAACATACAACCCTCACCCCCGCTGGAGGTGGGCGTTGGGGTGTTTGGCAGATACGGCCTGCAATGGGTTTTAGCTGAGGGAGATGCTTGTAACTCATGGATTATCCTATAGTGAACAAATGGGAAAAAAAACTGAGAGAAAATGCAGACAGTTATGAAGATGCATGATCTCAGTTGGGGAGGGGGGGGGGGGAAGGGAAAGGGAAATTGCCATTGAACTGAATTGGAAAATGATTAGAAATGCCACAAAGCCAATCTATAAAAAAATGTTAAATAGCGGCTGGAGAGATGCCTAGCGTGTTAGACGAGCGGCCGGACCGCACTCCTACCGCATCCGGACCCGCGCTGAGTCCCCACCATTATCTCCACTTACCCTCGGAGTCGCCGCTCCTGACCAGTGATCGCCATCGCTCCCTTTCTCTCCAATCCCCATGGCAACCGTCTGAAACTCCAGTTTCATGAGAAGACGTCCAGTTCCAGGGGATCCGACGCCCTCTTCTGACACTCGCGGCATTTGGCACGACAACGGGTGCCAGACTTGCATGCATCAGGAATACATTCATACACCATTACATAAATAAATAAAATATATAAAAAATTTTTTTTTAATGTTGAAATTAAAAAGAAATAAAGTTTTTTTTTTTTAAGATAGTAAAAAAATATAAAAGAAGTAATAGAAAAAAAAGACCAATAAATAAATAAATAATAAAGTATTTTTAAAAAGAAATGGAAAGGGCTGGAGCAGATGGCTCAATGGGTAAAGAGAAGTAGCTGCTCTGCAGTGACTGGTGAATAAATAATAAAAGAATTTTAAAAAGGAAGTGGAGGGCTGGAAGATGGCTCAATGGTCAAGAGCCCTGGCTATTCTTGCAGAGGAATTGGGAATTTGATTCCCAGAACCATATTTGTGGCTAACAATCAACCCACAATCGCAGTTCCAGGGCATCACTACTAACCTCTTCTGACCGTCCACAGGCATGGACAGATGGGTGTACGTACATACAAGAGGCAAATACAACTCATATAAAATAAAGGTAATAAATAAATATTTTGTTTTTAAAGAAATGAATCTACCTCTAGGGTGAGAAATGGTCCTTTCTTCTCCCTCCCTCAAGTTATAATCCTAGTGGGCAGGTCAGGGACCTGGCTGGGGGACTATCCATAGGAAGGCCAGTTTACCTTTAGATCTGTGCTTTTCCTTCCATGAATTTTCCCACCCCTAGAACAGTTGCTACCAGCTGTCATGTGGTTTGGCTGGGTCTGCCCATTTTCCTCAGAAAGGTATAACTATCTTCTTTTGGATGCTAGGGCCAAGTATGCCTGCTGACCAACCCTTTGGGCTTCCTTGCTCAGGTCTGAAGATCCCCTCCCTGCCCTGTGACTGCCTGGGGCTATGCAGCTGACCTCCTTTCTCGTTCTGGGAGTAGATGTGAGTCATAGTTTGCCTGCCCCTGGGCTTTCTTTTAAACTCTAATAAATTTTCCTCAAGCTTCCATTTCTGTCCTTTGTTATTATTTTAAACAGTCTCACTATGTATGTGGCTGGTCTGGAACTCGCTACATAGACCAGCTAGCCTCAATGCACAGAGATCTACCTGCCTCTGCCTCCCCAGTGCTCAGACATTAAAGGTCTGTCCACCCTAAGCCAACACCTTAACCTCTTTTTTTTGAACATGCGTCCTCCCTGTAGTCATGGCTTGTCCTGGAACTCACTCTGTAGACCAGGCTGGCGCGAAAATCACAGAGATTCGCGTGCCTCTGCCTCCCAAGTCGATAGATTAAAAGCGGGCGCCACACGCCGGCATTTATTTTATTTCGTATGTGTAATCATGTACTGTTGCATGCAAGTTTGTGCACCCTGGTTGTCGGGCAATGCCGCGGAGGTCAGAAGAGGCGTCTCGGATTCCCCCTGGAACTGGAGTTCTGGAATTGGAGTTTCAGACGGTTTTTCGGCCGCTAGTGGGTGCTGGGGAACGAACCCGGGTCCGTCTGTAAGAGCATGTCCGGCTTCTTAACCGCGGTGGCCTCTCTCCAGCCCTCCAAACTTTAAATTCTTTTACAAGAACTATGTGAGAACGTTTAAGGCTAATGTGAGAACTTCTTGGAGTCAGGTGAAGAAGAGGAAGTTTATTCCTACCAGTGGGCTGACACCCAGATTATTCCATATGGTACCATCTCTGAGCTCAAGTTTGTAGAGAAATTTATAGTCTAATCATTGGAAGCAACCATATACAATGCAAAAAGCGGGGGTCTTAGTCAGTAATAGGAGTACATGCAGCGAGTTCGGCTCATCACAAACAGTAGATACATGATAGATGAAAAATAAGATATGCACGAAGTTTGGCAAAACAAAAGATTCTCAAAATGCCGAGAGTATATGGAGTTAAGATCAAAGCCAGTAATAAACACTTCGCACGGGGCAAGGTATGATATCCTGTATCCTATTCGTCATGTCTTTTCTGTAATACTCTTCTCTATGATCTTAGAGCGTCTGCGATTCAATGTAGATTAGTTTGTTGGTGGGTTATTTTTGTTTTTGCTTATTTGTGAGTCGATCTCTGTTTATTGTATGATCCATCTGGTGCTCTTAGGATGATCACTCTCAGGAACAGAAGCAACTTTGTAATGAAAGTGTTACACTGGATAACACAGTAAGAAAAAAAGAGCTGAGCTTGAGATTCACATGAGCTCACCTAGCCTGCGGCATACCTACTTCAAGTAGCTAGTGATTAAAAATGCCTCATCGAGTCCCGCGAGATCAAAGTTTTGTCAGAATTGAAGCATAGAGTAAAGATGGGACCAGACAGGGAAGGTGCACCGTAGATCAGATTTCTTTTGTGCGTATGATTCCACAATTGCACCAGTTACCTCGATTTGATAGGAGATACATTACTTTTGAGCGCCCCCATGGCCTCCGATGCTAGGATCGGAGAACAAGATATCTCATGAAGATAGGCAGGAGTGACCAAGTGGATTTGTGAAATACAAAGGTGAAATCAAAGGCGGGAGATGATCGGCCTAGCTATTAACAGCACCGACTGCTCTTGCAGAGACCCCGCGTTCAATCTCCAGCACCCACATGGATGCTGAGAAATAGTCTTTAACGCCAGTTCCAGGGGGGATTCCGAGAACCCTCCTTTCTGACACTCTGAGGCATTGCATGAGCACACAGGTGCACAAACTACATGCAGACAGTACATTCATACACTAAAAATAAATAAGTTAAAAAAAACGAACAAGGAAAGACTGAAGGTTAAACATAACATGTCTCTGCTCTTAGGGTCCAGGTATGTACTCAGTGATAAAAATCTCCCTCCAGGTGCACGCAAGCTGATCACCGGTTGCCCCAACCTATAGTCCAAATAATCATCTTCTTCTAGTCCCTATGAATCACGCATAGACAAGATGCTCAAAATGGATAAATTCGTCCACATTGAAATAGGTAAACCCTTAAAAACAAAACCACAACGTCACCTACACCAGTGCTGCTCTCTCCTCTCCACTGCTCGGACAGGATTAGCAGCCCAAACTTGAGTACCGAATTAAAGACCTTTGTAATTATCATTGGTATGCCACGTGTCCCTGGTGGTCTTTCTCTGGGTGGTCACCAGTGATCTGGGCAGAAACGACTACCAACATTCCCTCCTCTCTCTCAACATAAATCTCTTATATCGTATTCTCAGAGGTGTTCTTTGATAGTCCTGATGAATACCTGTAGGGTTTAATGGCCTTTATCGGTTTCAGATAACCTGGTAGAGCAAGTTTATCAAACAAGGCTGGAACAGGAGGGCTAGGAAGACCATGTCTACTGGTCCTGCTAGAGGGACCAGCCAGGGACCCAAGTATTCCAGGTGCTTTTCCAATAAGACTCATTTTCTTTTTCCCTGGCCTTGCATTCGCTCTGTGCCATGTTGATTTGCATGGTAACAATATTCTTCCCCTACATAGATACAAATTTCTCCCCTTTCTGCTATAATCAGGTCCAAACCTCCTTGGTTTGCAGGGGGTCCCTTATACCCATGTTATAACAGCCTATCCCAAAGCTACAGCTCCCCCCTAGAAGGGGATTTTCTATAGTGAAATCCTATATTATGCCTCCTGGGGGTCTCCCATGCAAACCCAATCACAGCTTTAATTCCCCTAGTCCTGAGGTGGGAACTTGCCAGCTAGGCACTCCCCCTCCATAGCAGAGTCTACACACAACCAATGTTTCAGGAAGGACCAGCAAAGGCCTCTATATTCATCGTCCTATTCCCTGGGGACATGTCCTTACACAGCAATCTTATGGGCAGATCTCGAGTAGACAGCACAGTCTGTTGTTCTGGCTCAGGCAGTCCCACTGCAACATGATCAGGTCAGCGGGAAGATCTGTGCCAGTCTGGGAACACCACCTGAAGGAGACAGAGCATGCCCCTTAGAGGAGGGGACCAATTAGTTATATTGACAGGTATCTATCAGGGAACTCACGCGACTTTATGGACAGAACCAACTTTTAGACTGGCTTTAGTTTCCAGGGTGCATAGAGGCCGGGAGAGGATCGCAGTGTCAACTGGGACGACTCAGGAGGCAGAGTGGGCACCAGGTCATTCTCATCTCAAATCACTTTGATATTGTCAACTTCAGATTTTTATCTGGGGAGGCTCTCAGACTCCACCTCTTGTCTCAGGTCCACTAGCAGCCTTGACGATGGGTGTGAGTATCCAAGGCTTGATACCTGCAAGTTTGACACTTGAAGGAGTGGTATGATTTTTTTTTTTTTTTTTTTTTTTTTAATTAATTAAATTATTTGATGTTTTATTTCTATTTTATGTGTATGAGTGTACTGTCGTGCATGATTAGTTTTTGGTGGCACCCATGTCCTGCATAATGCTTCGAGTGTCATGAAGGAGCGAGTCGATTTCCCTGGATACTCGCGCAGTTCATAGTTGGTTCCTTAGCTCGCTCATGTGGATGCTTGGGAATCGACCAGGGTCCTCTTGTAAAGAACAGTGGTGCCTTTATACCACTGAGCCATTCTCAGGCCAGGAGTGGTATGACTTTATATGTTCCTGCCCCATTTTAGGTTATAGTTTCCTGTACAAGGACCTTGGATCGCTGACTCAATATACCCTACTCCAAGACGGAGTCTAGGGATACCGGGGCTGCAATGGGGAGGGGGAAGATTCAAAGGGTCTCATGTTGATCTCGCTTGATAGTGTGTAACAAATAACTTTCAAAAACTAGCTGGAGGTTGAGTGTTGCACATACTCCTGGAGGTCTCCAGAGTCTTCTTGGGAGGAGCAAGAAGACTTGCTCCCTCACCTTGGAGGTGAGGGAGCCCAAAGAGGATTTTCAAAGGTGGAAATATCAGCATTTTCAAGTGACCATTGCACCTTATTAGCAGCAGCAGCTAGCAGCAGACACAGCAGCAAGCACAGCAGAGCAGCAGCAAGATCTCCGCCAGGAAGAAAGACTTGTTTCCTGACAGTGCTTGGCTATTGCAGGGTTTAGAGTTCTGTTCATTCTCTCACCCTGGCCCAAGGACTGTGAGTGGGACCACATGTGTAGGGTCCAAGTCAATCCTGCTTCTTCTTTGGGTGACAAAGACCAGGCTGGTGTCTGACCCAATGCTTATCAGGACCCCAAAGCATAGGATGATTTCTCCAAGGCTTGAGATACTTCCTGGGCCTTTTCGTGTGGTAAGGAAGGCTGTCACAGCCTTAGAGGTTACAAACTGTAACTAATTAGGTACGGGTACTCTTTCTGGGCTGGTTATCTGCCGAATTCTACCTACTAAATGTTCGAATAAGGGTAGAATCCCCATTCTGTGGCAACAAGGGTGGCTCTGGGGACTCCGTTTGGGGTGTTCGTGCACTATCTACAGGCAGGCTTTGCTAGTTGTTGGTGCTATGTCACAGCAACTTTGGACCACTAGATATCTCTGTAACAAGTTTCCTAAGGCTGTTTTTCCCAAGTGAGTCACCTCATGGCCTTGCCAGATCAGACTGGTGCAGCACCCTCTGGGACTATGACTTTACTGACTGAGTGACCTTCGGCTTCTCTTCTTGGATCTACTGCCTGCTTTTCCTTCTGCATCTGGGCAATACCCGGAGCTCACTTGGATGAGCACTTAGACATGCTAAGACAGGCCTTCCAGGGGCTCATGGGAGGAGCCTTGATCTATGGCTTTCAAGGAGGGCGACTCGCCTCATTTGGTTGCATGGCTGCCAGTTTCATTTTCTCTGGTTTTAGGTGTTAGGTCTTGGTGTCGTTGTGACTTGTGTTGTGAAACTTGATGGAGGTAGTGGGGCCCAGGGGGTCCAGTGTGAGAGGGGTGGGATTTGGTTCCTGTTTTGTTTTTTTTTTGTTTCTTTCCCCTCGAAAGTGGCAAGTCCAGCTCTCTCCGTCATAAGTTTCCATGATGTGCAGTAGTATCGACCAGGGTGTACCGGGTTCGTGGAGAATGTGGTCCTCTCTTTTCCTGAGCACAGAGAGCAGAGATGAGATGTATGAGAGAGAGAGAAGATGACGAGAGTCTCTCATGAGCGCTACTGTCTGTTTCGCTGCCTCGCACCAATGGTATGTCTAGTATTCGGCCTCTTACCCCCCCTTTTTAGTTGGATATTGATGCCGTCTCCCTAGGACTCTTTCCTTTTTAGTAGATGTCTAATTCCCGCTACAACCTAGTTACAGGCTCCCTCCGCTTTCATCTTTACTTTACCGGCACAGGAGCGCCAAACTTCCCCTGACCTCACTTTGCAGCTATGGAGTGGTTTCTCTCCTCTTCATTGGTATGTGGCCAAGTTTAGGGTTTGAGTAGCCTCCATCTGGTGCTGTCATGAAGGATTCTCCCCAGCATGGTGGGATATCAGTCACTCACTCCCCATCACCTCAGCTGGCCATTCCATTTAATAAACTCTGTGCCTTGTGCAGTATTCTGTGATGTTTTGTGCCCACAGTAGCTTGTCTGCCTATTGCAAACTAGTGCTCCGTCTAATGGCTGGCACAGGGACCCAGAGGTGAGGCAGGCACGCCAATTGGCCTAATCTTCATTGCTCCTAATGCGTTTGGGTGGGCTCACTCCAACTTCCAGCCCAACTTCCCCTTTCTCATACATAGTGGAGGGAAACAGGAAATGAAAACAGTGAGTTGCCAATGGCAGGGGCCTCACTCAACCTCTTCCTTGAGTTGGTTATGGGCATCTCCCGTCCTACTTCCCCGCATTGGTAACTGAGTTGATAGCAGGGTCCGTGGAGGGTGTTGGTTGGAAGAGTTTTGTCAATGGCATGAGAACTTGGGATCTACGCTGTCAAAAACTCAGCTGCCCTCACGGAAACTATAGGCTTGTTTCTTGTTGGGGCGTCTTCGCGGGTACGCAAGGTGATCACTTGCTTTCATCGTTCCCTGTACGCATATATCGTTCCTGTCCCCAGCCATGAGTGATACCCAGGTAGGAGACATTTCATTGTGACAGACCTGGGCCTTTTCCTAGAGAACTGTATTCTGCTTCTAGCTCAGTGAGCTCTTCAGTCCCCTTCTCAAAGATCTCTCTCACAGCGACCTGGCCATCCACAGATCGTCAATGAACTGCAGGAATGGTGCACCGCAGCAGGTTGGCAGTTTTCCAGAGTCCTTCACTAACGCTTCACCCAAATAGTAGAAGAGTCCTTGAACTCTTGGGGCAAGAGAGTCCATGTCGATTTCCCCTTTGAACCAATCTCTGGGTCCACCTGAAGGACCCCTGCTCCAAGGTTTTATGCACCCTTAAAAATCTGTCTTTAGGAACTATGTTACGTAGCCATCCAATAGCGCTCATCACAAACGCTATAGAGGTTTCGCCTCGCCCTCTTCCTCATACTATTGTGTTGCTTAACTGAGTTCATGCCATACCTGTGTGTTAGGAATAAGGTTTCCCTCCCCGCTTCCTCATACCTGGGTGGTCTTAACTGAATCACGCCCGCCTGTATCGTATGGCCTGTGCGAGATAAGATATTTTTTACTATTACACAACACCTTCCTCCATGTCCCCATACCTTGGGATCTCTGACTTTTAAAAGTTCCTACCACCCCATTCCACTGGGGGTCGGTCTCCTCTCGCCCCTGCGTGGGGTTACGTAGTCCAACCCCAGTGCACTGGTTCTTTCCACGATAAACCTCTGTAATTGCAGGAGAATGTCTTGGCTGATTTTTTGGGAGGTCCTTCTATCCCGAGATTTGAGTGAGGGTCACTCAGTTTTCTGTGGGGTCTTTCACACCCATTCAAAGCTGAACAGGGGCTGGCTTGCTTCTGCCACCCTCAAGCAGAAGGCAGCCTTTAGGTATAGGCATGTAAAGACAGCTGCCGCTGGGGGCGTGAAGCTCAGCAAAGGCATACGGATTGGAGACCATGGGTGCAGAGTCTCAGAAGGCATTGGTGACTCTGGCAGAGGTCTTGGGCTGGCTAATCATTGGTTCCTAGATCAGTAGGATGTACCAGAAAGTGCCAACTGAAAGGTACCCGTCTAAATTGAAAGAAGAAAAGCCTCAATTGCCATAACATCGAAACCCATCTGTGCCCTACTTATGTTAATGCATATAAATTGCAGTTAAGAAAAAAAAACTTTACCTTCTAGGTGCTGCAAAGGTTTTGGATATCAGAGACTTTCTTGCTCCCCCAGAACAAGGAGAAATATGATTGATGATGAGGTCGCCCTTCCAACTGTAAATTGGAACACTATATAGAAGGTAATCTCTTTATAAAAACTGGTAAACTGCCTTCTTTATGAATAATAGACATAAGAATGTGAAAAGGATTATTCGCTGTTCAGAACCAAATATAATACTAAAGTCTCTTAACCATGCATTAAGCAAAATAATCAGACAGGAGCTCTGACATCAGTAATGGATTATTTTACCAGGGAGATGTTGGCCAGGGATCTAAGGCCCCAAAAAGGTATAAAGGCTCCTTGCCTGTCAAACTGGGATACCTGCAAAGAAGAGAGGGCGAAAAAGGGCCCTTGCTGCTGAAGACGCTGACGTTACATGGGAAAGATGTATTTGAGATCTCAACACATGCAAGTGTACAGATGGCCTCTGAGATACACAAGAGATGTGTTACCAAAGGCCACTACCAATAAAGCAAAATAGGGTCTCCCTTGAGTCAAGCAAGACTGCCACCGTCAACACCAGCTTAACACCAATCACCTGCCTGGAAATACTGTGCAGCAGAGAGCAGCCATAATGCCTGTATATATCCAATCTAACAGGTATTACGGCTCTCTCTTGGAGAATAACATGGCTGATTGCCACAAGCTTAACCCTTACAGTTAGGAGATCTCATAAGCCACAAGTAAGACCCTTCATATTTAACAGGAAAATGTAATTCATGGTCAACATTATCATCTAAACATATGTGTTCTATAACCAAGTAACCTACATAACTATTTATGCTGTTTAAATACCGTATATATCTAATTGCTTGTGCTTCATTAGAGGATCCAAAAGGTTATTACTGGACAAATGTGTCAGCCCATGAAGGAAACAGCCAGAAATTGACCAGAGTCCAAACAACAGCTCCAGAGAGAGTGGACCTGTTCTGCTTCTCATCACTTGTGCCCCTTTTCTAAAGCCCAGGAATAATCTGCGGAAGAGGGGCCGTGGTAGAATGTAAGGGCTGTGAATATGGGTGATATGAAACTACATCAATTATCTGGACCCTCATTGATTAACCTAATTGACATACAACCCCTCTCCCCCCGCTGGAAGGTGCGGCTGTGTGGGGTTTGGCAAATGCTAATGGATTTACACCTGACAGATGAGTTCTGGATGTGTACTCATGGATTATCACTTATTAGCTGAAAAATGGGAAAAAAAACTGAGAGAAATATGCAGGACAGTTATGACAGATGCATGATCTCAGTTGGGGAGGGGTGGGGAAGGGAAAGGAAATATGCTTGAACTGAATTGGAAATTGATTGTAGAAATGCACAAAGCATCAATAAAAAAATGTTAATATAGCGGGGAGAGATTGCCTACGGTTAAGAGCGCCGACCGCTCTTACAGACGACCCGGGTTCGAGTCCCCAGCACCCAACATGGCGGCCCGAGAAACCGTCTGAAACTCAGTTCCCAGGAGAATCTCCCAGTTCCAGGGCGAATCCGACGCCCTCTTCTGAATCCGCGGCATTGGCACGACACGGCGTGCACAGACTTGATGCAGGCAATACATTCATACACATACATAAATAAATTAAAAATTAATAAAAAAATTTTTTTTTTAATGTTAAATAAAAAAAAATAAGTTTTTCATTGAAGAGGTAAAAAAAAATGAAAAAAAAGAAGTAATAGAAAAAAAAAGACCAATAAATAAATAGAATAAATAAAATATTTTAAAAAGAAATGAAAGGGCTGGAGAGATGGCTCAGTGGTTTAAGAGAAGTAGCTCTCTTTGCAGTGAACTTGGTATAAAATAATAAAAGAATTTTAAAAAGGAATGAGGGCTGGAGAGATGGCTTCAATGGTCAAGAGCCCTGGCTATTCTTCAGAGGAATTGGGATTTGATTCCCAGAACCCATATTGTGGCTAACAACACCACAATCCAGGTTTCCAGGGCAATCCAACGCTACTCTCTTTTGTCACGGCATTTATGGACAATAGGTTCACTTACAACAAGAGGCAATTACACTCAAATATAACATAAAGTAATAAAATAAATATTTCTTTTTTAAAGGAAAATTGGAATCTACCTCTAGGGTGAGAAATTCCTTTCTCCTCCCTCAAAGTTTAATCCTGTGGCAGCTCAGGGACCTCGCGCTGGGGGACTATCCATAGGAGAGGCCAGTTTTACCTTTAAGATACTGTGCCTTTCCTTCCAAGATTTCCACCCCTAGAACAGTTGCTACCAGCTGTCATGTGGTTTGGCTGGGTCTGCCCATTTTCCTCAGAAAGGTATAACTATCTTCTTTTGGATGCTAGGGCCAAGTATGCCTGCTGACCAACCCTTTGGGCTTCCTTGCTCAGGTCTGAAGATCCCCTCCCTGCCCTGTGACTGCCTGGGGCTATGCAGCTGACCTCCTTTCTCGTTCTGGGAGTAGATGTGAGTCATAGTTTGCCTGCCCTGAGGCTTTCTTTTAAACTCTAATAAATTTTCCTCAAGCTTCCATTTCTGTCCTTTGTTATTATTTTAAACAGTCTCACTATGTATGTGGCTGGTC
Organism: Rhizomys pruinosus; assembly: GCA_009823505.1. Taxonomy (NCBI): domain Eukaryota; kingdom Metazoa; phylum Chordata; class Mammalia; order Rodentia; family Spalacidae; genus Rhizomys; species Rhizomys pruinosus. The sequence goes on from VZQC01003171.1 coordinate 965,661, forward strand.
TGGAACTCGCTACATAGACACAGGCTAGCCTCAATGCACAGAGATCCTACCTGCCTCTGCCTCCCCAGTGCTCAGACTTAAAGGTCTGTGACCACCCACAGCCCACCTTAAACTCTTTTTTTTTGAGACAGGGTCTCCTGTAGTCATGGCTGTCCTGGGAACTCACCTGTAGACCAGGCTGGCGTCGAACTCACAGACGATTCGCGTGCCTCTGCTCCCCAAGTGCTTAGGATTAAAAGCGTGCGCCACACGCCCGGCATTTATTTATTTCTGTAATGTGTATCATGTACTGTCTGCTGCAAGTTTGTGCACCCGTGTCGTTGCAATGCCGCGGAAGGTCAGAAGGAGGGCTCGGTTCCCCGCTGGAACTGAGTTCTCGGAATTGGAGTTCACGACGGTTTTTCGGCCGCCTATGTGGGTGCTGGGGATCGAACCCGGTCCTCTGATAAGAGCATGTCCCGCTGCCGTTTAACCGCTAGGCCTCTCTCAGCCCTCCAAACTTTAAATTCTTTTACTGAAGAACTATGTGAGAACGTTTAAGGCTAATGTGAGAACTTCTTGGAGTCAGGTGAAGAAGAGGAAGTTTATTCCTACCAGTGGGCTGACACCCAGATTATTCCATATGGTACCATCTCTGAGCTCAAGTTTGTAGAGAAATTATAGTCAGTTATGGGACTACCGAGTTACAACTGAAATAGCCGACGACTTAGTCAGCAATAGGACATGCGGGGTCGGCTTACAAAGATAGACATAAAGATGATAAGTATGCAAGTACAAGTGCACAAGATTCACAATCGAGTATTAAATAATCAACAGAAAGTAAACCTAGAGGAGTTAATACTGACATTGTCTGATCTTTAATACTCCTTTCGATTGATCTAAGCTCTTCCACAAGATTACGTGGTTTGTGCATTGGTTTCATTGTTTATGTCTGATGCCTTAAAACATCCAGACTGAGGCAACTTTGTCTACATGTCTGACGATAATAATGGTAGGTAAGACCAAAAACAGAGCTGAGGCTTAGATTCACTGTTATCCTTTACTCATTCTTACCTATGCTGCTTCTATCCTGTATCAGAGGGCTTTCCAATCAAGTGGTTTTGTTGTGTGTTGTTTGCTTTTGAGACCATGCTCCATTGTAGTCCAGTTGTCCGACTCGACCGAGACAGGAAGCCTTGAAATCGATACCAGCCTCACCCCGAAGTAATAAAGTGCCCCCACGCCCGGGGATTACAGTGGTTTCTTTGTCAGTATTTCCAACTTGCACTATAAAGGTTACCCCGAGTTTGAGGAGCATGACGACTCCATTTTTTTTTATTCTTGGGAAGAGACACCATCTATGGATAGCCGCCGCCGCCTAGGACTTCCAGCGAGAACCAAGAATATCTAATGAGCTAGCAGGTGACAGGACCAAAGGGTTTGTTGAATTACTAACAGGCTAAATCAAGGCTGAGATGATCGGCCTCAGCAGTTAACAGTCACCGATGCTCTTGGGCCCAGAGACCCGCGTTTCAACTCCAGCACCCACATGGGCTGCTGAGAATAGTCTTTAACTCCAGTTCAGGGAATTCACCAACCCTCATTTCTGACTTCTGAGCATTGCATGACACAGGTGCACAACACATGCAGAGCAGTACATTCATACACATAAAAAATAAATAAGTTAAAAAAAACTTAAACAAGGAAAGACTGAATGGTTAAACATGTTCTGCTCTTTAGGAGTCGCAGGTATGATACTCAGTGAGTTAAATAATCCCCTTCCAAGGTGCAGCCAAGCTGCACAGTCCTGCCCTCAACCTATAGTCTAAAAATATCACCTTCAGTCCCTATGTAATCAACCATAGATCAAGATGCTCAAAACTCGGATAGAATTCTCGCACATTTGAGGTTTTCCCCTCTTTAAAAACCCAAACATCCAGCCATGACCAAGTCTGCTCTCTCCTCTCCACTGCGTCGGACAGGATAGCAGCCCAAACTTGAGTACTCGATATTAAAGACCTTTGTGAAATTTTGCATTGGTAGCCACGTGTCCTGGTTGTCCTCTCTGGGGGTACCCAGTGATCTGGGCAAAACACTACCACATTTCCCTCCTCGTCATCGAACATAATCCTTATATCGTATTCTAAAGGTGGTTCTTTGATAGTCCTGATGAATTACCTGTAGGTTTAATGACCTTATCTAGTTTCAGATAACCTGGTAGAGCAAGTTTATCAAACAAGGCTGGAACAGGAGGGCTAGGAAGACCATGTCTACTGGTCCTGCTAGAGGGACCAGCCAGGGACCCAAGTATTCCAGGTGCTTTTCCAATAAGACTCATTTTCTTTTTCCCTGGCCTTGCATTCGCTCTGTGCCATGTTGATTTGCATGGTAACAATATTCTTCCCCTACATAGATACAAATTTCTCCCCTTTCTGCTATAATCAGGTCCAAACCTCCTTGGTTTGCAGGGGGTCCCTTATACCCATGTTATAACAGCCTATCCCAAAGCTACAGCTCCCCCCTAGAAGGGGATTTTCTATAGTGAAATCCTATATTATGCTCCTGGGGGTCCTCCATGCAAACCCAATCAAGCTTTAATCCCCTGTCCTGAGGTGGGAACTTGCGCTAAGGCACTCCCCCTCCATAGCAGAGTCTACACACAACCAATGTTTCAGGAAGGACCAGCAAAGGCCTCTATATTCATCGTCCTATTCCCTGGGGACATGTCCTTACACAGCAATCTTATGGGCAGATCTCGAGTAGACAGCACAGTCTGTTGTTCTGGCTCAGGCAGTCCCACTGCAACATGATCAGGTCAGCGGGAAGATCTGTGCCAGTCTGGGAACACCACCTGAAGGAGACAGAGCATGCCCTTAGAGGAGGGGAGCAATTAGTTATATATTGACAGGTATTCTAAAGACTCAGCGGCCACCTTAGGACAGAACCACACTTTAGACTGGCTTAGTTTCAGGGTGCATAGAAGGCCAGGAGGGATCCAGTGCAAACTGGGACGAATCAGGAGGCAGAGTGGGCACCAGGTCATTCTCATCTCAAATCACTTTGATATTGTCAACTTCAGATGTTTATCTGGGGAGGCTCTCAGACTCCACTCTTGTCTCAGGTCCACAGCAGCCTTACATGGGTGTGACGTATCCAAGGCTTGATACCTGCAAGTTTGACACTTGAAGGAGTGGTATGATTTTTTTTTTTTTTTTTTTTTTTTTTTATTAATTATTATTTTTTTATATTCTATTTTTTATGTGTATGAGTGTACTGTCTGCTATGATGTAGTTTTGGTGCACCCCCATGTCGTGCAATGCCTCGGGTGTCAGAAGAGCGAGTCGATTCCCTGGAACTGCGGTCAGCAAGTTGGTTCTTAGCCGTCATGTGGATGCTTGGGAATCGAACCCAGGGTCCTTGTAAGAAACAGTGGTGCCTTCATTAACCACTGAGCCTCTCTCCAGTCCCAGGAGTGGTAATGACTTTATATGTCCTTTCCCATTTTAGGTTTATTAGATTTCCCTGTACAAATGGACCTTATCCGACTCAATATACCCAGCTCCAAGAAGGAGTCTAAGGGATCTGGGCATGCGTAAGGGGAGGGGAGATTAAAGGGTCCATGTTGATCTCCGTTGATAGTGTTAAAACTAAATCTTTCAAAAAACTGCTGGAGGTTGAGTTGCACATACTCCTGGAGGTCTCCAGAGTCTTCTTGGGAGGAGCAAGAAGACTTGCTCCCTCACCTTGGAGGTGAGGGAGCCCAAAGAGGATTTCAAAGGGGAAAATCAGCATCTTTTCAAAGTGGACATTGCACCTTTTAAAAAAACCACAGGCAAGGGCGAGCAGCAGCAGCCAGCAGCAGCAAAGCAGCCAGCAGAGCAGATGAGATCTCCAGCCAGGAAGAGACTTGTTTCCTGACAGTGCTTGGCTATTGCAGGGTTTAGAGTTCTGTTCATTCTCTCACCCTGGCCCAAGGACTGTGAGTGGGACCACATGTGTAGGGTCCAAGTCAATCCTGCTTCTTCTTTGGGTGACAAAGACCAGGCTGGTGTCTGACCCAATGCTTATCAGGACCCCAAAGCATAGGATGATTTCTCCAAGGCTTGAGATACTTCCTGGGCCTTTTTCAGTGTGGTAAGGAAGGTGTCACAGCCTTAGAGGTACAAACTGTACTAATAGGTACGGAGTACTCTTTCTTGGGCGTGGTTATCTGCGAATTCTACCTTCTTAAATGTTCGAATATGGGTAGAATCCCCATTTCTGTGGCAACAATGTGGCCTGGGGACTCTGTTTGGGGTGTTCCGTGCATATCACAGGCAGGCTTTGCTAGTTGTTGGCTAGTGTCACAGCACTTGGACCACTAGATATCTCTGTAACAAGTTTCCTAAGGTGGGGGGCTGGAGAGATGGCCTAGCGGTTAAGAGCACCGACTGCTCTTGCAGAGGACCCGGGTTTGATCCCCAGCACTAAGAACCGTCTTTAACTCCAGTTCAGGGGAATCCGACACCCTCTTCTGACCGCGGTATTGCACAACACGGGTGCACAGACCTACATGCAGACAATACATTCATACACATTAAATAAATAAAAATTTAAAAAAAGACACACAGAAACCCCTTTGCCTTGGCTTTTGGAGGTCTTTAAAATATACATGGTATAAGGAATTAAATGGATATAAATTTAGACAGCCACTCCACATTTTGACTTAAAGATAATTTAAAACTTCCATATTTAAAAAAAAAAAACTTCCATATTTAAGATATAAACCCAGTGACAGACTGGCAAGGTGGTCAGCAGGTAAAAGCACTTGCTGCCAAGCCTGAAGATCTGAGTTCAATGCTGGGGACCTGCATGGTGGAAAGAGAAATGTTTTTTTTTAATATTTCTTTTTTTTAATTTTATTTATTATTTTATGTGTATGAGGGTACTGTCTGCATGTAGGTAGGTTCACGTGTTGTGCAATGCCGCGGAGGTCAGAAGAGGGCGTTGGATTTCCCTGGAACTAGAGTTAAAGACAGTCTTAGCCACCATGTGGGTGCTGGGAATCGAACCCAGGTCCTCTGTAAGAGTAGTAGGTGCTCTTAACCACTGAGCCATCTCTCCAGACCGAGAAATGATTTCTATAACTTGTTCTCTGACCTCCACACATTTGCCAGGAGACACCACACACACACACACACACACACAGACAAATGTAAAACAAAAGGTATAAACCCAGTTTCTTTTTTTTTTAAGGGTATTCTTTTTAAAATTTTTTTATTTATTCATTTATTATTTTTTATGTGTATGAATGTACTGTCTGCATGTAGGTTTGTGCACCCATGTCTTGCAATGCCCTTCCTTCCAGTTCATGATGGCTTCTATGGAAACTGTACCAGTACCCTCATTTATCTCTATTTTTTCTAATGTACAGAGTATACTCCCAGGCATGGGACTAGCTCATATACCTTAATATATATGTGTACATGTGTGTGTGTGTGTGTGTGTGTATGACATTCTCATATAGCATAGGATAAACTACAATAGGTGATCCCCTTGTCTCCACCTTCCAAATGCTACAATTGTAGGCAAATGCACCAAAGAATGGTGTGAACTGAAATACTAGTGTGGATATCTTAATTTTCAGTTAGACTGTTACAGATGAAACATCATTGTCTATTATGCTAGATGTTTACATACCTAATTTCTTCTTTTTTTTTAAACAAACACTCTCAAATAATCCATAATTTTATTATATATACACACTACACTTTAGAACCAACAATATCAAACCCAGTGCTATCATCTCTTGTGCTCTTAAGACAGATGAAAAAAACACTTTGAGTGTGAATGATCTGCCCAAATTTACAGACAGTGAATATCAAACTCAAATTATGAAAGTGGATCTCCAGATTTGTAGTTCAAAAACTTTCTCCATTTTCTAAGTATTTTAAACTTTGTTAAATACATGGGAAAATTTAATGAAGCACCTTTGAAAGTTTTTTACTTACCTGACATTGTCAGTGGTGAATTAATAGTAACTCACTCTACAAGAGAGGAAGATAAATGTTGGGTGTTGTCTGAGCCACTGACCGAACCAGCCTGTGTGTCCAGAATCAGACAGCAACTACTGGGCACTGGTCAGTTGCAATGATTTAAATTTGTTTAGAGGCAGCTCTATGGAAACCCCAAGATTCTATGAGGTGCTGGTAGGTTGGCAAAGAAAATGATGTCATAAATCTGGCAGTAGCCAATAGGATGGCCAGATTCCTGGGCACATGATGGGTTTGGATGGAGAGGAGGCCAGGATACCAGGTGCCAAAACACTCATACACATAAAATCAAATCAAATAAATAAATAAATACATAAATAAAAATCCAGGCATGGTAGCCCATGCCTTTAATCCTAGCAACTCAGGAGGCAGAGGCAGGCAGCTCTCTGTGAGTTCAAGGTCAGCCTGGTCTACATAATGAGTTCCAGGCCAGCTGGTGCTACAGGGAGACCCTGTCTCAAAACCCTTGGGCTGTGTGGGTTTGGGCACAACTGCTTGCAAAATGGTTTTACACAAAGGATGCTTGTACTCATAAATTATCACTTATTGTTAAAAAAAAACTGATGAAATCTGAACCTTGATTCCACCCTATAGTTATGTATAATACAACTATCGTCTGGAGACTCATGGGTTAAAAAAAAGGGGGGGGGGCACAGATAGACATGAAACCTTCTCCTCAAAAACCTTGCAATTCAAATCTTAAAACTAACTATGGGAAAAGATTTGTGTGTTCCAACAGGACAAAATGTCACCAACTTAACGGCTGAGAAAGAAAAGATACAGCTTTGCATTGAGTAGGATGTACCAGAAAGTGCCAACTGAAAGGTTGACCCGTCTGAACATTGAAAGGAAGAAAAGCCTCAGATTGCCATAAACATCGAACCCATCTGTGGCCCCTACATGTAACAACTATTTATAATGAGTCCTAATGAAACTTACCTTCTAGGTGCCGCAAAGGTTTTGATATGAGAGACTTTCTTGCCTCCCCCCCAGAACAAGGAGAAATATGATGATGATGAGGTCGCTCTCCAACTGTAAATTGGAGACAACTATTATAGAGGTAATCTCTTATAAAACTGGTAAAACTGCCTTCTTTAATTGACTAATAGACATAAGAACTGTGAAAAGGATTATTCTCTGTTCAGAACCAAATATAATACTAAAGTCCTTAAACTATGCACTTAAGCAAAATATATCAATACAGGAGCTCTGACATCAGTAATGGATTATTTTACCAGGGAGATGTTGGCCAGGGGATCTAAGGCCCCACAAAAGGTAAAGGCTCCTTGCCTCTAAACTGGGATACCTGCAAGAAGAGAGGCGAAAAGGCCCTGCTGCTGAAGACCTGACGTTAACATGGGAAAGATGTATTGAGACCACACATGCAAGTGTACAGATGGCCTCTGGAACATCAGAGAGTGTTACCAAAGGCCACTAAACCAATAAAGCAAATACGGGTCTCCTTGAGTCAAGCAAGACTCCACCGTCAACACCAGCTACACCCCACCTGCCTGGAAATACTGTGCAGCAGAGGCAGCCATATGCCTGTATATCCCAAATCTAATTGGCTATTGGCTCTCTCCTTGGAGGAATAACCCATGGCTGATGCCACAAGCTTACCTCCTCTACAGGTTAGGAGATCTCATAAGCCACAGTAAGACCCTGTCATATTTAACAGGAAAAAATGTAATTCATGGATCAACATATCATCTAAACATATGTGTCTATACCAAAGTAACCTACCATAACTATTAATGCTGTTTAAATACCTATATATCTAATTGCTTGTGCTTCATTAGTAGGATCAAAAGGTTATTACCGGACAAACTGTCAGCCCATGAAAGGAAACAGCCAGAATTGACCAGAGTCCAAGACAACAGCTCCAGAGAGAGTGGACTGTTCTGCTTCTCATCCACCTGTGCCCCTTTTCTAAGCCCAGGGAATAATCTGCGGAAGAGGGGGCGTGGTAGAATGTAAGGGCTGTGATTGGAGTGAATGGTGAAACTACAGCAATGTAGTCTGGACCCTCATTTGATTAACCTAATTGAACATACAACCCCTCACCCCCCGCTGGAAGGTGGGGCTGTGGGGGTTTCGGCACAACAGCCTGCAAATTGGTTTTACATGAAGGATGCTTGTACTCATGGATTATCACTTATAGCTGAAAAATGGGAAAAAAAAACTGAGAGAAATATGCAGGACAGTTATGACAGAATGCATGATCTCAGTTGGGGAGGGGGTGGGGGGGAAGGGAAAGGGAAATATGCCTGAACTGAATTGGAAAATGATGTATGAAATGCACAAAGCATCAATAAAAAAATGTTAAATAGGGCTGGAGAGATGGCCTAGCGGTTAAGAGCGCCGACCGCTCTTACAGAGGACCCGGGTTCGATCCCCAGCACCCACATGGCGGCCGAGAACCGTCTGAAACTCCAGTTCCAGGAGAACTCCAGTTCCAGGGGAATCCGACGCCCTCTTCTGACATCCGCGGCATTGCACGACACGGGTGCACAGACTTGCATGCAGGCAATACATTCATACACATACATAAATAAATAAAATTAATAAAAAAATTTTTTTTAATGTTAAATAAAAAAAAATAAAGTTTTCATTGAAGAGGTAAAAAAAAATGAAAAAAAAGAAGTAATAGAAAAAAAAGACCAATAAATAAATAAATAAATAAAATATTTTTAAAAAGAAATGGAAGGGCTGGAGAGATGGCTCAATGGTTAAGAGAAGTAGCTGCTCTTGCAGTGACTTGGTATAAATAAATAAAAGAATTTTAAAAAGGAATGGAAGGGCTGGAGAGATGGCTCAATGGTTAAGAGAAGTAGCTGCTCTTGCAGTGACTTGGTATAAATAAATAAAAGAATTTTAAAAAGGAATGGAAGGGCTGGAGAGATGGCTCAATGGTCAAGAGCCCTGGCTATTCTTGCAGAGGAATTGGGATTGATTCCCAGAACCCATATTGTGGCTAACAATCACCCACAACTCCAGTTCCAGGGCATCCTATAACCTCTTCTGACCTCCACAGGCATTGTACAATATGGGTGTACTTACATACAAGCAGGCAATACACTCATATACATAAAGTAATAAATAAAATATTTTTTTTAAAGAAATGGAATCTACCTCTAGGGTGAGAAATGTCCTTTTCTCCTCCCTCAAAGTTTAATCCTGTGGGCAGCTCAGGGACCTGGCTGGGGGACTATCCATAGGAAGGCCAGTTTACCTTTAGATACTGTGCTTTTCCTTCCCAGAATTTCCACCCCTAGAACAGTTGCTACCAGCTGTCATGTGGTTTGGCTGGGTCTGCCCATTTTCCTCAGAAAGGTATAACTATCTTCTTTTGGATGCTAGGGCCAAGTATGCCTGCTGACCAACCCTTTGGGCTTCCTTGCTCAGGTCTGAAGATCCCCTCCCTGCCCTGTGACTGCCTGGGGCTATGCAGCTGACCTCCTTTCTCGTTCTGGGAGTAGATGTGAGTCATAGTTTGCCTGCCCCGAGGCTTTCCTTTTAAACTCTAATAAATTTTCCTCAAGCTTCCATTTCTGTCCTTTGTTATTATTTTAAACAGTCTCACTATGTATGTGGCTGGTCTGGAACTCGCTACATAGACCAGGCTAGCCTCAATGCACAGAGATCTACCTGCCTCTGCCTCCCCAGTGCTCAGATTAAAGGTCTGTGCCACCACAGCCAACCTTAAACTCTTTTTTTTTGAGACAGGGTCTCCCTGTAGCTCTGGCTGTCCTGGAACTCACTCTGTAGACCAGGCTGGCCTCGAACTCACAGAGATTCGCGTGCCTCTGCCTCCCAATTGCTAGGATTAAAGGCATGCGCCACCACGCTCGGCATTTATTTCTGTATGTGTATCAATGTACTGTCTGCATGCAAGTTTGTGCACCCGTGTCGTGCAATGCCGCGGAGGTCAGAAGAGGGTCTCGGATTCCCCTGGAACTGGAGTTCTCCTGGAATTGGAGTTTCAGACGGTTTTCGGCCGCCATGTGGGTGCTGGGGATCGAACCCGGGTCCTCTGTAAGAGCAGTCGGCGCTCTTAACCGCTAGGCCATCTCTCCAGCCCTCCAAACTTAAATTCTTTTACTAAGACTAATGTGAGAACGTTTAAGGCTAATGTGAGAACTTCTTGGAGTCAGGTGAAGAAGAGGAAGTTTATTCCTACCAGTGGGCTGACACCCAGATTATTCCATATGGTACCATCTCTGAGCTCAAGTTTGTAGAGAAATTATAGTCAACTCATGAAGACCTTACGAATGCAGGGGGGCTTTCATAAGGAGTTAAGCAAGCGGTTACACATAAGATAATGGTTACAAAAGATCACAAGAATGCAGCAGTTTGGCAAACAAAGATTTCAATGGGAGTATATGGTAGGTAAACCAGTAATAAACAGAGGGGCAAGGGTAGATTCCTGTTTACCTTTCTCATTCTTTTCTTATCTCTTCTTATCTGATCTTAGAGGGCTTTCCAGATTCAAGTGTGGTTTTTTGTTTGTTTGTTTGTTTGTTTGTTGTTTTTTGTCTTTTTGAGACTGGGTCTCCCTGTAGTCCCAGCTGTCCTGGAACTCACTCTGTAGACCAGGCTGGCCTTGAATTCACAAAGATCCACCAGCCTCTACCTCCCAAGTGCTAGGATTAAAGGTGTGCGCCACCACGCCCGGCGGATTTAAGGTTTTTTGTCAGTAATTTCCATTGCTACTATAAAGAGGGACCAGTTATGAGGGAACATGATAGACTCCATTTTTTTATTTTGTGGAAATACACCATCTGAGAAACAGCCCCCCATCCTCAGATTCCAGGAGAAACCAAAGAATATCTCAGAAGCTAGCAGGGAAGGACCAAAGGTTGTTTGTTGAAAATAACTAACAAGGGCTGGAGAGATGGCCTAGCAGTTAAGAGCACCGACTGCTCTTGCAGAGGACCCCGGTTCAATCTCCAGCACCCACATGGCTGCTGAGAATAGTCTTTAACTCCAGTTCCAGGGGAATTCGACACCCTCTTCTGACCTCTGAGGCATTGCATGACACAGGTGCACAAACCTACATGCAGACAGTACATTCATACACATAAAAAATAAATAAAGTTAAAAAAAAACTAACAAGGAAAGACTGAAGGTTAAACATGTTTGCTCTTCCGCCAGGATGTACTCAGTGAGTAAAATCTTCCCTCCATGGTGCCAGCAAAACTGATAGGCCTCAACCTATCAGTCTAAAAATCATGCTTCCTCAGTCCCTATGAATCAATAACAAAATGCCAAAACTGGAAAATTCCCCATTTGAGGTTTTCCCCTTTTAAAAACCCAACTCCCCTAGACCAAGTGCTGCTCTCTCCTCTCCACTGCGTCGGACAGGATAGCAGCCCAAACTTGAGTTCGAATTAAAGACTCTTTGTATTTGCATTGGAGCCACGTGTCCTGGTGGTCCTTCGGGGTCCCAGTGATCTGGGCAGAACACTACCACATTCCCTCCTCTTCATCAACATAATCCCTTATATCGTATTCTAAAGGTGTTCTTTGATAGTCCTGATAATCACCTGTAGTTTAATGACCTTTATCTGGTTTCAGATACCTGGTAAGCAAGTTTATCAAACAAGGCTGGAACAGGAGGGCTAGGAAGACCATGTCTACTGGTCCTGCTAGAGGGACCAGCCAGGGACCCAAGTATTCCAGGTGCTTTTCCAATAAGACTCATTTTCTTTTTCCCTGGCCTTGCATTCGCTCTGTGCCATGTTGATTTGCATGGTAACAATATTCTTCCCCTACATAGATACAAATTTCTCCCCTTTCTGCTATAATCAGGTCCAAACCTCCTTGGTTTGCAGGGGGTCCCTTATACCCATGTTATAACAGCCTATCCCAAAGCTACAGCTCCCCCCTAGAAGGGGATTTTCTATAGTGAATTCCTATATTATGCCTCCTGGGGGTCCTCCCATGCAACCCATCACAGCTTTAATCCCCTGTCCTGAGGTGGGAACTTGCCGCTAGGCCCCCCCTCCATAGCAGAGTCTACACACAACCAATGTTTCAGGAAGGACCAGCAAAGGCCTCTATATTCATCGTCCTATTCCCTGGGGACATGTCCTTACACAGCAATCTTATGGGCAGATCTCGAGTAGACAGCACAGTCTGTTGTTCTGGCTCAGGCAGTCCCACTGCAACATGATCAGGTCAGCGGGAAGATCTGTGCCAGTCTGGGAACACCACCTGAAGGAGACAGAGCATGCCCCTTAGAGGAGGGGAGCAATTAGTTATATTGACAGGTATCTAAGACTCAGGGCCACCTTAGGACAGAACCACCTTTTAGACTGGCTTAGTTTCCAGGGTCATAGAGGCCAGGAGGGATCCAGTGCAACTGGGACATCAGGAGGCAGAGTGGGCACCAGGTCATTCTCATCTCAAATCACTTTGATATTGTCAACTTCAGATGTTTATCTGGGGAGGCTCTCAGACTCCACTCTTGTCTCAGGTCCACAGCAGCCTTACATGGGTGTGACGTATCCAAGGCTTGATACCTGCAAGTTTGACACTTGAAGGAGTGGTATGATTTTTTTAAAACAGAGTGTGTTTTTAATTAATTAATTTATTTGTTTATCATTTTTATGTGTATGAGTGTACTGTCTGCATGTAGTTTGGTGCACCCATGTCGTGCAATGCCTCGGAGGTCAGAAGAGCGAGTCGATTCCCTGGAACTGGAGTTAAAGTTGGTTCTTAGCCGCCATGTGGATGCTGGGAATCGACCCAGGGTCCTTTGTAAGAACAGTCGGTGCTCTTAACCACTGAGCCATCTCTCCAGTCCCAGGAGTGGTATGACTTTATATGGTCCTTCCCATTTTAGGTTTAAGTTTCCCTGTACCAGGACCTTGATCCAGACTCAATATACCCAGCTCCAAGAAGGAGTCTAAGGGATCCTGGGCTGCAAGGGGAGGGGGAAGATTCAAGGGTCCAGTGATCTCCTTGATAGTGTTAACTAAATCTTTCAAAAACTGCTGGAGGTGAGTTTGCACATACTCCTGGAGGTCTCCAGAGTCTTCTTGGGAGGAGCAAGAAGACTTGCTCCCTCACCTTGGAGGTGAGGGAGCCCAAAGAGGATTTCAAAAGGGGAAAATCAGCATTTTCAAGTGACCATTGCACCCTTATTAACAGCAGCAGCAGCAGCAGCAGCAGCAGCAGCAGCAGCAGCAGCAAGATCTCCAGCCAGGAAGAGACTTGTTTCCTGACAGTGCTTGGCTATTGCAGGGTTTAGAGTTCTGTTCATTCTCTCACCCTGGCCCAAGGACTGTGAGTGGGACCACATGTGTAGGGTCCAAGTCAATCCTGCTTCTTCTTTGGGTGACAAAGACCAGGCTGGTGTCTGACCCAATGCTTATCAGGACCCCAAAGCATAGGATGATTTCTCCAAGGCTTGAGATACTTCCTGGGCCTTTTCAGTGTGGGTAAGGAAGGCTGTCACAGCCTTAGAAGGTACAAACTGTAACTAATAGGTACGGGTACTCTTTACTGGGCTGGTTATCTGCGAATTCTACCTCTAAATGTTCGAATGGGTAGAATCCCCATTTCTGTGGCAACAATGTGGCCTGGGGACTCTGTTTGGGGTGTTCCGTGCATATCACAGGCAGGCTTTGCTAGCTTGTTGGGCTACTGTCAGCAGCCTCAGGACCACTAGATATCTCTGTAACAAGTTTCCTAAGGCTGTTTTTCCCAAGTGAGTCACCTCATGGCCTTGCCAGATCAGACTGGTGCAGCACCCTCTGGGACTATGACTTTACTGACTGAGGACCTCGGCTGCTCCTTGGTCTACTGCCTCTTTTCTCTCATCTGGGCAATACCCGGGCCACTTGGAGAGCACTAGACATGCAAAACACGCCTTCCAGGGGCTCATGGGAGGAGCCTTGAGTCTATGCTTTCAAGGAGGGCTGCTCATTTGGTTGCCTGGCCTGCCAGTTCATTTCTCTGGTTTGTTAGGTCGTTTGTCTGTGTGTGAACTTGTGTGTGTGAGAGGCAGGGTCATGGGCCAGGATTTGGTCACTGTTTTGTTTTTTTTTTATTTCTTTCCCCTGAAGTGAGCAATAGCCTCTCCCAGTAGATAGCTCCATGGATGTGCAGAGTGGCAAAGGTGTACCAGGAGTTAGTGGAGATGGTGGTCCCTTTTCCCTGAGAGAGACAGAGAGAGAGAGAGAGAGAGAGAGAGAGAGAGAGAGAGAAGAGAGAGAGCTCTCATGAATACATGTAGTTTAGCCTCTGGACAAACCAATGGTTGGGGAGTTGGCCCTCCTCCATGACTCTGTCCGTAGTTTCTGTCTCGGATTTCAGCTCCCATTAGTAAAGAGTTCCAATTAGGGAGCAGTTCATCTTTTAAATCTGGACAGGAGGAGAACACTTCCCCCATAACCTGCTTACAGCTATGGAGTGGTTCTCTCTCCTCTTCTGGTATGTGGCCAAGTTTAGGGTTTGAGTAGCCTCCATCTGGTCTCAAGGATTCTCCCCAGCATGGTGGGATATCAAGCCACTCACTCCCCATCACCCAGCTGGCCATTCCATTTAATAAACCTGTGCCTTGATGCAGTATTCTGTGATGTTTTGTCCCAAAGTCAGCTTGTCTGCCTCTTGCACTAGTGCTGCTATGGCTGGCAGGGCCCAGAGGTGAGGCAGGCACGCCATTGGCCTATTTCATGCTCCTAATCGTTGGGTCACCACTTCCAGCCCAACTCCCCCTTTCTCATACATATGGAGGGAAAAGGATGAAAAACAGTGAGTGCCAAGGCAGGGGCCTCACTCACCTCTTCCTTGAGTTGGTTAAGGGCATCTCCCTCCTACTTCCCCCATTGTAATGAGTTGATAGCAGGTCCGTGGAGGGTGTTGTGGAAGAGTTTGTCAATGGCAGAGAACCTTGGGATCTACAGCTGTCAAAACTCAGCTGCCCTCAGGAACTATCAGCTGTTTCTTGGTTGGGGGTCTGGGGTACCAGGTGATCACTTGCTTTCATCGTTCCCGTAATTTCCTGTCCCCAGCTGAAGTGATACCCCAGGTAGGAGACTTCATTGTGACAGACCTGGGCCTTTTCCTAGAGAACTGTATTCTGCTTCTAGCTCAGTAGCTCTTCAGTCCCCTTCTCAAAGATCTCTCTCACAGGACCTGCCAGCCACAGATCGTCAATGAACTGCAGAATGGTGCACCCAGCAGGTTGGCAGTTTTCCAAGTCCTTCACTAACGCTTCACCCCAAATAGTAGAAGAGTCCTTGAACTCTTGGGGCAAGAGAGTCCATGTCGATTTCCCCTTTGAACCAATCTCTGGGTCCACCTGAAGGACCCCTGCTCCAAGGTTTTATGCACCCTTAAAATCTGTCTTTAGGAACCATGGTACCGCCATCCCATAAGGCCTCCAATTCACATACGCTATAAGGTTTCCCTCCCCGCTTCCTCATACCTTATGATGTTCAACTGAGTCATGCTTACCTGTGTGTTAAGATAAGGTTTCCCTCCCCGCTTCCTCATACCTTGGGATGCTCAACTGAGTCACGCCCGCCTGTGTATCGCTGGCCTGTGTGCCGAGATGATTTTTTACTATTACACAACCCTTCCTCCATTTCCCCATACCTTGGGATCTCTGCTTTTAAAAGTTCCCTACCCCAGTCCCTGGGGGTCGGTCTCCTCTGCCCCTGCTTGGGTTATAAGTCCGACCCCAGTGCACTGGTTCTTTCCCGAATAAACCTCATGTAATTGCAGCGAGAATGGTCTTGGCTGATTTTTTGGGAGTCCTTCTATCCCGAGATTTGAGTGAGGGTCACTCCAGTTTCTGGGGGTCTTTCACACCCATTCAAAGCTGAACAGGGGCTGGCTTGCTTCTGCCACCCTCAAGCAGAAGGCAGCCTTTAGGTATAGGCATGTAAAGACAGCTGCCGCTGGGGGCGTGAAGCTCAGCAAAGGCATACGGATTGGAGACCATGGGGTGCAGAGTCTCAGAGGCATTGGTGACTCTGCAGAGGTCTTGGGCTGGCTAATCATTGGTTCCTAGATCCTTTGCCAGGAGCAAGGGGGTATTCCATGGAGATTGGATTTCTCATAGGACCCCTTTATCCTTGAGTCTTTTGATGTGGGGGGTTATCCCAAGTCAGGCTTCCAAGAAGTCTGGGTATTGTCTCTGCCTCACTGGAGTGGTGTCTGGTTTTAGCACCAACAACAACAGAGGGTGACCCTTCTCGGGGCAAATTCCTTCTTGAATGTCCCAGACTTGGTGCCAGTCAATATTTGGGGATATTTGTGCCTTTTCCCTTGGCCCCTCCTGGTGGAGTCTCCACTCCTATTTTGTGTGGACTTCCAGGTTCAACACGGGCAAGGGGCTGGGGGTAGGTGCAGAACCTAAGTTCATTGGATAGCAATTCTCTCCCTAGTAGGGCCCCTGGGGCCTCAGGTACATGCAGGAATCGATGACTGACCCGGTGGCCTCCCACTAAGCAGTCTTGTGGCTCACAAAGCCCATATTTCATAGTGGCCCCTTTTGCACCTATGATGGTGACAGCATCTTTAGTCAGATTTCCAGTGGGGGAGGTCACTGTGGCAATGGCCGCACCACTGTCCAGTCTAAAGCCCATGATTTGGCCCCCTAAATCAACTCTTACCATGGGGTCCTGGGGTCCAATTGCAATGGAGCCCAGTTGCCTTCAGTCCGATTCAGAGGTCCAGATGCTATTCTCATTGTCAAAGGTTTGTTGAGTTTGTTGGAAACACTGACCATCACAGGCTTGAATACCCCTGTCCTTGGTGTCCTCTTCCAAGCCCCTTTGTGCCCTCTTCCTGTTTGGCCACTCATTTTTCCAATGTCCTTTCTTCTTAAATATGTACATCGATCTTTCTCTAGGTGGTCTGGGTGCTTTCTTCCCTCATGATTAGACCTGGGCCGCCCTGAAATTCCTGCTTCCTGGAGGGCCACGACCACCATGATTATGGCCTTTTTCTCTTACCATTTTTTCCTTTTCTCTTGTAGTACCCAACTCCCAGATGGCTACCACTCTAGAAGCAATGTCAAGAAGCTGGCCCGTGTTCATCTCAGCAAACCCTCCCAGTCACTGCAACTTCGAGCACACATCATAAGCCAACTGCTGGACAAAACTGTATTGACCACTGATCAGTAAAGCCTCCAGGTTGAAGAGGGTGAAACATCAATAGGCATCACAGAGTCTCTCATAAAACTGACTGAGCCGGGTGTGGTGGCGCACGCCTTTAATCCTAGCACTCGGGAGGGAGAGGCAGGTGGATCTTTGTGAGTTCAAGGCCGGCCTGGTCTACAGAGTTGCAGGACAGCTGGGGCTACAGGGAGACCCTGTCTTGAAAAGACCAAATAAACAAAAAACCAAAACAAACAAACAAAAAATACTGACTGGGAGTTTCCTTTTCTCTTTGGTTGACCTTACTCCAGTTAAGTTGGTACCTTCGTGGACTCCCTCTTGGGGCTCTTCAAGGATGGCTCACCACATTCAGTTGAGGGCCTGAGCCTCCTTTTGGGTATTGTGCTCCCAATTAGGGAGTTGTTCTGAATTCAGTGAACCTTGAAGGGCCTGCATAAGCCATTCCCTGGCTGGCTGGAGAATGCTCTGTCTTTCATCTAAGTCAAAGCGGGTGCCAAGAGGTTGGTGACAATCATCCCAGTAGGTATATCATAGCTTGGGGCTTCTCTGAATAAGGTGAGGTATGTTGGTACCAATTCAGGAGGTCAGTAGTAGTGAAAGGTGATACATCAGGGCGGGAGGTCAGACCAGACAGTTCCATTTTCAAAGAGGATGGATGACCATGGTTCCTGGTGAAGTGGGCCGAGGGGGACCAGGCCACCCCCAGTAGTAAGGTGGCCCAAGTTAAGAAAGCATCCCCAGGGCTGGAGAGATGGCCTAGCGGTTAAGAGCACTGACCGCTCTTGCAGAGGAACCGGGTTCAATCCCCAGCACCCACATGGTGGCTGAGAACCGTCTTTAACTCCAGTTCCAGGGGATTCCTACACCCTCTTCTAACCTCCGAGGCATTGCATGACATGGGTGCACAAACCTACATGCAGACAGTACATTCATACACATACAAAATAAATTAAAAAAAAACCCATCTTTAAATTTTTTTTTTATTAATTTTATTTATTTCTGTATGTGTACGAATGTATCGTCTGCATGCAAGTCTGTGCACCCGTGTCGTGCAATGCCGCGGAGGTCAGAAGTGGGCGTCGGATTCCCCTGGAGCTGGAGTTCTCCTGGAGTTGGAGTTTCAGACGGTTCTCAGCCGCCATGTGGGTGCTGGGGATCGAACCCGGGTCCTCTGCAAGAGCGGTCGGCGCTCTTAACCGCTAGGCCATCTCTCCAGCGAAAACCCATCTTTAAAAAAAAAGAAAGCATCCCCATTTTTCAGTCAGAGGTACAGCATACAGTGTGGGCAGAGGGGGCACCTGCTTATCACAAGGCATTGGTGTTCTGGGTAAGGGCAGGTAGAGGCTAGAGCATGAGGCTGCTTTGGCTACAAGGATTTTGGATTGCATGAGCAGGGCTTTCTGACCTGACTGATAGGCTTATGGGCAGCAAGCATGGAAGGGGTTCAGAGTCCTGCTCACGGCCCCAGTGAACGGTAGGACCTGATGTCTCCCCTCAAAGGTAGACTTGTGAGCAGCCAAGATGGCAGGAGCCAGAGACCTCTGGAGGACATGATATCTAAGCCAATCTGGAGGATGGAGGGCTAAACCATACCAGGAATCTATGCAGGGGACTTGATCGGGATCAAGACTGTTGACAGAGACCTCTCTCACTCTGCTAATGATAGGCAGGACCATTGTGTCCATTGTACCTCCTGGTGGCCAGTCCACATTGAAAGGCCAGTCAACTTCCCCTCAATTTGGGGGGTTTCATCTTAATGCCATAATCTGCCTAGCCTAAAGTTGTCCAGCATCATTTGGAGGACAGTCTGGGTCTGACACTTGGACTGGGACGAACCCACTTGAAATTTTACATGTGCCTAGGATATATGTAGAATGGGCATGGGAGGGGATGGAGAGCGCTAGTCTCTCCCTCACCTGGGTGCTTGCTTGGCCAGCTACTCGAAGTGACTTGTCCTACCTTAGGACCACACATATAAACCCCATGCCCAGCCACCTCCTAAATGGGAAGTGAGTATCCACTTATTTTGTAGCCACACAGCCATGGAACTGTCACTTTCACTCCCGCATTCATACACAATCATTCATAATTTAAGACAGTTGTTCTCTATATTCACGCTGTTTTACCTAAATTCCTGTTTTACCTAAACAGGGCCAGTATCACCTTAGAATCCCTTCAAAGCTTAATTATAGTCCCCTTTCTTGCCTGGGTGGAGCTCAGTGCCACTTCGGAATCCTGTCAGGTTTTATGCTGCACCCTCCTGAGGGTATCACCCAGTGCTGGCTCCTATCTGTCTACCCCAGGGCTCTTACCTGATCTGGACATCCACCCGGGTTCTCTGCCTCACTTACCTGGTGAGAGCTTTAGTCCAGAGCCTCAAGCCCTCTTTGGCCTCCTGGAAGGAGACCCTAGAAACCCTTCACACTTCTCTGTTCCAGGGGCTGCCAGCAGACTTCAGAACAAAGGAGTGGCCACCCCTATGACCAACGGGGGTATGGTAGCAAGATCTCAGTGGGACTTCCAGAAATATTTCAGGAAGTTCTGGGAGTCAAGAGACCAGCAGCCAAGTCAGGTAAAGGAAAAGAAGTTTATTCACACCAGTGGGCTGACACCTGGATTACTCTGTAATGGCACCAGCCCCAGCTCAAGTTCATAGGGGAATTTATAGTCAACTCACATGCAGACGTCAGGTAAGCAGGGGTGTTGGGAAGCATATACACAGCAGGTACGCAAGTGGTTATGCACAAGCAAGTGGTTACAAAAGATCGCAACAATGCAGCACTTTGGTGAACAAAGATTCCAATGGGGGTATATGGTAGGTGAACCTTGGTAAACTGAGGAGGCAAGGGCAGATTTGTTTCCTTTTCTCATTCTTTTCTTATCTCATCTTATGGGTTTTCCATCATACTAAGAACCAAAGAGAGGAACCTGCTTCCCCCAGATTTCCAGAAACACAGCTCTCCTCCCTTTTCTTTAATTGGCAGGGAGAGTGTCCCCATTCCTGCATCCCTAACACTCAGCAATGCCAATGTTTCATGATTTGGAAAGGCTTTCTCCACAACACCCAAGATGAAACCAACCTACACCTCATCAGCAGGTAAGCAAACAGTGTATTGTGGTTCATCGATACAGAGGACAAGATCTAGCCAAGGGTGGGGGGAAAAAAACAAGGCGAGCAGGACACAGGGGTTCACACCTCCAGAGATAATGTGGGTTTGGATTACAGAGCTGGAGGTGTGGGTGGGGCTGGGATGTTCGGACAAGGAGGTGTGTTTCTGACACTGGTATCCTCTGCGACTTTGATGCACCCCATTCTGGTGGGTGTAAGTTCTCTTCAGCGTGCTGGCAGCAAGTGGCTAGGCATCCTTTCCACCTCATTCCCTTGGCCACTCTGGAAACCAGTCCAGACTCTACCTTGGGGCAGATCCTGCCTGTGCAGGGAAGAACTGTTGCTAACTACATTGGAAAATATACTTGTTAGATTGTGGAGATTTGACTTATATTCTGTCCCTAATTAACTGGAAGTTTTATTAGTTTAAATTTCAACAAATGCTTCTTAAATCCATTGGTATGATCCTATGGTTTTTCTCTAGCTTTTAAATTTGTTACTTTTTTTCCTTTTGAGCTGGTCTGATGTGTTCCAAGCTAGCCTCAAGCTCAGTATGTACCTGAGGATGAACTTAAAGCCCTGACCCTCCTTTATCTCCTCTACTTCCTGAGTACTGGGGTTACAGGTGTTTTATGGCATGCTGGGGCTTGAACCCAGTGCTTCATGCATGCTAAGCCAGCACTCTGCCAACTTAGCCACATCCCCTGATTTTATATATTTTTCCTTCTTAGGGTCAATTAAACTTGATTAGGGCTTATTACTTCCTTTAAAAATCACTGCAGCCAAGAACCATCTGAAACTCCAATTCCAGGAGAACTCCACTTCCAGGGGAATCCAAGACCCTCTTCTGACCTCCGCAGCACTGCACGACACGGGTGCACAAACCTGCATGCAGACAGTACATTCATACACATATACAACTAAATAAATTTAAAAAAAAATCCATTAACTAGGGCTGGAGAGATGGCCTAGCGGTTGGGAGCGCTGACTGCTCTTGCAGAGGACCCAGCTTCGATCCCCAGAACCCACATGGCGGCTGAGAACAATCTGTAACTTCAATTCCAGGAGAACTCCAGTTCCAGGGGAATCTGATGCCCTCTTCTGACCTCCGAGGCATTGCACGACATGGGTGCACAGACCTGCATGCAGACAGTACATTCGTGCACATAAATAAATAAATATCCATTAACTAGCTGGGTGTGGTGGTGCACGCCTTTAATCTTAGTACTTGGGAGGCAGAGGCAGGCGGATCTTTGTGAGTTCAAGGCCAGCCTGGTCTACAGAGTGAGTTCCAGGACAGCTGGGGCTATAGGGAGACCCTATCTCGAAAACACCAAAAAAAAAAAAAAAAAATCCATTAACTAGGGTTGGAGAGATGGCCTAGTGGTTGGGAGCACCAACTGCTCTTGCAGAGGACCCGGGTTCTATCCCCAGCACCCACATGGCAGCTGAGAACCATCTGTAACTCCAATTCCAGGAGAACTCCAGTTCCAGGGGAATCTGACGCCCTCTTCTGACCTCTGAGGCATTGCACGACATGGGTGCACAAACCTGCATGCAGACAGTACATTCATGCACATAAATAAATAATAAATAAATAAATAAATAAATAAAATAATCCATTAACTAGCTGGGTGTGGTGGCGCACGCCTTTAATCTTAGCACTTGGGAGGCAGAGGCAGGGGGATCTTTGTGAGTTCAAGGCCAGCCTGGTCTACAGAGTGAGTTCCAGGACAGCTGGGGCTACAGGGAGACCCTGTCTCGAAAAGACCAAAAAAACAAAAAATCCATTAACTGAGCTGGGGCATGGTGGTGCATGCCTTTAATCCTAGTACTTGGGAGACAAAGACAGGCTAGTCTATATAAAGAGTTCCAGGCTGGCTGGTGCTACGGGGAGACCCTGTCTCAAAAACAACAACAAAAAATCCATTAACTATAGATTCAATTTTTTAGTGTTTTGTTTAGGATTTTAGCATCTGTACCTCATAAAGGAGGTTGAGCTATAACATTCTCATGAGGTGCCCTCATCAACCTTTTACATCATGCATGTGATGATGCTTCATGAAAGGAATTGAGGAATGTCCCTGTCCCTCATTCTTGGAAAGATTGGAGTCATTAAATGGATTGTCAGCAAAACCATCTGGGACTATGGCCTGCACTGTGAGCAGCTTTTAAGTTATAAACGCCCTTTCTTTAATAGTATTTTCTACTTCTCTTTTTGACGGTTTCACTGTGTACCTCAGGCTGGCTTCAGGCCAGCAATCCTCTTACTTCAGCCTCTGAGCAACAGATCAGGTGTGTGTTTTTAAATATATTTTTATAAGTGTGTTGCCTGCACATGTGTAGGTGTGCCCATGTTGTGCAATGCCCATGGAGGTCAGATCCCCAAACTGGAGTTACTAACAGCCATAAGCTGAATCGGAACTATGTCCTCTGTAAGAGCAGCCACTGGTCTTAGCCACTGAGCCATCTCTCCAACCCCTGTGTTTAATTTTTAAGATTTATTTATTGTGGGGGCGTGCATGTGTAGCAGTTAGAGGACAACTTCCGGGAGTCTGTTCTACCATGTAGGTCTTGGGGATCAAACTTGGGTCATCAGGTCTGGCAGCAAGTGCTTTACCTATTGAGTTCTCTCTCTGACCTGCATGTTTTAAAAACTGACACCAGTCCCTGAGGACCAGATCCTCAACTGACCTAGAGAAAACAAAAACCTTGGTTAATCTGGGCTTACCGTGTGGCCTTAAACATCCAAAAGGAAAGTATAACCAGGAAAAAAAAAGTATCAGACTGGTGTAACTTAGTCTTTCTAGATGCTTAAAGACCATACTTAATGCCCATACCAATTTGGCTGAGGGTCCTAAGGGATAACTTTGTTCCTTGCCCTCAGAGGTCAACTAAGTCCCAGGGAACTATGCATGGGGCCATATCTTGAAATGTTCTGCAAATGCGAGTCACCAGTCTTCTGTGCAGGGAGGTCTTAGAGATCCACTAATGGGACTTCAGCCAGTGTCCAGTCTATAAAGAGGAAAGTCTGCTCATGCTTCAAAAAGAGAAGCCTGGTCTAGCAAGACCTGACTTTATCCTTGAGTGGATGGAACTGGTAAATGAAAAGCCAAAAGGATCCAGGGGATCCCTCCCCCGAACCCCAAAACCTGAGGACCAGATCCTCAACTGACCTTGAGAAAACAAAAACCTTGGTTAATCTGGGCTAACAGTGAGGCCTTAAGCATCCGAAAGGAAAGTATAACCAGAAATAACTAGTAAGGCCTGAGAAATTGTACTTAAGGCATAAACCCTGAGATTTTTTTTTTTTTTTTTTATTTCTGTATGTGTATGAATGTACTGTCTGCATGCAGGTCTGTGCACCCGTGTCGTGCAATGCCGCGGAGGTCAGAAGAGGGTCTCGGATTCCCCTGGAGCTGGAGTTCTCCTGGAATTGGAGCTTCAGACGGCTCTCGGCCGCCATGTGGGTGCTGGGGATCGAACCCGGGTCCTCTGTAAGAGCGGTCGGCGCTCTTAACCGCTAGGCCATCTCTCCAGCCCCAACCCTGAGATTTTAGTAAAAAGACAAAGAAAAAAAAAAAAGAACACAGTTGTTTTGCCTGCCTTCAAAAACATGAGACACACCTTTTCAACCTTCCAATATGGACTGAAGACACAAGAATTCTCCAAACCTTCAGTGCCAGATGGGGACTGCTGAGACATCCAGCTTGTGGATTGAGCTACTATTGTGGTTTCAGCCTCTTCAAAGTATTGACTGTCATTGTTGGACTACCCAGGCTGTATCATGGAGACCAGTATAGGATCAATACAGGACGTAGTGCTTACTGGACCTCATTTGGTGATCATGGGAAGGGAAAACCCCAGTGTAGAGCACCAGGGTAGGACTTATGGTTGTTTGGGTTTGTCAAAGAGGAGCCTTCAAACCTGACATCTTTTAGCCTAATTAAAAAAAAAAAAGAAAAGAAAAAGCTGAAGCTGCTAAAAGAGCTATGTAGCATGCATATGTGCATGTTCTGGAGTGATGCAAACTGGAAGGGGGAACAACGACAACAAAAAGACTGGGTCAAAACAGTAAACTTCTGCATCGAAATTTTTGTTTTTTTTGAGACAGGGTCTCCCTTTAGTCCCAGCTGGCCTGGGGCTCACTATGTAGACCAGGCTGGCCTTGAACTCATAGAGATCCGCCTGCCTCTGCCTCCCAAGTGCTAGGATTAAAGGCCACCACGCCAGGCTTATGCATTGAAATTTTTAAGAGATTAAGAAAAAGATGAAAAACATGTTTGGCAGAATGCATGAACTCTGGTGGGGGGGGCAAGAGACGGGGAATGGGTCGAGATTTGATTGGAAATTTTGTATGAAACGCACAAAGCTTCACTAAATATTGGCTTTGAAAAAAAAACAAACTAAGCCAGGTGTGGTGGTGCATGTCTTTAATGCTAGCACTTGGGAGGCAGAGGCAGGCGGATCTCTCTGATTTCAAGGCCAGCCTGGTCTACACAGTGAGTTCCAGGACAGCTGGGGCTACAGGGAGACGCCGTCTCAAAAAAACCCAAAAAACCTGACACCAGTGAGCTGTCACTTATATACAGGGCCACCCATGAGGTGATAGCATGATGACCTGCTCAGATACAC
Source organism: Rhizomys pruinosus (assembly GCA_009823505.1). Lineage (NCBI taxonomy): Eukaryota > Metazoa > Chordata > Mammalia > Rodentia > Spalacidae > Rhizomys > Rhizomys pruinosus. Next base: position 990,551 of record VZQC01003171.1, read on the forward strand.
TGCTGGCAGATCCAGTTCTGCCAGTCATTCCAGGGACACACGTACGTGTGTGTGTGTGTGTGTGTGTGTGTGTGTGTGTGTGTGTGTGTGTGTTCAGGCACAGCTGTAATGTGGTTTAGGAACTCTGCACTTGGGTTAACTGGGGTCATCAGCCTCGTGTGGCAAACGCTTCTGCTGAGCCATCTCACCAGCCCCATACCTGTTTTGTTTTGGTTTTTCTCAATGAATGGTCCACCTTTCCCATCCTGCCTTTTCAGGCTCCTCCATTATTTCATCTGAAGTTATGCTCCACAGCCAGCTGGGAGTTTTATGTACTCTGCTGGTCTTGGGCTTGTGACCAGTGTATTTGGGCCATTTTACATTAAACTTATTGTCCTTTGGGGGCAGAAACTGGCCAGTTCCTTGTCTCTTGATTGTTCCTTCTTTTGAGCCTTTCCCAGGGGGTCTATTTATAGCTTTGAGCACATCACATCATGGTCAGTCTCATTTGAGACTGTGTCAACTGTGCACAAGAATGCCTTAGCTGCCTGCCAGCACTGGTGCTTGCTCACCTCAAGTGCAACATGGAAAGCTCCATTTGCCCTTTCCTTTAAATATAACTGTGTTTCCCCATGAACAACAGCAATATCAGCATCAATTTTCTAAAAAAAAATGGAAGGGGGGGTGAGGCTGGAGAGATGGGTCAGTGGTTAAGAGCACCAGCTGCTCTTGCAGAGGACCTGGGTTCAGTTCCCAGCACCCACGTTGACAGCTAGCCCATCTATAGCTCTAGTTCCAGGGGATCCGATGCCCTCTTCTGGGCTTTGCAAGCATTGTGCCTATGGTGAACTTACAGACACGCAGGCAAAACACTCATACACAGAAAATAAAATGAGTAATTAAAAAATTTTTTTGGACCAGCAAGATGGTTCATCCAGTAAAGAAAGGTACCCACCACCAAGCCTGATGGCCTGAGTTCACTCCCCAAGAAGACTGAACATGAAGGGAAGAACTTCTGCAAGCTGCCCCTCACCTCCACGCACGTGTGCGCGCACACACAATAAAATGTAACTGTGAACTGTTTAAAGATCTTTACTAGCACATAGTAGGCATTTCATTATATTGCATATGTGTACATAATGTACTTCAATATTCACCTCCTTTTTTATGTTTATGAGTGTACTATCTGCATGTAGGTTTGTGTGCACCAGTGTTGTACAATGCCACAGAGGTCAGAAAAGAGTGTCAGATTCCCCTGGAACTGGAGTTAAAGACGGTTCTTAGCCGCCATGTGGGTGCTGGGAATTGAACCCAGGTCCTCTGCAAGAGCAGTCAGTGCTCTTAACCACTAGGCCATCTCTCCAGCCCAATATTCACCTCCTTTACACTCTTACCCCTCCACTTCTGCTAATCCACTTCTCTCACTGTTGACATTTTTGCTTTAACTATCAAACTTACCTCAGCAAACTCATGAGGTAAAGATGGGGTGAGAGAGAGACCCAATTGTCTGTTGTCAATAATACAAACCAGTTTGAGTGAGGTCTCAACAAGTAGCTTGGCTTATGAATCTGGAGGGTGAAATCGCACAGGGTGCCTAGTGATGGCCTTGTGTCCAGCAGAATGGCAGAGCAGCACTGGACATCACTTGACAACAGAGTGTTTCTGTTATGGCTTGTACATGAAATGTCCTCCTTGGGTTCCTGTTTGGACGTCTGCTCCCGAGCTGGTGGTGCTTTTCTGGAAGGTTCTGCAGAGTAGGCACTAGGTCACTAGGGGCAGGCTCTGGGGTGCATCTTGTCCTTGGACACTTTCTCCCTTTTGTCTCCCCTCTTTTCCTCCCCAATCCCCTCTCTACTTCTTATTTGGCAAAAAGCAAGCAATTTGCTGCCAAGCACAAGGAACCCAAGCAACATGGACTGAACAGTCAGATACCAGGAGCCAAGACAGCCTTCCTCGCTTATGTGTCAAGTATTTGGTGACAGCAATGAGAAAAGCCTGTGCATTTGTGTGTGCATGCGCTCCACATGCATGCATGTAAACATCTCTTCTCGTAAGGCTACCAGGGTTCAGTCATGGTGACTAAATTATCCAATCCTCATCACTTCCCTTGGCTTCACCGCTAATCTCCACAGGAGATTAACTGCCTGCCTCTGAGTACCTCACAGTGAGGAGTGAACTTCAACACAGGAAGCTGTACCAGGTGGCCTGCTGTGCTCTTGTCTGGAGGTCAGGCCTTCAGTTTCCTCTGCTTAGAGAACTTCCTCTTGACCTCCCTCACAGGTAGTTCTATCATCAGTGCTCTTGGCTCCCTCCTTCAATCCTCAAAGGTATTTTGCCGAGCAGAGTTCACGGCTGGCAGTTGTCTCCACACACTTAAGAATCCCATATGTTTCTTTCTGGCCCCCACAGCTCCAGGTTAAGAAACCAGTTCTCATTGAAACTGCTGCTCCTTTACTCACAATGTGACATTCTTTAGTTAGCAATAATTTTATTGGATTTCCAAAAGCTTAATTATAGTCAGGTGTGATGGCTCCTGCTTATAAAAAACAGTACTTTGGAATCTGAGCCCTGAAAAAATTCAGGGACAGTCCACAGTACAGCCTGTGCCATAGTGAGACCGTTTCAAAAATAAGATGGACTGATAAGTAAAAAAGAAAAAAAAGCCGGGCATAGTGGTGCACGCCTTTAATCCTAGCACTCGGGAGGCAGAGGCAGGTGGATCTTTTGTGTGTGAGTTCAAGGCCAGCTTGGCCTACAGAGCAAGTTCCAGGACAGCTGGGGCTACAGGGAGACCCTGTCTCAAAAGATCAAAAAAA
>VZQC01003171.1:993411-1007466 GCA_009823505.1 Rhizomys pruinosus
AAAAAAAAAAAAAAAAAAAAAAAAAAAAGAAAGATAGAAAAAAAGCTTAATTATAATGTACCTTGGTACAGATTTCTGGCAGGCATATTCCGTGGGCTTATCTTTTAAAAATTTTTAAGTGTATTTTTTTTCCCTACATATATGTGAGTGTACCATGTGCATGCAATACCTATGGAGGACAGAAGAGGGCATCAGAGCCCTGGGAACTGGAACTACCATGTGGGTGCTGGGAACTGAAACTGGGTCCTCTGCAAAAGCAGCCAGTGGTCTTAACTGCTGAGGCATCTCTCCAGCTCCTTGAATCTGTGGATTTATGTCTTTCATCCATATGGGGAGTCTTTGGCCATTACCTCTTTGAATATGTTTTAGATCCATATTCTGCCTCTTAGTGTTCTGGGATGCTGGTGGTATATAAATTATTATTCTTTTTTATATATTTTATTTATTTTTGTATGTGTATGTACTGTCTTCATGTAGGTTTGTGCACCTGTGTCATGCAATGCTGCAGAGGTCAGAAGAGGGTGTCAGATTCCCCTGGAACTGGAGTTAAAGATGGTTCTCAGCCACCATGTGGGTGCTGGGGATGGAACCCTGGTCTTCCGCAAGAGCAGTCGATGCTCTTAACTGCTAGGCTATCTCTCCAGCACATGAATTATTCTGTGAGCCTCTAAGACTTGGTCTTAGTTATTTTTAGAATTAAAATATTAAATATTCAATAAAGCACTTACCAAATAGAATACAAATTTGTGGGATGGACATGGTGGTGCATGTCCTTAATCCCAGCACTTGGGAAGCAGAAGCAGATGGATCTCTGCAAGTTCAAGGCAGCCTGGTCTACATAGTGAATTCCAGGCCAGCTGGAGCTACAACAGGGAGAACCTGTCGCAAAAAGACCAAAAAGAAAAAAGGAAAATTTGTAATAAAACTATTGCATTGTATTACGAAGTATACAAAGAATTCTTAAAGTGTCCAACATACACAAGTTGGCAACATCCTAAGAGCTCATGCAGAAACTCTACAACTAGTGATGCCAAGCATTCAGTAACCCTGCTGTCTCTCCAAACTTCTGAATTCTTTCAAACCACATAATAGTTGAGTCTCTGGTAGCTGAATCTGGTGATCCTGTACTGTACCCAATGACCCACGAATATTTGCTGGCCCTTCCGCTTTGCTTTTCCTACCAAAGGACATGAGATCCACACAGCTAACAGAACCATAGTCTTCATTTACTGCATCAGGCTCTACCTAGCCATTCTTTTTAGACAGTAGCATCTGTGTTACAAGAAGAGTGACAAGACTTGGTCCATTCCAAGGCTTTTTCTCAACCAACACTTTCCCTGTTGCTACTGTTTCCAAACAGCTGAACTTTTCCCATCAGGCAACTTCCGCAAGTGAGCTAAGATGCAGTCACTCCAGGATTACCATTTGTATCTTGCTGCTCAGCCTCGATTGATTTCAGACTTTCCCACAGGAGTCTTCTCATCGGACCCCTCATGTCCTTCATGAGTATCCCTTGCTGAACCGCCTGTGTCTCCTTATTACACAGGTGATAAAAAGTCACATCTTTGCTCAAGTCTTAAATTTGCCCCTGAGGTCACAGCCAACAGGCTCTGACTTAGGAGAAACATTTTTTTGTTCTTTGATGAGATGAAATTTTGTCAAGACCAATCAATTCCTTGTGCTTTTTCTTTTTTTGTCTTTTTGAGACAGGGGCTCCCTAAAGAAATAGAATTGGTAGAATGGAAAAATATATATGAATTTATTAGATTAGCTTACGGGATAGGGTCTGAGTAATCTAACAAGGCTGCACCACACTGGAGAGGCTGAGAATGCAGTAGTTGCTCAGTCCACGAGGCTGGATGTCCTAGTAATCCCAACCTGGTGCTGAAGGTCTGATGTCTAGGACATCTTCTAGTCTTCAGTCTACACTGGAATCCAAGGAGTTGGTCACAGCAGCAAAACAAACTCACCAGTGAGAGAGAAGGCAAGCAGCAAAAAGAGCTCCCTTCTGCCAGGCTGCTGGCATCACAAGGTAACGCCACATTTAAGGTGGGACTTCCAGCTTCAAATGATCCAATCCAAAGGTCTCTTTCTCAATTTAGTTAATCCCATTTCCAGTCAAGCTGACACCCAGGATGAGCCATCACAGCAAACAAAGCACTTATTGTAGCTTCCATAAGTTTTCCAATGTCACCTGTTGCCATACTGAACATCAGACTCTGCTCCAACTTTTTTTTTTTTTTTTTTTTTTTTTTTTTGAGACAGGGTCTCCCTGTAGCTCTGGCTGTCCTGGAACTCACTCTGTAGACCAGGCTGGCCTCAAACTCACAGAGATCTGCCTGCCTCTGCCTCCCAAGTGCTAGGATTAAAGGCATGCGCCACCACACCTGGCATTTATTTATTTCTGTATGTGTATCAATGTACTGTCTGCATGCAAGTTTGTACACCTGTGTTGTGCAATGCCGCAGAGGTCAGAAGAGGGTGTCGGATTCCCCTGGAACTGGAGTTCTCCTGGAATTGGAGTTTCAGACGGTTCTTGGCCGCCATGTGGGTGCTAGGGATCGAACCCGGGTCCTCTGCAAGAGCGGTCGGCGCTCTTAACCGCTAGGCCATCCCTCTGCTCCAACTCTTAATCTAACTCTTCACCTTGAGAAATGATTCCTTTGAGAAAGTGCCCTTAAAATCACTGCTTCTTCACCTGTACCAGGAGCCTCCATGAAGATGGCAGACAGGTAACCTCTGTCCAATCCAGAGCACAGCCTGGCCAGCAGCCAGTAGCCACCCAGCAAAGACAGATTCCCAAGGCATCCCAACACCAGAAGGAGAAAAGGGGGAGCTTAGCCTCCAAGGCCCACCTGTTCTCATTTCTCTCCTCTTTGAGTCAGGATCCTCTTTTTTTTTTTGAGACAAGGTCTCACTATTTATCCCAGGCTACCCTGGAATTTGCAATATAGATCAGGCTGGCATCAAGCTCACAGAGATCCACCAGCCTCTCCTTCCTGAGTGTTAGGATTAAAGGCATGTGCCCCAACTCCTGACTTGAGTCAGATATTCCTATGTAGCCCAGAGTAGCCTTGAACCTTCCATGCTCCTACCTCGACCTCCTCAGGGCTGGGATTTTAGGCATGCACCACAAAGCTGGATTAGGTTCACATTTTGTGCTAAATTCTGTTTTTCAGACCCAAGTCAGTCACTCTAATGTTTCCGTTGGCACTGCATCCTTCCAGTGATGGACATGCAGCCCTGCTCCCTGCAGGACGCTGACTGCCCTGAGCAGCCCTGCTCCCTGTAGGACGCCGACTGCCCTGAGCAGCCCTGCTCCCTGCAGGATCCTGACTGCCCTGAGCAGCCCTGCTCCCTGCAGGATGCTGACTGCTCTGAGCAGCCCTGCTCCCTGCAGGATGCTCCTGAGTGCCCCTGCTCCCTGCAGGATGCCCCTGACTGCCCTGAGCAGCCCTGGTCCCTGCAGGATGCTCCTGAGTGCCCTGAGCAGCCCTGCTCCCTGCAGGATGCCCCTGACTGCCCTCAGCAACTCTGCTCTCTGCAGGATGCTCCTTTTCCCTTCTTCCCCTCAAGGCTCTGATGACACAACCCAGCACCATCACTTTCATCTTCCACAGCAGCTCCTGTCCCCACAGTCCTGGATGTTGAAGTTGGAGATGAGGATGGAAGGGCTGCTTCTTCCTGGGTTTGGTGTCCACTCGGCTCAAATCCATAAACCCTAACCCTACCAGGTATGCAGACGGCAGCTTTACAGGATTAGGGCCCATCTCCTTAATATCTGCAAAGATCCTGTCTCCAAATAAGGCCATGCTGTGAGGCACTGGGGTCAAGACTCTGATATATGAATTTGAAGGGACACAGTTCCATCCATGACATTCACCTCAGGGTCTCTGCTCAGGCGATCTCTCTTCGAAATTTTTTGGCCACCCCCAGCCATTTCACCTGCTTCTTGAAGGCTTACCACATTAAAAAAAAAAAAAAGTCACCTAAAGCATGAATGCCAGGGGCTGGACAGATGGCTCAGAAGCATTTAAGAACACTGGCTGCTCTTGCAGAGGACCCAGGTTTGATTCCCAGCACTCACATAGTGGGTGAGCTAACAACCATCCAGACTCCAGTTCCAGGGGATCCTACACCCTCTTCTGCCCTTTTCAGGCATTGCATGACACGGGGTGCACCTACCTACAACCAGGCAATACACTCATACACAAAATTTAAAAACTAATAAAAAATTAAACAGTGAATGTCAACAATCTAGTAGAAGGGTCAAATTCTATAGAAGGCCCATACCCTAACATCAGGGCATGTTCTCAGACGGGAGAGACCTAGCTGCCTGTACTTAGAAGCCCAAGTTCCCACATATTTTGCTTACTGTGTAGGCACTTGCACTGAGTCTGGCTCAGGGCCAACACTGGAAAGTGCCCAGTAGGGCTCCTGACCACAGGTACTAACCATTCCCCAGGTACCACCACCCCCAATCTAAAGTGAGGTTGGGCTGGACCGGACTAGCAGAATGAACACCTGCTCTCACAAGGCACCCAGTAAGGATCACCCAATTTCAAAGGAAGGCCTGATTTGAGCTGCTGCCTCCTCTCGGTTGCACTCAAGTCTGCGGAACCCAGCAGAAGAACCAGAGAGGCACCTAAAGACGTGTAGCTGAGTCCGGTGCAGCCCAGCACTCGAGAGGCAGAGGCAGGCGGATCTCTGTGAGTGCAAGGCCAGCCTGTCTACATAGCTAGACCTCAAGGAGACCCTGGTGCGCCCAGGTCTAGACACCCAGACAAGTCAGCCCCACCCTTCGCCACGCCCCCACGGCCCGCGCCCCATCCTTCATTCGTCGCTCAACCCCCTACCCAGGCCCACACCCTGCCCACTGCCCCCTGCCCCACCAAGGCTTGAGTCCCTTCCCCAGACCTGCACCCCACCTATTACCCCTTGTCCGTTGACCCTCACCCACTGCCCTTCCCGAGAAGCCTATGCCCCGCCTTTCGCACCCTGCCACGCCCCCCAGTCCACGGCCCACCCACCACCTTACCGCGCCCACTGCCCCATGCCCCCAACTTCTAACACCTCACCCCTTCCTCAGAGGCCTGGGCCTAGCCTACCACTGTCTTGCCCCGTCCATTATCCCTTACCCCCGACTCCTCACCCTTCGCCCCTCCTCCTGAGGTCCTCACCCCGAAGCCCGTGCCCCACCCATTACTCCTCCCCTTCATCCCGACCAATGCAGCACCTTTTATTTCGTCCCCTAAGCTCTAGCCCCTCCCCCTTTCCCTGGTTCCGCCCCCCTTCCCTGGGCCCCGCCCCCACCCTGCTCCTTCTCCCTCCTCTCATAGCCCTCCCACCGGAGGCGCAGAGTGTCGCGAGCCGCCACGCCAGCCGGAAGTCTTGCCGTCAAGCGCGCTGCGGCGGTCCTAAGAGTGCCCGTTCCCTTAGTGACGGGCCACGCGCACAAAATGGCGGCGCCGGCGGAGGCGCAGGTGGCCGAGGCTGCGGAGTTGAGCCGCACGCTGAGCCGGCTGCTGCCAGGGCTGGAAGCCGAGAGTAAGCTGGGGCGGCGGCGCGCGCTGGAAGCGCTGGAGCGTGCGCTGGAGGAGGTGGTGCAGCCCGGCGCCGATCCCGCCGCCTTCCAGGGACCCTGGGCCCTCCTGCTGCTGCCGCGCCTGTTGCGTCTCCTGTCCGACCCGGCCGAGGGCTGCCGCACGCTAGCCGCTCGTCTGCTGGTCTTGGGTCTGCGCCAAGCCCCGCGGCCCCGCGACGCCCTACCGCGCCTGCTGCCCGCACTCGCCGCTCGCCTGACCCGGCCCGAGGCTTCGCGACCGCCGACCGAGCCGTGCGAGGAGCTGCGCCTGGCCCTGGTGCAGCTACTCCGTCTGGCCGTGGACCTGGGCGGCGCCGCGGTCGCGCCCCACCTGGACGACGCCGTGCGTGCGCTGCAGGGCGCTCTGCTGGACCCCTTCGCAGCGGTGCGCCGCGAGAGCTGCCAGTGCGCAGCCGCCCTGGCACGTGCCACGCCGGGTAAGCCTAGGTGCCCTCCCCGACTGCGACACCTGCCTTGGGTGCCCGAATTCCCGGAAGCTTTCTAAAGTGGGCTGGTGTGGGATGGTTCCCTCTTCTGATGATTTCTGGATTGTCGGGAGTGAGCTAAGTGGGACATAGTCCCACCTTGTACCACCACAGGCCCAGCGTGGCTTCACACTGATATGGTCATTGTTACGGCCAAGAGTCCCGCTTGGAGAGGGACCGCTCAAGTTTGTGCACTTTTGTTTCCCCACTTTTGTCCACCGACATCTTAGTGGAAGGAGGCCGCTTCTCTGATGGTCTGTGGACTAGAGAGAACCAGCCTTAAGGATGTACAGATGTAAGGAGCAGAGGCAGCCGCCAGGGCCACTGGGGGAAAAGAGTGCGGACTGCGGCCAGCTGGGGCTGGTTTATGATGAGAGGCCAGAGGAAGGTGGCAGGTGTTTTGGTGGCTACAGAGCTTAGCTGGATGAGGCTTGCTCTGATAACCAGCAGCCTCTGTCCTGCAGAGCACTTCCACATGCAGTCGGAGTCTTTGATTGGCCCCCTGATGCAGACCATCTCCCACCAGCACTGGAAGGTCCGGGTGTCTGTCATTGAAGCCACGGGTGCTGTGATCCAGTTTGGCAATGGGAGTTCCGTGGATGATGTCCTTTCCCACTTTGCTCAGAGACTCTTCGATGACGTCCCTCAGGTAATGAGATTTCTCTGCCCAACAGTCTACACTGTATCATGAGAAACCAGCCAACCTTCTGCTGGCTTAAGCTCGCTTGTTTGTGTTTTCCTCTGTGTGTGTGTGTGTGTGTGTGTGTGTGTGTGTGTGTGTAGACAGGAGTTCACGTGTATGTGAATGTGTGGAGGCCAGAGGTTGTCAGGTATCTTATCTCTTCACCTTAATTTCTGAGACAGGGTCTTTCACTGAACCTGAAGCTTGCTGATAAGTCTAGGCTGGCCTGCCAGTGAGCCCCCAGGATCCTCCTAGCTTCCCACCCCTCCCTTGACTACAGGAGTGTGCCACCATGCCTGGCTTTTTACATGGGTGCTAGGACTTGAACTCACTTGCACTTGCTTATTTACCCACTGAGCCATCTCACTAGCCCTGCTTCTTATTTTGAGGCAGGATCTAAGATGCCTAGGCAGACCTTGAACTCAAGATCCTTCTGCCTCAGCCTCCCATGTGGCTAGGATAACAGGCATGTGCCACAAAGCCCAGCTGATTTTTGTTTTGTTTTGAGATATTACATGAAGCATATATTCGTACATGATTCTTTGTCAAAATATTTACATCTTGAGAAAGTAGGGAACAGCTGAGTTTTTTTTAACATGTGAATACATTTGGTTTTCTTCACTCCAGAAATTTAAAAAATTATTCCCGTAATTGCCTATTTGAAGGAAAATACTTGAAACTATATTCTTCTGTTTGCAGAAGCATCCAGTAGTAGATTTTCAGTGCAGAGCCGCAGTGGCTGGAGCCTGCAGGGGAGGACAGGGCGGAGGCTCAGTGGTACATAGTTCTTGATGGTGGTCTTAGAAGACACCTAAGAGGCAGGCACATCGGAACCCTACAGATGTGGATGGAACACTGGCTTTACAAGGTTGAACTTGGCTCAGAGGCATGTCTTGGATGTAAGGCTGCTGTGGCATACAGGAATGTCACCAACAAAGAGTGGAGGGAACAGTGAAGAGGCCAGATGGGGGGAGGCAGTGGCCAGAATCCTCCAGAGGAACTGAAAGCCATCCCTGTCTTGTCCATTCATGTCAGACAGCCATCAACCCTCCCCTGAGTGACAAGTGATGTCCAGGTGGCAGCATGTCACCTCCGTGATGAAGATACTAGCCCCTGTTCTGGGTGCTGTCTGTACAACACCTCCTTTTGTCCTCAGGACTGTGGATGGTGTCACATATCAGGTGTCCTTCCTGCAGTGGATGTCCCCCCAGCCCTGCCCTGCCCACACACACAGCATTGGGAATTAGTCACAATGTTGTGTAATTGCCATTGCTACCCAAGGTCCCATTATCCCAAACAGAACCCTAACCAATAAGAGGCAGCTTCCTGCTCACACGTCCACCCAGACCCTGGCAAGGTCTGCTCTTTCTTGCCTGTTCTAGATTTCTTAGATAGGAGTGTACCACATGCCATCTTTGCATCTTCTCTTACTTGTGTGTTTCCAGCATCCATTCACATCACAGTGTGCCAGCGCTTCACCCCTTTGTGGCTGCATAGTATTCCACTGTGGGAGGGTACCACATTGCTTCATCTGTTGATAGGTTGATTCCACCTTTTAGCTATCATGAAACTTCTTCTGTGAACCCATCTACCAGCATCAATCCAATCCCCTCCTTTCCTCCATTTATTTTTATTTATGGTATGAGTATTATGCCTGTATGAATGTAAGTGCACCCATATTATGTAGCACCCTCAGGACAGAAGAGGGCGTTAGATCCCCTGGAACTGGAGTTGTAAACGATTGTTAACAATCCTGTGGGTGTTGGGATTCAAACCTGGGTCTTCTGCAAGACCATACAGTGCTCTTAACTATCGAACCGTCTTTCCCTTCAATAGTGTCTGGGAGAATGGCTGAGTCACATGGAAACTACGCGGCTGGTATCCAGGAATCGCGAGAGTTCTCCAGCCTTGCTCAGGGCTCTGCTTTATCCTTATACTCAGTACTGCTATTTCCATTTTATTTTATTTTACTTATTTATTTTTTTGGTCTTTGTGAGACAGGGTCTCCTTGTAGCCCTAGCTGTCCTGGAACTCACTTGTAGACCAGGCTGGCCTTGAACTCACAAAGATCCACCTGCCTCTGCCTCCTGAGTGCTAGGATTAAAGGCATGCGCCACCACGCCCAGCTGTTTCCATTTTAAATCCTGGGCATCCTGGTGGGTGTGACTCAGCTCCCTGACAGTGAGGGTGCTGAGCACCCCTCCTGTGCCTTCTACCCTAATCTTGGTAGGAATGCACCTATAGTCACACTCCCTGGTCAACTTGCTGTACAGTTTTTTACTATGTTGACTTATGCACAGGAAGACTGAAAGGACCCAGAGCCTTTTTAGAAAGATCCTAAGGACAGGCTGAGGACAGGAGGGCACCATCTCCCTTATGCTGTGTTCCATGGTTGGACCTTGAGGAGCCAGGATCATCTGTCTCAGGACAACAACCATGGCTGAGCCTGACCAGATGAGGTGGGGTCTTCACTGGACAGTGTGGAGGGAGGTGGGCAGGGTCCATCAGTAACACCAAAATGAGGCCAAGAACCTTCCCAGGGGCTGGGGAGATGGCTCAGTGGGCAAAGCACTCGCTATGTGAGCAGGACTACCAGCACCCACTACATTGTGCAATCCCAGAATTTGGAAGGTGGAGACAAGGTCCCCTGCACAAGCTGGCTAAGTCAACTGACCTTACTGTTCTGTGAGAGACCCTGCCTCAGTAAATGAAGTGGAGAGCAATTGAGAAAAATACCTGACCTTGTCCTCCGGCTTCCATGCACAGGTGTGTACACACACACACACACACACACACACACACAGAATCTAAACTAGTGACAAACAGCAGCATTGTGGGGGACATGGTTTGGGGCTGTGGGATGCTCCCCACCCCCAAGCCTGAGGTAGAAGTTGGCCATATGGAAAGGAAAGCAGTTTCTATGTGCTAGCCAAACTGTTCCTGGAAAAGTGACTACACCAGAGTGCAGATGTCAGTAAACAGTAGCCACATGTGCATAGCTCTTTGTCAGTAAATAGCCATTGAGAGTTGTCTGTACACAATAGAGGAGCTCTGCCCATGGATAGTCAGTAAATAAGGTGTATTGACAGTTGTCAGTGAATCATGTACCTGTTTATGGATGACAGTGTCTGCTGTGTTTGTCTTTCAAGTAGCTGTGGTTAGAGTGTCTAAGAGAATAGTTTTAAAGGAGGAGAGAATTGTTTTTGCTCACAGGTTCAGAGGGTTTGGTGTTGGCTCACCTGGCTTCTTGCTTTGAGGGAACAGCATTGTGTCAACAGAGTGGTGGAGAAGATTTCGGGATCCTGGCAGACAGAAAACAGGAAGGGATGGGGACTACCTAGGCCCTGTTCCCCAAAGTTTTCATAACCTCCCAAACTGGTGCCATTAGCTGAGGACTAAGCGCTGGGCACTTGGATCTGTGGGGTGTTTCATATTTAATCAATGACACATGCATGGTCACTTGGTCTCAGTAGCCAGAGGTCACATGGGCAGTCTCCTCTTTAGTGTGCTTTGCAGATCTCAGCTAAATTTAGAATTACCCAAGAGATTTTTTTCTTTTTCATTTCAGTGCATCTACCTTAAAACGTAAAAAATAATTAAAAAAAAAGAAATACACCTACCCTGTCTTGCCTGTATCTACTGAATCATAATTTGAGTGAGACACAGAAACCACATTTTTAACAGCACTGTGTCTCAGTAGCCCACTGTGAAAAGATTGTTGTCACATAGTCACCAAAACCTTCCATGGAAGCCTCAGCTGACTGACACCCTGGAGAGTATGTATTCCCACAGAGAGGTCAGGAAGTCAGTAATGGGGTGCTTTCTTTGTGTATGTACAATGTGTGTGCCTGTGTGTGACCGTGGGCACACATGCCACAGTGCGCATGTGGTGGTTAGAGGATGACCTCTGATGTCGGTCCACCTTCTCTTTTACTGCATAGATCAGGCCAGGTGGCCTGCAAGCTTTGGGCTGATTCTCCCATTTCTGTGTCCCATGTCACCATAGGAATTCTGAGATCACAGACACTACCATACCAGCCTTTCCATAGTTTGTGGGAATCTGGACTTGGGTCGCTTGCCCAAAAGTGCTTTGCCCATGATCCATGTCCCCAGCCCTCTGCTGCTTTCTAGTGCCTTTAGTGATGCCTTCGAGAATGCTATCTCTGCTTTCTTTAGTGATGGATTGTTCTAAAACTTCATGTTTAATCTCTGAGCTAGAGAGATGGCTCAGTAGTTAGGAGTGCTTGCTGTTCTTGCAGCGGACCAGAGTTTTATTTCCTAGAATCCATATCAGGTGGCTCATAACCCCCTGTAACTCCAGCCCTGGGAAGCCAACACCCTCTTCTGGCTTCCAGAAGGACTTGTGCGAACATGCATGCGCACACACATACACATAAATATATTTTTTTAATCCTCCTGGACTGATTCCCACCACTGCTCTGTTTTCTTTGTTTTTTTCTTCCTTTCCTGCCTAGTACTCCCCTTGTGAGAGGTCAGGCATGAGTTCTATGTGTAGCCTCTTCACGTGGCTAGCCGCCTTGCTACCTGGGGGTCCTGGCCGCTGCATCCCACGAAACATCCAGGATGGAGCAGTGATGCAGATACAGACATGATGCATTGCTGGGGGCAACAGGACCAGGACAGAGCTGGAAGATGCTTCTGTAGCTCTTGATCAGTGGCGGTCCTCTCGGTTGCTAGGGGGTGGGGCCTGGGCTTAGTGGCCAGACCTGGGCTTCAGAGCCTGCTCCTGTTCAAGACTGACATCCCCACAGCAGGAGCCACTCTTGTAGGTAACTCTCAGTGAAGTTTCTTTCTTGTCTTACGGCAGGTCCGGCAGGCAGTGACCTCCGTGGTGGGGGGCTGGCTGCTGAGTCTGCGAGACCGCTACTCCTTCTTCCACAAGCTCACCCCACTGCTCCTCAGCAGCTTCAGCGATGACATGCCTGAGGTCCGGTAAGTGCCCAGGCCAGGCATAGAGGCAGTAGGGGGCTGATCATCCTCCTGGAGTCCCCTGTACAGTCTGGTTCATCCAGAATTGGTTTTTCTCCACAGTTGGCATGTACCTGTGTTTCAGAATTTCCCAGAGAAACTACCCTGTCCCTTCATTCTGTGTGCCATGGGATTCTGAGCCATACAAACTGTCTCTGGTCTTTAAGACTGTCCGATCCTTCAGTGTTGCAGTTTGGCCCACAGGTGGACATCAGGCCCAGCAGGTTCTACCCCCAGAGTTCTGGTCGGGGCCTTTTGTGAGGGGTCCCCCAGTACCTAGGCCTCACTGTGACCCTTGCTGTGTTGCAGGCAGATAGCCACCAGTCTCTGGGAGAAGATCGGGCTTCAGTGGCAGGAAGAGAACGAGGCAGATCTCAAGGACAAACTAGACTTCGCCTTCCTGCCCCCTCCCCACTACCCTCTACAAGGTAAGTATAGCTACTGAGAGACATGCAGAGGGAAAGGCTGTAGGAACTCTGTTCACAGTCCTGAGGAAGGCTGTGGCCTGAGATGCTCTGCTGAGCTGGGCCCAAGAGTCTCTAGGTCTCTGGAGATCACAGAGAAAGGTACCTCTGCCCTGTGTTTCCCAGGAATCTCCTTTTTCCCACTTCTGGGCCAGCTTCCTTTTAAAGACATATCAGATATGCCACCAGGTATCTATGCCTCCCTTCTGAGCATGTGCAGGTCCATGTTAAGCTGGGTCAGGTCCCTCTGTGGCTCTACCAGGAGTAGCAGAATGGGTACTTTCAACAGAGCCAGATAAGCACTTTCATTACCAAAACTGAGCTAAGTAGGTGGGCATGGTGGTACACTCCTTTAATCCCTGTGAGTTAGAGGCCAGCCTGGTCTACATGGTGAGGTCCTGGGTAGGTAGGGCTACAGGGAGACCCTGTCTCAAAAACAAAATGAGCTAAGCCTGCAAGTCAGGGAAGGAATGAAGTCTGTCTTTCCATGTGCTTTTCACATGGGGCACAGGTGCTCCCTTGCTGCCTCCCTATCCTCATATAGTCCTGACTGGAGCCACATTTGCATGTGTCTAGCAAGCTCGGTAATGGGGAAGGCCCTCTTCCCACAGCCCAGGCCCTGGCTGCATGGGCTTGGAGACCCCCTCTCCCCGTGCAAGCATCCCTCCTAGAATCAAGCAACAGTACATCCTGTCATGACAAGGGCAGAAAGGTGAGCTGCAGGAAGCCCTGTCACCTGGCACTCAGCTGGCTTCTGCCTGGCCAGGGCACTGGTGGTGCCCTGTGGACTGTGGATGCAGTGGTGAGGCTCAGGTAGCCTCCTGCATTCTGTGCTGCCAGATAAATCTAGGCCCTTTTTAGTATTCTACTTTTTTATTTTATGTGTATGAGTGTATTGCCTGTGTGATGGTTAATCCTGGGTGTCAACTTGACTGGACTAAGGAACAAATAAGAGAAAAAGGATGTTCAGATTGGACTACCTCAACCCAGATGGCCCACCCCAAATGTGGGCGTTACCTTCTGCTGGCAGGCAAAAGGCCATGCCAGAGGGATCTGGTCCCTTTTTTCCTGCGGCTTGCCTCTCTCCCACTGGTGAGTTTGTCTTGCTGCTGTGATCAACCCTACGGATCCCAGTGTGTACTAAGACTGGCAGATCTCCTGGAATCTATTGGGCCTTCAGCACCAGACTGGGACTACTGAGACATCCAGCCTTGCGGACTGAGTAGTTCCCTGGATTCTCAGCCTCTCCAGTGTGGCGCAGCTACTGTTGGACTCCTTGAACTCTGTCACGTGAGCAAATCAATAAATTGTATATACCTATATATTCGTCCTGTTGCTTCTGTTTCTTTAGAGAACCCTGACTAATACAGATTTTGGTAACAGGAGTGGTTCTAGAGAAACAGAATTGAAAGATGAATTTCTTTAGTGGGCTTGGTAGTCTCTGGAGTCAGCTCTCCAACCCAATGAAGCCTGGAGTTACTGAAGGCTCTCCTGGTGGCATGAAGAGGAATGATAATCCTTGGTGCAGACTATTTGATGTAATTATGAAGATAGATCCATTTGACTCACCTAACTCGCCTCTTGTGAGAAGCAAGGAATTTAGCGACTATATATAAAACGTTTGAGAAATTGCAGAAAAATAAGGAAAATAATGATGTTGCTGGTTGCTCCTAGCATCTCTGGATAAAGTGATAGAGGAAAATAAGGAGCTCAGTGATAAAATTAACCAGCTCCAGATTCGAAACAACAGTTTAAAAGTTTCCAAGTGTGCTCTGGAAGAGCATCTTCTCTCCAGCAGCCAAAGAGCTAAAGTGGCAGAAAATCAAGCTGGAGCCCTTATTATACGTTTGG
>VZQC01003171.1:1010986-1060722 GCA_009823505.1 Rhizomys pruinosus
GTATATTAAGCAGATACTTGTGTTGTTCCCTTTTGAATGTGCAACTGAGATAAGTGTTAAGTGTTGTCATATTTAGGTTATTAGATACTGAAGGACTAAGTGTTCCTCAAGGACATTACCACCTACTCTAAGATATAATGCTTTGCTATTGCACATGAGACACTTATAACAGGTGGAATTATGACCTTGCCATTGTTTGCAATTGACATTTAAGCATAACATAAGGAGAGGCTATTTATTGGGTGTCAAGTTGACAAGGGGTGGACTTGTGATGGTTAATCCTGGGTGTCAACTTGACTGGACTAAGGAACAAATAAGAGAAAAAGGATGTTCGGATTGGACTACCTCAACCGGGATGACCCACCCCAAATGTGGGCATTACCTTCTGCTGGCGGGCAGTATTAAAGGCCATGCCAGAGGGATCTGGTCCCTTTTTTCCTGCGACTTACTTCTCTCTCACTGGTGAGTTTGTCTTGCTGCTGTGATCAACCCTACGGATCCCAGTGTGTACTGAGACCGGCAGATCTCTTGGAATCCATCAGGCCTTCAGCACCAGATTGGGACTACTGAGACATACAGCCTTGTGGACTGAGCAGTTCTCTGGATTCTCAGCCTTTCTAGTGCGGTGCAGCTACTGTTGGACTCCTTGAACTCTGTCATGTGAGCAAATCAATAAATTGTATATAGCTATATATTCGTCCTGTTGCTTCTGTTTCTTTAGAGAACCCTGACTAATACAGCCTGCATGCATTTAAGTGCATCTGTGTTGTGCAGTGCCCTTGGAGGTCAGAAGAGGGTGTCAGATCCCCTGGAACTGGACTTATAGATGGTTAGCTGCCGTGTGGGTTCTGAGAACCAAACATGGCTCTTCTCTAAGAACAGCCAGTGTTAACCACTCAGCCGTCTCTCTAGTCCCCATCCTGGGCCCAGCCTGCCTCTCCCTCTGGTCAGTACCTCTGCTTCTGTGGCTTTGCACTTCCTGAGAAAATGGCAGATCAGGAAAGCACCCTGTTCTAAGACAGGGACAAGTGTTAGTTACCAGCTCTTATCACTATCAGTTATTGTCTGATTCGATGGTCAGGTCAGGAGTTTTCCAGACATGGAACCTAGCTGTGAAAGCTGGTCGTATATTTATTTATCTGTCTTTTGTTTGTGTGGTACTCAGTTTCAGATGCAGGGCCTCACATGTGTTACACCAAGTCTTCTACCACTGAGATACATCTCAGCCCTTGTTTTTTGTTTTTGAGAGGAGTTCCCCCCAGGGTTGGCCTCAGTCGCGTAGAGGTCGGTCTGCCTGCCTCCGCCTCCCAAGTGCTGGAATTAAAGGTATGTGCCATTGAGGCATGGTCTCATTATTTAGCCCAGCCTGGCCTCAAATTTGTGAGATCTTCCTGCCTTAGCCTCTTGAGTGTTGGGATGAGAGGCATGTGCCACTGTGCCTGGCTTGTATTTATCTTCATCTGTGCCTCTGTACCAGGACACAACAGGATCCTGAGGAGTTTCCTTTCCTTCTAGTCTTTCTGTCTCAAGTTGCCTTCACTGCTTTGTACTGCTGAGGGAGGGATGCACTCCTCCTGCTCCTGTGTCCCACTGGTGATGAGGGCTAGTGTGTCCCCCAACCAACTCTGTAGCAGCTGTGTGCTTCTAGGGTCATTTTAGGCCACAAGAAGTCCAGCAGTGAGACTGGATGCTAGACTGGCCTTGTAGCTTGGGGTAGTTTCTGTCCTTGATCGTAACAGATCCTGCTCCTGCCTAGAGCAAGAGAGGCATGGGAGGCAGTAACTGTTGGGGGAAAATACACTTAGCATCTGGTAAGTAGCACAGACATGGGACATTTGAGTGTGCACACTCTGGGCTGACTGTCCTCCTATACTCAGGTCCCTGAGGGAGAGAACTTGGTTCTTTCTCCTCAGGGACACGAGTTCATCTGGTCTTGCCCCTTTTGGATCTAAGTTAGGGATGAGGGCTGTTTCTGACCAAAGTTACAGAAGTCTTGCTGATTTTGTATCATGAGCCATGACAGCAGCTTATACTCACAGTGCGTGTTTTAGCTGGAGCATGGTGACTGAGAATTGAGTTCCGGTGGCTAGCGATGTGGTGCCAGGTTTCAGGGGAGTGCTGGCATTTCCTGCTTAAGTTACTTTTCTTTGGTGTAGGATTGGATTTTTAAACTCAAGTTTTCATAGTCTTGTAGCATTTCAACCAGGAGGTTTGCAAGTTAGCTCAAACCCCAGCTCTCTTCACTGCCACCACTCCAGCCACCCACTCAGCTCTGTTCACCACCCTGAGACCTATGTTGTCCTTCCCCAGGGGTCCACATGCAGAAGCCCTTCAATGGCAATGTAGTTTACAGTCCTAAAACTGCTTTAAGTTGTGGGTCCATGAGCTTTGTTTGACAAGTTTCTACATCTAAGACAGGGAGGGGCCTAGGCCCTCTCCACTGGGTCATCCCCAGTGCCCTCCTAACAGTAGCCACTTTATTTTCTCTCTAGAAGTTTTCAGGTGTCATATGAGCCATGTTTTCTGTGCTCAGACATGTCTACTGTACATGGTGCATGTACTGTGTGGTCAAGTGTGTCTACACTGTCCAGTGCCTCTCCATCTAAAGTGTCCTTGGCCCAGACCCCTGGTTTGTCTTATCACCAGCCAAAGGACATCAGGGTCATTTCTTCATTGTGTGACAAGCAGCTATGGACAGTGTTGGGTGGGGCCCTGTGTGGATGTGATTCGTCCTCTGGGTAAACGCAGTGCATCACCTATTTGTCAGGCTGTCTGAGCAGCTCTCGTTTCCACCCGCACTGAAGCCTGGTGGCCACAGGGCTGAAGGCCTCTTTTTTTTTTTTTGCTTTTTTTTTCTTTGTTTTTTGAGGCAGTCTCCTAGAGCCCTTACTGGGCTGAATGTGCAGCAGTCCTCCTACCTCACGCAGCCTCCTGAGTGCTGGGCTGATAGCGTCCCCACCCACCAAACTCCTTGTCTTTAGCCCTCCCAGCTAGTACACAGTGGCAGCACATGCGGTGGCTCCTGGTGGCAAATGGTGTTAGAGCTGTTCTGTTATTAGTGCTTATTTCATGCATGCTCATCCATGTGTGTTCTATTCTCTGGGTCTTTGGAGGTTTTCTTATTATGGGGTTTTGACAATTGCCTGTAATTTAGACATAAATCCTTGGTCAGGAGCTTGGCATGAAAGTGCATGCCTGTAATCCCAGCACTCAGATAGGTGAGGCAGGAGAACTGCCAAGTTTCAGGGTCCAAAGTTTTATTTTATTTTATCTATCTATCTATCTATCTATCTATTTATTTATTTATTGGTCTTTTTGAGATAGGGTTTCCTTGTAGCCCCAGCTGGCCTGGAACTTGCAATGCTATGTAGACCAGGCTGCCCTCAAACTCACAGAGATCCACCTGCCTCTCCCTCCCAAGTGCTAGGGTTAAAGGCGTGCATCACCATGACCAGGCCCTTGATTTATTTTTAATTTATGACTGTTTTGTGCACAAGGCCAGAAGAAGGCATCACATTTCTGGAACTGGAGTTACAGACAGTTGTTGGCTGCCACGTGGGTTCTGGGAACTGACCCAGGTTGTTTGCAAGAGCAGCTAGTGCTTAACCACTGAGCCAGCTCTCCAGCCCACCAAGATTTTGTTTTTATTTTTACTTAGGTATATGTGTGTATCTGTGTGTGGGTCTGTGCAAGTGAGTTCAGCGCATGCAGAGATCAGAAGAGGCCACTGAATCCCCTGGAGCTAAGAGTGTGTTATTTACTTTTCTGTTGCTAAGCTAAAACATCATGACCAAGGCAACTTTTAGAAGAGTTTATTTGGCTTGGGGCTGGAGAGATAGCCTAGCGGTTAAGAGCACCGACGCTCTTGCAGAGGACCTGGGTTCGATCCCCAGCACCCACATGGCGGCTAAGAACCGTCTGTAACTCCAATTCCAGGAGAACTCCAGTTCCAGGGGAATCTGAGACCCTCTTCTGACCTCCGCGGCATTGCACGACACGGTGCACAAACCTGCATGCAAACAATACATTCATACACATACAAAAATAAATAAAAAAAAAAATTAGAAAAAAAAAAAAAGAAGAGTTTATTTGGCTTATGGTTTCAGAAGGTAAGAGTCCATCAAGGTGAGGAGGCAGGGAGGCAGGGGCAGCTGGAGCAGAAAGCTCAACACCCACGTCTTCAGGCAGGCACAGGAAGCAGAGAGACATACTGAAAATGAACCAAGGCTTTCTATTTTCAGAGCCTCACCCCAGTGAGGTGCTTCCTCCGTCAAGGCCACACCTCCTAAAGGTTCCATGACTCCCCAAACAGCACCACCAATGGGGACCAAGTGTTCAAATACTGGGACCCTATGGGAGACATTCTCATTCAAACCACGACATGGAGTTACAGGAGGTTGTGAGCTGACTGACACGGGTATTGGGAACAGAACTCAGGTCCTCCACAAGAGCAACAAGTACTCTTTTTTTTCTTTTAGTCATTTTGAGACAGGGTTTCCCTGTAGCCCCAGCTGTCCTGGATTTACTACATAGACCAGGTTGGCCTTGAACTTGAGAGATCCACCTGCCTCTGGCCCCCTGAGTGCTGGGATTAAAGGCATGCACCACTACACCTGGCTGAGCAACAAGTACTCTTACCCATTAACCCATTTCTCCAACCCACACCCTAAATTGCCTTTTTATTTTTTTAAAAATTTTTTTATTAGTTTGTGAGACACGTGGAAGTCAGAAAACTTCATGAGGTTAGTTTTCGCCTTCCACCTTTATGTGGATTCTAGGCATCAAACATAGGTTGTCAAGCTTTCATGGCCTTTGCCCCCTGAATCTGCAGGCTGGCCTCAATTTGCCGCTTTTAAAATGGAGTATTGTGTGAGGCAGACTGGAAGGTCAGTCCTTGTTCATTGTCTTCAAGTCAGTTTGTACCTGAACAGGGCACTCAAGTTCTGACTACTCTGCACGCCTGCTGCAGCAGGACTTGGCGTGGTCATGGCACACAGGTCTCTTTTGCACTGCAGCAGCTGGCAGCGCCCCCCCAACCCCACCCATCCTAGCTGACAGGCTGGCCTTGGGGGCAAGAGCAGGCTGCCAGGAGAGAATAGAAACCACCACTTGCACAGCAGCCTGATCCCCAAACCTCAATCTCCTGCGTCTCCTCACTCGCGCCTTGACATCTGCACTGGTTTCAACCCTTCCACCTTGTCTCCTTCCTAAGTTTCCTCTCCAGGAGGATCCTCTCTGTTTCACCCAACTCCATTGGGTTTTGGCAGCTACACAGCTACCCGGTGTCATGTGTCCACGCTCTGTTCTAGAAGGTTCCATGGATCTATTAAATTTTTTAATGTTGCTTGTGAATCGCTCTCTGTGAAAGCAGAAGTCACATGTGCGCCTTCCTGCACTCTTGTGGATGTGGCCCACTTACGCTGTCTTCTTGTCCATTTTTGTTTGCTAAAGCATTACAATTATGCCTTCAAGGAGAAGATTGATAGCACGAGCTCTATGGGCCTCCAGACTAGTACTTCTGGACTCTGGACTTGAGTAAATGATTGCTCGAACCCCAGGGCACTTCCTGCCTACCTACCTGTGCTGACAGAGGTGAGGCACATTGCTGACCTCTAGCCAGTCCATAAATAAAGTAGCAAACAGTAAAACCTGGAAAGGAATTATATGTGGAGAATTGGAGCCCTACTGCCAGTGTGCTGGCAACTCAAACCAGTCGCAATTTCTTAGTCATGGTGCTTGCTACCTGTCCCAAGGTAGACCTGACAGGCATGAAACTGTCTTTCAAGGTTTGCTGGAGAGTGTCTGGTATTGTCCTCCATGAGAGCCTACACTATGTGGGTAGTGAGACTAGGCGCACATTCCAGATGGAATGGCACTCAGCCAAAATGAGGAAGGGTGCAGACATGTGCCACAGTGTGGGTGAATCCTTCTCTGTCTGCAGAGCTTTTTTGTGAGGTGTGTCCTGAACAGAAAGCCAGTGGGCACAGGAAACAGCAGCTAGCCCAGGACAGGAGGTGGGAGGTTCTGCATCCATGTTATTTTTTTTTCAAAGCCAATTTTTATTGAACCTTTGTGCATTTCATACAAAATTTCCAATCAAATCTAGACCCATGCCCCCTTCTTTGCCACCCCACCCCACCAGAGCTCATGCATTCTGCCAAACATGTTTTTCATCTTATTCTCAGTCTCTTTTAAATTTTTTGATCTGCATCCATATTATTAACTACAGGGCTGTGCTGTGCAGGAAGCCATAATCATCACTTGCAGGATGGGAATTGGGTTGAGAAGTAACATTTTTTCTTTTTCTTTCTTTTTTTTTTTTTTTTGTGTCTTTTTAAAAGGGAGACAGGGTCTTCCTTTAGTCCTAGCTGGCCTGGAGCTCGCTCTGTAGATCAGGCTGGTCTTGAACTCACAGAGATCTGCCTGCCTCTGCCTCCCAAGTGCTGGGATTAAAGGCATCCACCACCACGCCCTGCAAAAAACTAACATTTTTAAAGAGTAGTACTTAGTGTGTGCCCTGTTGTGCAGGTTTACTGCCTTCATGTACTGGTCCAGCCTGTGCTGAAGGACACTGACACACGTGCCTGTCGATCCCAGGGATTCTGTTTTTTATATTTTTCCAAATTTATAATTAATTTTTTTTTCGATGTGTATGAATGTACTGTCCACATGTAGGTTTGTGGACCCGTGTCGTGCAATGCTGCAGAGGGCAGAAGAGGGTGTCAGATTTCCCTGGAACTGGAATTAAAGATGGTTCTTAGCTGCCATGTGGGTGCTGGGAATCAAACCCAGGTCCTCTGCAAGAGAGCAGTCAGTGCTCTTAACTGCTGAGCCATCTCTGCAGCCCCAATTTTTCCAAATTTATTAATCAGATTTGTGATATTTACATTTAGAGCTGTCTATTGTAGTGTTAATTATAAGAAGAAGTAATTGGACATGGTAAAATTTGTCATCCCAGCACTGGGAAAGCTGATGCAGGGGATTGCTGTGAGTGAGGCTATACCAGGATCCAGGACAAGGGCAGTTGGGCACAAGTAGATTGAGCCGCCTTGGCAGTCAGGCGGTTATGTTTTACAGATCAGGCAGGTACCTGCATATGATGCAGCCACAACTGGACAGTACACTAGGGTTCAGAGCAGCCTCAAGTCAGAACTCAGTTCTCAGCAGATGAATGGCCAAGCTGACATGTCTACAGCATAGAATATTCCTGTAGTAAAGAGGAGTGAATTCCACCATGGCCACACCCTAAACTACAGGGACTCAAGCCAAGCATCATGTGCAGAGGCTGTGAGGCGGATGCAGCCTAGTCCATTTTGTCTTTGTGGTTTGGGTTGGTGGTTGGTTTTGAGGCAGGGTCTCACTCTGCAGCCCAGGCTGCAGTCCCCGCAACCTCGAGTGCTGGGATCACAGGTCTGAGCTCCCAGGCACGGCTCTCCCTTCCCTCTTGAGGGTATATTCTATTCTGAACTTAGAAGCTGGCAGCATGACTGACCACGGTTCACACAGGCCTCTGAGGCTGAGTGTGTGCTTACCATCTTCTCCCCTCCAGAGAACCGACCCAACCTGGGCTGCCGGGAGCTGGTTTTCAGGAACCTCTCCAAGGTGCTTCCTGCCATCTGTCGAGACATCACCGACTGGGTGGTAGGGACCCGGGTGAAGGCAGCACAGCTGCTGCCAGTGTTGTTGCTGCATGCAGAGGACCACATCACCCAGCACCTGGAAATCATCCTCAGAACCCTGCAGCAGGCCTGCACTGATGAGGAGAAAGCCGTGGTCAGCAGTGTGAGTGTCCACCTCTCATCTTTTCACAAACAACAAAGCTCAGTCTGCATGTCAGTTGTGCGGGCCCTGGAACAGCAAGGCCATGGGCACCTCTGTCCCCAGCTGTGTCCACCCTTCCCACCGGCCCGGCATGGGGGAGTGCATCCACAGCAAGCTTTGTCGCACCCTCAAGGATCTGGGCTGTGTGCAGTGCAAGCCTATGCACTGCTGCCCGACCCGACCCGACCCGACCCTGCGGTGTTCTAATTTCAAGGACCAGGTTGTCAGCAGAGCCAGTTGTCTTAGGAGACCAGTTTTCTCAGCCCAGGCACCCAGTTTCCACACAGAACTTTGTGTATATGTGTATCTGTGTGGTATACATAAATATGTGTTCATGTATGGGAAGACATACGTGTGAGGGTGTGTAGAGGCCAAGATTGGTCTTCCTCAACTGCCCTACTGCGATCGCAGGAGGCTCCCATGCCTGTCCAGCTTTCCCTTGGGTTTTGGGCACATGAATTCTGATTCTTGGGCTTGTTGAGCATGTGCTTTATTCTCTGAGTCATCTCCACACCCCAGTACAAACTTTTGAACTTCCACTTTGCTCATAGTAAAAGTGACTTTGTATCTCCTGGTCTGCTTTTTGAAGGAGGGGGAGGGAATGGCGACAGTTGCCTCGTGAAGATGCTGGGCTGTGGGCCTCCATCTGTGCAGCTCTCAGGCAGGTACAAGACTGTCCTGGGCCTCGGGGTCCTCACCTCCTTCTCTAGCCACACCTCTCCCTTTCTTGCATTCCTCATAGCTGCCTAACTCTGTATTATTTTACCCCAAGAGTGCTTTATAAATGGAAATCAGTGTGGCCCCTGTGGGTTAGCCTCATGGCTGTGCATCTTCACCTTGGCCTTGTCATTGCCGAGTAGGGGCCAGAGCTGTGAAGGCAGTGTGTCTGTGTATGAATGGGAAGCTCGGGCTGATGCTGTCAGTCGAGGGATATAAGGCAGAAAAGCCACTAAGACGTGGAGCTGGACACTGCCTCAGAGTGCTGGGTGCCCTTTGCCTTAAAGTTTCCTCCGCAGGAGACGGGAGGATGCATGCTTCTCTGGGTCCTGAACACCATGCCCTCTGGCAGGTAGGAAGCAGGGCAGGCCCACACAGATGGAGCCCTGCTGTGGTACGTGTTTGCAGAACTGCCTCCCCATCTTTCTTACAGTGCGTGAGAGCTGCAGAGCGCGTTGGCTCGTTCGTCAACCCTGAGGTATTCCTGAAGCTGATTTCGGCCATGCTGAAGAAGGCGCCCTCCCACTCTGGACTCCTGGTCTTGGCTTCTGTCATTCGAGGCTGTCCGAGGGATGCCCTCCAGCCACACATCAAGGTCATTGCCACAGAGCTGGCCCAGGAACACATCTGCCAGGGGTCTGAAAGTGTAAGTGGTTGTCTAGAAGGGGTGGGCAGTAGGGCACCCTGCGGCTGGAGATGGGAGGCAGCCCTGTTGGCTGTTCTCTGCATAACTCCTGATGGTGATCACTGGCAGGCACCATTCCCCTGTTCCGGCGCAGCAGCCCCATCCAGTGTAGCCTCCAGCCACAGCCAGCCACTTAAATCCAATTAAGATTCATCTTGCTAGTGCCTGTGGCTGCCTGTTGGATGGCTTGGGACATCTCCGTTGCCCACAGCGCTGCTGTGGGTGGTCATGGGTCAATGGCACAGCTCTGAGGAGCCCTGAGCTCCACTCCAGAGACAAGGGACAGCCCCCTCTATTGAGCTGGATATAAGCACATCTTCAGGGGTCACCAAAAGCTCATTCTTTGTCAACAGTGTCACTTAGCACCTGTGCTTGAAGGAACCTGACAGAACAGGTCCTTTGTACCTGAGGCAGAGCTGCCTGGCCATTGCCTTCATCACCAGGATAATTCTGGTTCTTTCTGCATAGATGTGTTTGGCATGCCCCATGACCCCCATTCCCCCAACCTCTGCAGTCAAGTGCACTGGTCCTCCAGTCTGGAGCCTGGGTTCCACCCAGCAGCCAGCTGGCCTGCTCAGGCCTCTATACCCAGAGGTGGCTCAGCTCTGGCAAAGCTGGCTTGGAAGTCAGCGGTCAGCCCTGATTTCTCTTCCTCGGAGTCAGAGTCCATGGGTGCAATGTCACAGGCGTGTAGTCCCAGCTTTGGGGAGACCTGGAAGATTGTAGGCTCAAGACCAGCCTGGGTTAAATAACTGCCTTAATAGACTAGGAAGAAGAAAAGAAACCTGTAAGGCATTGCATTTTGTTTTTGTTTTGTTTTTGAGACAGGGTCTCATTGTATAGCCCTAGTTGGCTAGAACTTGATATGTAGACCAGGCTGGCCCTGAACTCACATAGGTCTGCCTGCCTCTGCTTCCTGAGTGCTGGGATCAAAGGCATGTACCAAAGGCATTATATTTTTAAGCTACAATACAATAATAAAAGGAACACTTAAAGCAGTCTCTAAAATTTGCAGAGCTGTGGTCTCAGGAAGAATGGGGATAGGCCAGTGCTCACATGTCAGTGTTTCTCAGACCCATGGTTGACAAGCTCCCAGTCTGTCAGCAGTGTATTCTGAGAGCAACTGTTTGCCATTTATAGACTTGAGCCCAGACCTGAACACCTTTACCTCTAGAAGCTGTGGCTTGAATACTTGCACAGGTGTTTTCTATATAGCTTACACACTTAAACAGCAAAGACAATGTGACCTCTTCACCTGTTAGTATCAGTTACAGAGAGCTTAGGTCTCCTGACCTGTCAGGTTCTGTTGAGCTGATGGAAAATTATTGACTAGATTTCCAGGCAGAGGAAGCTTTTTTTTTTTTTAAAGATTTATTTTATTTGTAATTATGTGTATATGTATATGCTTGTGTGATGAAGATACCCCTCCTTTCTTGACAGACTTGAGTCTTTGATAGCAAAGGATAAAGGTGTTCAGGTCTGGTCAAAGTTGCTACTGTTTCCAGGTCTGCTTCCCCACCTTCTTTTGTATCAGATGACTTGAGGGACACATTGCATGAGAAGAGGTTAAGAACAGTCCGAGGGGCAATGAGATGTCTCAGCAGGCACTTGCCTGTACCTAACCTAATGATCTGAGTTTGGTCTCTGGGATCCACGTGATGGAAGGGAACAGCCATGTTCTGCAGGTGTCTCCTGTGTTCAGCTCACGTGCTGTGGCACATACATATGTGCACACACACAAAAATAATAAATATTTAAATTTTTTAAGGACTTTGTTTAAAAAAAAAAAAAAAGCTGGGCATGGTGGTACATGCCTTTAGTTCCAGCACTCAGGAGATAGACAGAGGCAGGCAGACCTCTGAGATCAAGACCAGCCTGGTCTACATAGTAAGTTCCAGGCCACTTGGGGCCACTGGGAGACCCTGTCTTGAAAAGACACCCCTCCCCCTGCCAAAAAAAAAAAAAAAAAAACCTTGGGCCAAGCTACTTGGGAGGCTGAATCGGGATAACAAATTCTAGGTCAGTCTGAGCTGCCAGGTGAGTTCAAGGTCAACCTGCCTAAAGTAGTGATAATAACCTCCCTTAACCTGTAAAAAGAAGGCTGGGGAATGTGGCTCGGGTAGAGCACCTGCCAAGAATCTCCTAGTAAGGGGCTGGAGTCCATGGTCAGCAGTAAAGCTCTGGCTTAGTATGCAGGAGGCCTTAAGTTCAATCCTAGTACTATAGACAGACAAAAAAATAAATAGGAAAACCTTGAAAGGCCTATGTTAAGCAGGAATCTGTGCAGATTATATTCTGTGCTGTGAGTCCAACCTGCCCGAGTATGTCCAGCGCCACACCTGGAGCTTAGCAGAGAGAAACCTGATCTTGGTCTTTGGAGCAGGTTTAGTGTCAGGTACTGAAGTGAGGAAACAAGTTTTGACCTGAGGATGACTCTTTCAGCCCTGTTTAAAAACCAGCACCAGCAGCATCACATTATCAGCACTGCCTCTGCAAAAACAGAACTCTCCCACTTCATCTAGTGAGTAGAGACTTCCCCATCTCAGAGCTGCAGGCTTTTCACCGCACTTCCTGGAGATGGGAGGCACAGCAGACACTCAGTGTCTTTGGTTGGTAGGGGAGCAGTGGATTATAATGTCTGCCCTTTCCTCAGGCTGGGCTTGTGACAAGGCTTGTATCTACTGGGAAAGACAGTTTTTCTGAACCCAAACTGCCTCCTCTTTTAAACATGTTTCCCTTTGTGTGTGTGTGTGTGTGTGTGTGTGTGTGTGTGTGTGAGTGAGTGTTGTAAGGGATTTGTGTCTAGGTCCTTGCAAATGCCAGCCAGGTACTCTGCTTCTGAGCTAAATACCCCAAAAGTGTGCACTTTGTTCTGTTTGGTTTGGTTTTTTTCGATGCAAGGTTTACTATGTACTCTCAGCTAACCTAGAACCCACTGTGTTCCTCCATCTGGCCTCAAATTCCTGACCTTCCTGCCTCAGTCTCCTGAGAGCTGAGATTTCAAATGTGAGCCACCATGCCCAGCTAGAAGAGTTATTTGTTTAATATGAAATTTTGGTTTTGTTAAAAGTTGGAGAAGCTGGGAGTGGTGACAAATGCCTTTAATCCTAGCACTCAGGAGGCAGAGGTAGGTAGATCTCTGTCAGTTAAAGGTTAGTCTGGGCTAAGTGGTAAGAACTTGTCTCAAAAAAAAAATAAAAAGAGGGAGCTGGAGAGATGATGGCTCAGTGGTTAAGAACACTGGCTGCTCTTGCAAAGGACCTAGGTTTGGTTCCCAGCACCTACGTGGTGGCTGACAACTGCCTACAACTCCACTTCCAGGGGATCCGATGCCCTCTTCTGGCCTCTGTGGCCATTGCGCTACATGGATGCACTTACATATATGCAGGCATAACAATCTTACACATAAAGTAAAAATAATAAATAAGGGGCTGGAGAGATGGCTCAGCAGTTAAGAGCATTGGATGTTCTTGCAGATGACCCAGGTTTGAATCCTAACACCCACATGGTAGCTGACAACCATGCCTTAACTCTAGTTCCAGGGCATCCTTCCGTTCTCCAGGGGCATTGCACAACACAGGTGCACTTACACACATGTAGGCATAACACTCATAAAATAAAAAAAATTTTTAATAATAAAAATATTTCTCTAAAAGAAAAATACTCAAAACAGCACAAAGGTAGGAAAAAGAGCAGAATACAAGTGGGAGTGGGGAGGTCTCTGGGCTTAGATGTTGGTTGATTGGTTGGTTTAATTGGAGTCAGACAAGGTTTCTGGCTCAGCAGGTAAAGGCAACTTGCTTTATAAACCTGATGGTGTGAGTTGCATCCGCTGGATTCCACATAAAGGTGGAAGGAAAGAACTGACTTACGATGTCCTCTCTTCACGTGCACTGTGGTCTGCCCCATTCCACTCACAGAGTCTCCGTGAGGCCCACGGTAGCCTCAAGCTCACTTTGTAACCCTGACCTCCACCCCGTCCCTACTCCTGTGTCCTAGGGTTACATTTGGGCATCACCATGCAGTGCTGAGGGTGGAGCTCAGAGCTCCGAGCATACCAGGCAGGGACTCTACCAGCTGAGCCACCTCCCTAGCCCAATTCAGGTGTTTTAAAGTGGACGTAAGATAAATTATCACTTCAGTATGCCAATATTATAGTATATGTTGCGATACAAAGTTGTTAAATGTGAGGCTTTGGGGACTTGGGGTCTGTTAAGACAATCTCTTTAGCCCAGACTGACTTCTAATTCACTGTATAGAAGAATTTGGCCTTGAACTCCAGATCTTCCTGTGTCCACCTCTCAGGTACTGGGATAACAGGAACACCACCACTCCTGGCTATGAATTTTAAAATACCAATCGGCATTTCACAGCGTGAGCCTTGGGCCCTTATGTACTCAGTCTCCCTACAGGCCTAACCATGCCCTTCTCACAGTGGAAGGCCCAGTAGCCCTTGGATGAGGCATGGCTGCTCTTGGGGCTCTTGCTATATGTGTGGGCTAAACACTGGCTGTGGGGTGCAGGGAGATGGTGATGCCCACTGGCTGTGGGGTTCAGAGATGATGCCCACTGGCTGTGGGGTTCAGAGATGATGATGCCCACTGGCTGTGGGGTTCAGAGAGATGATGATCCCCACTGGCTATGGGATGCAAGGGGACACTGATGCCCACTGGTTTCTTCTAGGATCTCTACCTGGAGCGCCTGCTGCTGTGTGTGGAGGCTCTGGTGTCTGTGTGCCGGGAGGACTGCTGTGTGGCCAGCCTGCAGCTCATGGAGGTGCTCGTGACAATAATGGCTGTCTCCCGGGTCATGAGCCTAGGGAACAAGGTAAGGCTGACAGCTGCCTGCAGCCCCTGTCTCTCCCTACAGGAAACATATCTGTTCCTTATCAATCTCCAGCTTATTTGAATTCCAGGCCTGGGGCTAGTAAAGTTGAAAGAATTTGGAACACTTAGGAGGAGACACTCACAAGGTGGCCTCAAGGAGCATCCCTCCACCTGCAGACCTATCTTCCATCTAGGAATGAAGGGTGCTTCATCTCAGAGCCCACAGCAAAGAAAACAGGCCATTGTATCCCTTAGGCCCTGCATCTCTGTGTTGTCAAAATGGCACAGCCAGCCTTCACCTGTAGAAGATAGGCAGCTGTTCCTTGTTCCTGTTGATTGCAGCCCAGCTTGTAGTTATTTCTGTTCCCTTGAGTATGTTTAGGCTTTCAACCCCCCCCACCCCCCCACCCCCCCACCCCCCGTGTGGGAGGGTGTGTGTGGGGGTGTGGTGTTTGAGACAGTCTCACTGTGTAGCACAAGCTGGCCTTAAATTCAAGGCAGTCCTCTCTGGGCTTCATTCATGAGTTAATGAGTTACCACACCTGGTTTTATACTTTAAAATCTTTTAACCTAAGACTGGAGAAATGGCTACAGGTAAAGTCCTTGTCATGCAAGCGTGAGACCTGATACCCACACACCTGTAATCCCAGCACAGGAGAGGCAGAGGGAGAGACAGAAGGATGCCTGAGGCCCAACGACCAGCCAGTCCATGAGCGCCTGGTTCAGCAAAACCCTGAAAATAATGTGAAGAATGATTGAGGAATATACCTGGTATCAACCTGGCCTCATCTGGTGTGCATGTGCATGAACAACACACACACACACACACACACACACACACACACACTCTCACACTCCTTGTAGTCCCCATGTACTCTACCAAGCATCTGAAGCTGCTGCTGCTGCTGCTACCTCAGCAGGGCTCTCGCAGCCCTGCTGGGCTTCTAGGAGGCTTGGGTATCCTGTGGAGCCCCATCTGAAGGACCCCCACCCCCTTTGCTGGGGCCTTTTCAATTCCCTTTGAAGACAGCCTTTCCAAAGTATATGCATCATTTGTCTTCCAAGACAGCTTGTCACCCATAGGGCCATAAATTCCAGCAGGGCAGTCAGTGCCTGGGCCACAGGAAGGAAGCCCAACCTGCTGGGTAACAGCAGGTCAGGAACAGAGACAGGGCAATGCAGCTGCTGCCAGGAATCTCTAGAGCTTCCTAGTGCTTTAAACCCCTGGGAGGAAGGCACAGGTGGAAAGAAAAGGTGGCTGGCTTGGCCCAGCAGCCCTGCTGCCTCCCTTCAGAGCAGCCAGAAAGTTGTTTGTGCCTTTGATCTAGTTTTGGCAGGGAGCTAAGTAGAGGAGAATGGAGATGGACTGATACCATGTCCCAGCCCCAGTTTCCTCAATTGGAGAGTTTTTAATAGGGTTTGTTTGTTTGTTTGTTTGGACATGGTCACCCCATAACCCCAGCTGGCCTGGAACTTGCTGTGTAGACCAGGCTGGCCTTGATCTCACAGAGATCGCCTGCCTCTACCTCCTGAGTGCTGGAATCAAAGAGGGGATTACATATTCTGGAGGTAGAGTTCAAGTGATTTTGAACCACTTAACATGAATGGTGAAAACCAAGCTCAGGTCCTGTACAAGAGCATTATGTGCTGTTAACCACTGAGCTGTCTCTGTGCCCACTTTTTTATCTTTTTAACAGGGTCATTTTACTGGCTTAGAGCTCACTAAGTAGGCTGGGTTGGCTGGCCAGTGAGCCCCAAGGATCCTCAGTGTCTGCACCTCCCCAGTGCTGGGGTTGTAAGTGTAGGCTACCTGCCTGCCTTTTTATGTATTTTCTTTAGCTTGAATTCAGATCTTCATACTTCAAGGCACGTGCTCTTCTGACTGAACCATCTCCCCACATCTTACCAACAGTTTCCTTAAAACCACTTCCCTCCAGGTCTGTATGGGGCAGAGCCCCTGCTCACGCAGCCTCTGAGCACTCTCAGATCCTGCTGCTCTCAACTGGCTGCGCTCCTGGATATGGGTAGAACTCAAGAACTGCTGACACTCACTGCCCAGGGGGTGGGTGTGTTAGTGTTACTACTTTCCATACAAACAGTACTGACAGAGGCAAGTGCAAATCTAAGTCTCAAAGTCTCCACAGTCAGCCCTGTCAGAGTCCTCCTGCCTGCTGTGGAGGTCCTTTGTTTTACAGCCCTTGATTCTGGAGCAGTCCTTCTGTCTACCTGAAGCTTCCTGTTGGTTGTGGACCTCAGATGACAAGGGAATCTTCAAGAATTTTTTTAAATAAACATTTAAAAATTTTTTATTTTTATGTGTATGAGTATAATGCCTGTATGTATGTAAGTGCACCAGTGTCACACAGTGACCTCGGAGGTCAGAAGAGAGTGTCAGCTCCCTTGGAACTGGCTGGAGTCATGGACGGATGTTAGCCACCGTGTGGGTGCTGGCAATCAAGCCCAGGTCCTCTACAAGAGCAGCCAGTGTTCTTAACAGCTGAGCCATCTCTCCTACCTCATGTCCAAGAATTTTAAGCCTTAAAAATTGGACTCTAGGTTTCTAGCAAGGTGGCTCAGTGAGCAAAGGCACCTGCCACCAAGCCTGACAACTTGCGTTCAATCCCTGAAATCCACATGATGAAAGAATAGGACTAATGCCTTCAGACTGTCCCCCGGCTGCACACATGCACCATGGCATGCACACCCTCTCCCCCACAAAATAAGTAAATAAATGGAAATGGAAAGAAAAATATTGGGCTCTGGGCTAAGCATATAACTCAATTGTAGAATGTTTACCTAGCATGCATGAAGCCCTAGGTTACATATCCAGCACTACATAAAACTGGATGTGTTGGCACATACCTGTAATTCCCCCCACTCAGAAGGTAGAAGCAAAAGGGTTAGAAATTTAAGGCATTAATCGGAACAAAGAACTATTGACACCGAGACCGGGTTAGAGAAGACTGGGAGGCAGTTCACTATGTTCCGTCAAAGTGAAGGAGATGAAAACTCGGCAACAAAACAATAGCAGCACCAGCAGCAGCACCACTGCAAGTGGGCAACAGGCCCACAGCCAAAATGAAGGCTCGACTATGGACTTGAAGAACTTTAGAAAAGGAGGAGAGAAGACCTTCACCCAACGTAGTCTTCTCTTGGTGGGCAGTCTTCCCCCAGGCATGACCAAGGAGGAGATGCAGAAACTTTTTAAGAAATGTGGGAAAAAAGGCAAAGTTTCCATTCATAAGGATAAAGGCTTTGGCTTTATCCACTTGGAAGCACAAAGTGTAGCCAAAGTAGAGCTGGACAATATGCCACTCTGTGGAAAAAACAGCTGAATGTGCCCTTTACCTGCCATAGTGCAGCCCTTACAGTTTGCAGCCTTCCTTTGTACATGTTCAGTGAACTCCTGGAGGAGGCCTTTTCTGTGTTTGGCCTGGTGGAGAGGGCCGTAGTCATCATGGATGACCGAGGAAAAGGCATTGCTGAGCTCAGGGAAGCCAGCTGCTTGTAAAGCTCTGGCGAGATGCAGTAAGAGCTAAGCTCATTTCCTCGGCCTGTTACTGCGGAGCCCATGGGCCAGTTAGATGATGAAGAGGGACTTCCAGAGAAGCTGGTTATTAAAGAAAACAGCAGTTTCACCCAAGATCTGCACAGCCTGGTTTCTTTGAGCATGGATATGCCATGTGCTGGAAGGCACTCACGACATGGAGAAGCAGCAGCAGGATCAAGTGGACTGCAGCATCAAGGAGGCTCGTGAGAAGATGAGATAGAGGCAGCTCGCCGTGAGCACCAGGTCTCCTCCAAGAACTTCGTAGAATGGCAAAGCAGCACAACGAGCTCAGGCAGGAGGAGGAGCGCAACAGAAGAACAGAGCAAGAAGAGTGACAGCAGGAGGGACTCAGAGGAACCTCCCTAATGCCCGAGAGGGAGAGAGACAGATGGGCCACGTGGCTCTGGGAAATGCTATGGGCATAAACAATAGAGGCACCATGCCCCCTGCTCCTGTGCCAGCTGGTACCCCAGCTCCTCCAGTGCCTGCCACTAGGATGCCAGATGGAACCTTGGAACTGACCCCAACAACTGAACGTTTCAGCCAAGCTGCTGCAATGCAAGGAATTGGAACAGTTGGAACTCCTGCATTCAGCCGTGCAGCTCCTGGAGCTGAATTTGCTCCAAACAAATGCCACCACTACTAATAAAGTCACAGTGTCTAGTGTTCCACAGCCCTTAAAAAGGACCCATTTTGGACTAACCAGAATTCTACCCTGGAAACATGTTAGGGCTTCCTCCCAATAGTTAGGTCCTTCCTGCCTGGACTACTCTAGACAGTATGCTTGGAGGCAGAGGGCAAGGGAGGGGGAGGGGTGTGGTTTTGTTTTTGTTTTCCTTTTTGAGATGATCTCCCTGCAGCCCCACCTGTCCTGGAACTCACTTTGTAGACCAGGCTGGCAGAGATCTGCCTGCCTCTGCCTCCTGAGTGCTGGGATTACAGGCACGTGCCACCACACCTGGCAGAGGGGTGGTTTTTAACAAATCAAGTTTGGAGAAATATTGCTTAATCAATTCTGTGTGGTGCATTACTAAAGTATCACATGATTGTTGAGGGTCTGGGGAATCAGCAAAATGAACTCAGTGGGCAACCCATTAATTTTGTTCTGTTGTATTAATTGCTTTCTCATCCTTATAACTCTCAACCCTAGAGACACTGCCACATACCACACAAACCGAACAGCCCCCAATGACCTAGTCCATTCCTCCATTTGCTCCCAGCAAGAATTCAGATATGTCCACAGAGGTTACAGCATATGTACAGTTATGTTATATCTCATATATTACCCCTTCATTAAGGAAGACATTTTCTCTTTGAGATTTTCATTTTAGCGTATCTCTAAAAAAAGTCTGGTGTTAATGTGCCTCCATCTTTTTCTTTTGTGTCTCAATGTTGCTGGTCACAGCTTTTCTTGACAGGCCTACTATCTTAGGAACAGGGGTGCTATATGCTAGAAGTCTGACAGCGGCCCTTAGCACTGTGCAGTTTTTATTGCTGTACCATGTTTGATTTGTTCCTGCTACCTTAAATTTGGAATTTTTTCTGAAAAATGGAGGAATAATGCAGCATCAACTTATTAAATACAGTTTAAGCCTTTTTTTTTTGGGGGGGGTCTTTTTGAGACAGGGTCTTCTTGTAACCCCAACTGTCCTGGAACTCACTATGTAGACCAGGCTGGCCTTCAACTCACAGAGATCCACTTGCCTCTGCCTCTATAGTGCTGGGATTAAAGGCATGTGTCACCACACCTGGCTAGTTTAAGGCAGCCTGGTGTACAGAGCAAGCTCCAGGCCAGCTGGGACTAAAGAGAGACCCTGTCTCAAAAAAGACCTCCAAAAAATAAAAATAAAAGAATAAATAAAAAACAAAGAAATTTAAGGTCATCTTTTGACTATATATTGAGTTTGAGGCCAGCCTAGGCTACAGTAGAGCCTGTCTCTACAAGGAAAAAAAACTTTAACTTAGAAATTAGCCAGGCGTGGTGATGCATGCCTTTAATCCCAGCACTGTAGACTAGGCAGAGGCAGGTGGATCTGTGTCAGTCCCAGGCCAGCTGGGGCTACAACCTTTGTTTATTTCCTCCTCATCCTCCTCCAGGCCCAGAAGACCATGGATGCACTGGCCAAGGTGGAAGACGTACCCAGCAGTCAGGACCTCTATCAAAAACATGTGGGAGCACTCCTGGAGCGGCTGACCGCCTCGCATGGAGAGTGGACTGTGCACTCTGTGCCTCTGCTCCAGTTTGCTGTTGTCCTCATCCAGGCAGGTGAGTCCCACTGCACTGGTCAGACCGGCCTGTCTGCTACTGCACCATCAGCACCATCTGTGAGCCAGAGCGCACACAAACTGGCCCCAAACCAGAGCTCCTCCTGCCCTGGCTTCCCACATGTTGCCATAGAAAGCACCAACTGCCATGCCCAGTAGGGGCTTTACAAGTGAACCTTGGAAACAGGATATACCGTGGCTTCTTCATGGCCTGTATTTTTCTCATCTGCTTTATTGTGGGATTCAGCACCTCTGGGTACATTGACATGTGGCCCTAAGACCTCAGTACTCTTGTCTGTCTCCTCCCAGAGCCTCCAAACTCAGGTTCTTTGCTCAAGTGGGAAATGTTGCTTTACAGCCCTTCATTAGGAGCCAGCCATGGTGACACAGGTCTGTGATACCAACCTGGGCTACAGAATGAGACCCTGTGTCAAAAAGACTCCCTGGTTACAGAGTCCCCTATGAACTGCTAACGAGGCCTTTGTGACCAAAGCACCAGCTGCGTCACCTGTGTCCTGTACTTTCCGCACTGACGACAGACCGTTCAGTGAGCTGCTCTCTTGCCAGTCCACGGGCCTTTACAGCCTTTCTTCCCACTGCTTCCCAGGCCCACCCTGAATGATCCTACCGTCCCTTTTTGGGGTATGACATGTGAAGAGCAGTGGTAGGGATGAGGCCAGGGCTGTGGCTCAGTGGGTAGAGTGCTCACCTGGCATACGTGAGCCTGAGTTCCAGCCCTAGCACTGCTTAAACCTGACGTGTTAATGCATGCCTTGGGAGGCTGAGGCAGGAGGATCACACTTTGGAGGTCAGCCTGGGTAACGTACACAGCAGCACCAGAGATAGTAACTTCAGACTGGTCAGCAGTGAAGCCAGGCCTTGAGCCTTTGTTACCTGACCTAGGCTACTTCCCGAAGTGTTTCTCAGTGTTTGTGGTTCTAGCAGGACATTGACAACTCTTAGCTTTACTTGGGCCTACGTCTTGTATCTATCTTATGCAAAGATGGAATGTGTCAGGTGAGATGGTACACACCTTTAATCCCAGCACTCTTGGGAGGCAGAGGCAGGCAGATCTTTGTGAGTTCAAGGCCAGCCTGGTCTACGTAGTGAGTTCCAGGACAGCTGGGGCTACAGGGAGACCCTGTCTCAAAAAGACCAAAAAAAAAAAAAAAACCAGAATGTAACCTGTGGTGTATAAGAACTTCATGAGCATGAGCCAGTGTGGTGCCTTATGCCCACCAGCACTTAGGAGACAAAGGAGTTTCTGGGCAATGTGAGGCCCTGTCTGAAAACAAACTACAGCCGTGATTGTAGCTTAGTGGTAGATGGCTCACCCACCATGCACAAGGCCCTGATTCCATGCCTAACCCCTGAGTCAAAGAGTTATAAGCCTTTAGTCCCAGCACATGGGAGGCAGAGGCAGGTGGATCTGTGAGATCGAGGCTAGCCTGATGTACATAGAGAATTCCAGTTCCAGGCCAAATGTGGCTACAGGCTTACTCTGTCTCAAAAAAAAAAAAAAAAGATACCACTTGTTTCTCTGTGAACTAAATACTAAATATTGAACCAAAAATAACAAGCCTGTCCTAGGAGCCAGCAATTCCTGGGCGCTGCGGCCAGCATTGTTGCTAGCACCCCCTGTGGTCAGCTTTCTGAATAGCATACTTACCACAGAGTATTCAGGGCCTTCTGTTCAGCTGTCACACCCACTCTCTCCTAAGAAAATTATGCTACTTTTGGGGCTGGAGAGATGGCCTAGCGGTTAAGAGTGCCAACTGCTCTTGCAGGGGACCCGGGTTCGATTCCAAGCACCCACTTGGAGGCTGAGAACTGTCTTTAACTCCAGTTCCAGGGGAATCCGACACCCTCTTCTGACCTCTGAGGCATTGCACGACATGGGTGCACAAACCTACATGCAGACAGTACATTCATACACATACAAAAATAAATAAAATAAAAAAGAAAATTATGCTACTTTTGATAAAAGATAGGCACCTAATTGGGCTGATGAGATTGCTCAGCATATAAAGGCTCTTATCCTATAAACCTGGCAACCAGAGTTGGACTTCCAGAACCTGTGTAAAGGTGAAAGTAGAGACCCAAAGTTGTTCTCTGACCACTGCACACACGTGCACACATACAGTGATAAATAAAACATTTAAATCTAGGCACCCAAAACATCCAGCAGAGTATAACGTAACAGCCGAAATGAGAAGTGGCCCATAAACCAACAGAAAGTTAAAATACCCAAGGGCTTTTCTCAACAGGAAAGCTGCTCTGGCCAGGCCTGATGATCCTGCATGTTGGTACCACAGCATGCTGAGAGCAAAAAAGCACATCACCTGACGAGGGAAAATTATTATAAGCTGTCCTTGAACTCACTCTAGCCCAGGCTGGCCATGACCTGCTGCTGTCTTCCTGCTTCAACATCCTCTATACTGGGATTACAAAACCAGGCCTCCCAACAGCCCTGGGTGGCTGTGGTGGGAGTGGTTTGGTTTGGTTTTTAACTTTTTGGGGGGGTTCTTTTTGAGACAGGGTCTCCCTATAGCCCCAGCTGGCCTGGAACTCACAGAAATCTGCCTGCCTCTGCCTCCTGAGTGTTGGGATTAAAGGCATAAGCCACCAGACCCTCCAGTTTTTAACTTTTCCCTGTAGCCCCAGCGGGCCCAGAATTCACTATGTAGACCAAGCTGTCCTCGACCTCAGAGATCCACCTATCTTGGCCTCCCAAGTGTTGGTATTAAAGGCATGCACTACCACCTCTGGCTGGTTTTTAACTTTTTTTTCCTTGCTTTGCTTTGAAATATTTTTTTTATAACCAACTGGCCCCCTTCACTGATGCCACCACACAAGACTCCCAGCTCCAGGGTGGCTGCAGTATGAGAGACACAGCACTTTCCTTCTGACACCTCAGTTGCCAAGGATGGCAGATGAACACAGTACTGTGTTTTGTGCGGGGGTCGTAGAGAGGTGGTTGGCAAAGACCACCCTCTCCAGCTTCCTCGCCGCCGAAAATCTTCACACTCTGTTGGCCCGCGACGGAGTGGGGCT
This sequence comes from Rhizomys pruinosus, assembly GCA_009823505.1. Taxonomy (NCBI): domain Eukaryota; kingdom Metazoa; phylum Chordata; class Mammalia; order Rodentia; family Spalacidae; genus Rhizomys; species Rhizomys pruinosus. Next base: position 1,033,905 of record VZQC01003171.1, read on the forward strand.
GGGGAGGGTAAGTGCGCTACCTGCGCTACCGAACCGAAAGCAACCACGGCAGGGAGTCGAGTCAAAGTGTTACAGCTCAAAAACTCACTTTATTGCAGGTTCACAAAGGTTTATAAGCCGTGCTGGCTTCCCCACTCGGGCATGTGTCTCTTCCCAACTGGTCTTTTTAGGAGGCTTAACTTACAAGTTCCTAATTAATCCAATCCCTTCCCTTCCTAGCATAGTCCCTAATTATCATGTTAGTACACGGAAGCTAGCCTTCCTTGCTCGGATGGGCGGGGGTGAGTTCGCGAAACTCCACAGGCTTTCTTTTGTCCTACAGGCCCATCTTCTCAGCCATTCCATGCCGTCAGTTTTGTATTTAAACTAGAAGGTGTAGCTTACTGCAGAATTGTACCAGAGCGGCTGGAGAGATGGCTCAGTTGATAAAGTGCTTGCTGCACCAGCATGCAGAGCTGAGCTCAGTCCCCAGAACCCCTGGAAGAAAACCAGGTACAACGACATGCCCCTGTAATCCCAGGAATGGAAATGCAGAAACCAGAGGATCTCTGGGGCTTGTTGACCAGCCAGTCTAGATGAATCTGGTTCAGGTTCAATGAGAGGCTAGTTCAAAAACTAAGACAAAAAAGCAACTGAGGAACACACTCGATCGCAACCTCTGGTTTCCCATGTACATACACATGTAAGTTCCCATCTATACTCATGAACACCTTCACACACTCACAAAGAAGTAACATCAGAAACAGCAAGCTTCTGCCTGCCACAGCATCCCACATTCGGAGATGGACATCAGTGCTTCTGGGCCCATAAGTTTCTGTTGTGGGGATGTCCCACCACATCCCTCGGGACCACACTGTTGTCCTAGCTGGGCTGCAGTGGGGCCCAAAGTAGGAGCTTTCCTGGGAATCCAGTGGCTTGGTGACTGCCCTCATGTGGCCTCCAGCTCTGCCACAGATGATGTGGTGTACACTCAGAAAGCTAGCGCACCCTGCACGCTTGAGGACCTGAGGTTGAATCCCCAGACTTCATGTTTAAAAAAAGTAAAAATAGCCATGATGGTGTGTACTTGTAATCCTAGCCCTTGGGGAGGTGGAGACAGGTGGATCCCTGGGCTCACTAGTCAGTGAGCCTTGCTTGATTATTGAGTCCCAGGTTAGTGCAAGACCCTGTGTCAATTGAGAAGGTAGATGGTGACTGCAGAGAAACAAGAGCCAAGGTTGACCTCTGGCTTCCACAGTACTCAGGAGGCTGAGACAGGAAGATTGCGTTGAGTTTAGGGCCAGCCTGAAAAGAATTTGGAAAGTATAAACTAAAGAGAAGCAAGACATCCTGGTTATGATAAGAGGATTCTGGAACCAAATCCTTCTGTTAGTATCTTCTGATAGTCACCTCAGCAACCAGAGAGCTGCGTGGTTTGCAGGGTGCCTTCCAGCACACCTGCTCCTGCCTCGGTGTTCTGCTCCATCAGAGAAGCTGGGAAGCCAGCAGCTCATCGCAGCCCCTTCCTCTGTTCTCCAGGGCCCGCTGTGGGAGAAGCGCTGCAGCACGTGGTCCCTACTCTCAGGGCCTGCCTCCAGCCCACCACAGACCCGCACATGCGCCTGAAGCTCTTTTCCATCCTGTCCACAATGCTGCTGAGGCCGAAAGACACTGTCGACTCTCAGGGGTAGGTCAGTCCTCAGGTCTATACAGAGCCCACATGGGTGGTAGATAGGGCCCCCCACCTCCTCACCCTGCTCTTGGCAGAGCCCCCATCTTCCCATGCTGCACTCCCCACACTGTCCTGGGCCGGGCTCCCCATGCTGCATTCAGCACAGGCCCCATCTTCCCATGCTGCATTGAACAGGCCTCTCTGAGATCCAAGGTTCAGGCTTCTTGGTGGCCTGAGTCTCTGGTGGTCTGTGTTTCCAGTGTCCACCCCTGCTGGGTAAACAGTGAGCTTGGTGAGTATAGCCCAGAAACAGAACAGTAAATCAAAGTCACTTTAGTGGGTCATTAAAATTCCATCAAGTGAGAAAGTTTTAGGGCACATTAACTATTAATGGTTTGTGTATTGGCTGTTCTCTGTTTTAAAAGCCTTTTGGTGCCTTTCAGACCTAACGGACCTTGTTGAATTAGCATTGATGGTGAAGGCTTAGCGATAGCTTTCTGTTTTCTCTGAAGAACTCTGAGGCTGCATTACAACCAAAGAGCTACCAGTTTTTATTGCTTTGAAGTAAAGGGAAAGAAGAACAAAGAGCTTGGGAAAAAGCAGGCCAGGAAGGAGGGGAGCAGATGCCCCAAGACCCAGCAGCTCATCCTGGGAGGGGACCTGGGAATGTGCAGTGAGCAGATTTAGAAAATCATCTCCCTTGGGCTGGAGAGATGGCCTAGCAGTTAAGAGTGCCACCTGCTCTTGCAGAGGACCCGGGTTCGATCCCCAGCACCCACATGACAGTTGAGAACTGTCTTTTTTTTTTTTTAATTTTTATTTATTTCTGTATGTGTATGAATGTACTGTCCGCATGTAGGTTTGTACACCCGTGTCATGCAATGCCACGGAGGTCAGAAGAGGGTGTCGGATTCCCCTGGAAATGGAGTTCTCCTGGAATTGGAGTTTCAGATGGTTCTCGGCCGCCATGTGGGTGCTGGGGATCGAACCCGGGTCCTCTGTAAGAGCGGTCGGCACTCTTAACCGCTAGGCCATCTCCAGCCCCGAGAACTGTCTTTAACTCCAGTTCCAGGGGAATCTGACACCCTCTTCTGACCTCGCAGCATTGCACGACACAGACCTACATGCAGACAGTATATTCATACATGTAAAAAAATAAATAAAATTAAAAAAAAAAATCAGCTCCCTTGGGAAACACATGCACACACACGCGCGCACACACACACACTCACACACACACACGCACATACTATACACAGAAGCACATGGACACACAAATACCCTGTTCTTATAATACTACCATCTTTGGTTCAATCAGCAGAATGATACCCAAGTCACTTGTGTCCCACTCCAGCCCTGGGTCTTCAAGATGGAAACTCATTTTTTTTTTTTTTTTTCTTTTTTGGTCTTTTCGAGACAGGGTCTTCTTGTAGCCCCAGCTGTCCTGGAACTGACTCCGTAGACCAGGCTGGTCTTGAACTCACAAAGATCTGCCTGCCTCTGCCTCCCAAGTGCTAGGATTAAAGGCGTGGGCCACCACGCCTGGCTCAAGATGGAGACTCAACAGTTTAACTCCATGTCAGCTCCTGGGACCGCACCTTTTCCTCTTCCTCTCCCCTAAACAAATCTGTCATCACTGAGTGTAGCCAACACACTGTAAAGTTTCGTATGGGAGTGACATGGTCATTCACACCCAACCCCCTTCCAGTGCAGTCCTCCTATCCTGCTGGCTATCAGCCTCTCACACTGCAGGAAGCTTTGTTTCCTGATTGTCTGCAAAGACCCCAGGGCTTCGAAGGGACCATAAAAAAGGTATTAATGAGCTCCTTGGCAGCAGGCCAGTAAGCATCATGTACAAGGATAGGGTAAGTGTACAGCAGCCCAGCCACAGAGGCTGGCCCTGGTATAGCCCTCTCCATACATAGCCCTCTATCTCTGAGGAACAGTGACCAGTCCTGACCCACAGACACAGCTTCAGGGTTTGGGCCAGGTTCTCAAAGACAAGCACTTCCAGCTTCTGTCTGGATGAAGTTGTTATTGAGAAAAGCCAATATTCAAACTTTGTTTAGTGAAATAATTAGCTATTGTATAGGCAGGAAAGGTTTGAAAAAAGCACCATTTGGATTCTAAAATGGTAGCCAGAAAATACATGATGGAAGCCACAGGAAGGCTCCTCAGGCACTGCCTCACCTGCTTCCTTGGCAGCCTCAAAGAGTAAATATTCATATGAAAATCATGGACGGGGACCTGAGGATGTGGGTCAGTTGGTAGAGCACTTGCTGAGCATGCAGGAAGCCCTGGGTTCCATCCCCAGGAACACATAAACTGGGGGTCGTGGTGCATGCTGTAATCCCCGAACTCTAGAAGTAGAGGTCTAGGAGGATCAGAAGTTCAAGGTCATCCTCAACACATTGGAAGTTTTTAGGCCAATCTGGGCTACATGAGACTGCCCCCATCTCAAAAAATAACTAAGAATGCTGGGCAGTGGCACAGGCTTTTAATCCCAGCACTTGGGAGACAGAGGTAGGTGGATCTCTGAAAGTCCAGCCTGGTCTACATAGTGAGTTCTAGGCTAGATGGGACTTCAAAGAGACCCTGTCTCAAAGTAAATAAGAAAGAATGAAAATCTTGACCCAGCAGTGTTGAGGAGGGCACACACTCTTGGTAGGGCAAGCCCCAGTGGTTTATGTTAACTAGGCCTGGTGGGCATCTTCTGTGTGAGAGTTCCTTTTTTCATTTTGTTTTTTTATTGTTGTTGTTCGTTAGGTTTTTTGTTTTGTTTTTTTCCAGGCAGGGTCTTGTAACCCCAGCTGGCCTGGAACTCTATGTGGCCCAGGCTGGCCTCAATCTCAGAGAAATCCCCCTGCCTCTGCCTCCCAAGTGGTGAGACTAAAGGCATGCAAATGCCACCCCCAGCTCCCTCCTGTCCTTGAATCTGCTGTAATGGTTAATGCTGGCACATGTCAGCTGTGGTATGGGGGCTTGGACTCAGGGGACTTCACAGGGCTTTGCTGAAACAGGAGGGGGTTCAGGGACACATAGGGGGGATGGTCATGATTTATGTGTTCTGATTATAGTTCATTCTCAAAATGAAGCCTCTGACTACCCCCAGAAACTTCTCTCCTCCCTCAGGTGGCACCCTTTGGCCCTGGGTCTCCTGTGTCCCTGCCATCTGGCCTCCCTAAGCCCCAGTGCAGTTTCCTGAACTGCCGCGTGTCCTTCAGAGTATGCTTTCTGCCCTTCCTCATTTGCCCTCTGATTTTGTCCAGGCAGTTCCATAGCTATCTGGAGGTGGTGGTGAATGACATCCTGGCCCCCAACCTACAGTGGCATGCAGGGAAGACAGCTGCAGCCATCCGGACAGCCGCTGTGTCCTGCCTGTGGGTACTTATCAGCAGTGACGTCCTGTCAGCCAAGCAGGTAGGGACAGTTGTGACCTTTCGTCCAGTTGTCTGTCTACTGGCACCATGAGATATTCCAGAGCTGTGTATCAAGTAGCAGCTGGGGATATACTGGAGGGCAGTGAGGGAGACAGGTAGTCAAGCCTCACTGACCCGGGTGTCAAAAGACTCCCTCTCCTTGGAGTCTGGGGATCTAGTCTTTTTGCTTTAGGTTTACAAGCTGCCTTAGTTTCTTGTCCTGTTGCTGTGATTAAAAAAAAAAAAAGAAAAAACATACCCTGACAAAAGTAACCTAAAGGGGAAAGGGCTATACCGTGGCTCAGTTAAAGCACACTCGTCCTGTGGAGAGGTCAGGGCAGCAGGAGCAGGAGGTAGCTGGTCATATTGCATCCAGGTCAAGCAGAAACAGTATCCCTTTAATTCCTGGCCTCTGTGAGATCAAGGCCAGCCTGGTTTATACAGGGAGTTCTAAGCCAGCTGGGGCTACATGGAGACCCTGTCTCAAAAGACAAAAAAAGCAGGTACCAGTGAATGCTTGTTGAGCTCCCCTTCTTTTTCTATGTAGTCCAGGACCCCAGACCCAGATAATGGCTGGTCCACTGTTAAGATGAATCTTCCCTTGGCTTGGAGAGGTGGCTCAGAGGTTAAAAGCACCGACTGTTCTTGCAGAGGACCCGGGTTCAATTCCCAGCACCCACATGGCGGCTAAGAACCATCTTTAAGCTGGGTGTGGTGGCACATGCCTTTAAATTTTTTTTTTTTTAATCTTTAATTTTTTTTTTTTCCCCAGCTGACCTGGAACTCACTCTGTAGACCAGGCTGGCCTTGAACCTGCCTCTGCCTCCCTAGTGCTAGGATTAAAGGTGTGTGCCACCACGCCTGGCAGCACAGGCCTTTAATCCTAGCACTCCAGAAGTATAGGCAGGCGGACCTCTGTGAGTTCAAGGCCAACCCGGTCTATAGCGTGAGCTCCAGGCCAGCTAGACTAAAGGGAGATCCTGTCTCAAAAAATACCAAAAAAAAAAATCTTCCCATATCAATTAGCCTAATCAAAATACTCCTCCACAGGTATACCAGAAGCTGGTCTCTCAGGTAGTTCTAAATCCTGTCAAGTTAATAGTTCACATTAGCCACACAAACCTGTTAAATATTCTTTTAAAGAAATTGTAGCTAGACGTGGTGGTGCAGGCCTTTAATCCCAGAACTCAGGAGGCAGAGGGAGGTGGATCTCTGTGAGTTCAAGGCCATCCTGGAGTTCCAAGACAGCTGAAGCTACAAGGAGACCCTGTCTCAAAAAAATAATAAAAAAATAAAAGCTGGGTTACTCACGTCTATAAGCCTGGTACTGGGAAGGCAAAGACAGGCAGATCTCTGGAGTTAACTGGCTGGCCAGCCAGGCTGCACCAGTGTACCAGTGAGCTCTGGGTTCAGTGAGACCCTGTATCAAAATATAAGGTGGCGTCTGGAGATACAGCTCAGTGCTTAAGAACACTAATGCTCTTGCAGAGGACCCCAGTTCAGTTCCCAGCACCAACATGGCAGCTACAACCCCCTAGACCTCCAGTTTCATGGATCTGATGTCCTCTTCCAGCCTTGCAAGCACTGTACACATGTGTACATATAAACAAGCAGGGACACATAAACACATAACACACACACATATGATGGAGAATATTAGTGGAAGAGACCTGACATTGATATCTGGCCTCTGTAAGCTGTGTATACACATATGTGCTACATCTGTACTTGTGTGCAAGACACACACACACACACTGTTGTGGGCAGTATGGATAAGATAGTGGAGAAAGCATGTTCTCCATCAAATGCCAGGTGATTTGACCTTCTAAGTCAGTTTCTACTGACTGCTTCTCCCCAGACCACAAGTTTGGGATTGGGAGTATAGTTCACTGATAAAAGCTTACTTAGCATGTCTGAGACCTTGGCTTCAATTCCGGAAAAACACACACAGTGAATTCTCTGGGACTGGCGAGATTGTTCATTGGTTAATAGTACTGGCTGCTCTTGCAGAGCAGGTTCAGTTTTCAGGACCCGCATGGTGACTTAACTATCTGTAACTCTAGTTCCAGGGGATCCAGTGCCCTCCTCCGGCCTCTGCAGGTTTGCATGCACATAGTGCACTTCCATACATGTAGACGAAACACTGATACATGTAAAATAAAAAATACATTATACATTTGGGGGGGACAGGGTCTCTGTAGCCCTAACTGACCTGGAACTTACTATGTAGACCAGGGTGGCTTTGAACTCACAGATCCACCTGCCTCTGCCTCCCAAGTGCTGGAAGTAAAGATGTGTGCCACCATGGCTGACCCCCCAAAATAATACATTTTTTTAAAAGTTAAAAGTGGTTAAAAAAAAAAAATTAAAAAAAAAAAAAGGGCTGGAGAGATGGCCTAGCGGTTAAGAGCACCGACTGCTCTTGCAGAGGACCTGGGTTCGATCCCCAGCACCCACATGGCAGCTGAGAACCGTCTATAACTCCAATTCCAGGAGAACTCCAGTTCCAGGGGAATCCGAGACCCTCTTCTGAACTCCACAGCATTGCATGACACGGGTGCACAAACCTACATGCAGACAGTACACTCGTACACATACAAAAATAAATAAAATTAAAAATATATATTTTAAAAAATTAAATATAAAAGTTAAAAGTGGGGGGGCATGATGGCCTCCCTTCACTTGGGAGGCAGAGGCAGGTGGATCTCTGTGAGATCAGAGCTAGCCTGGTCTACATAGTGAGTTCCAGGCCAACTGGGATTACAGAAAGACCCTGGAGTGAGGGGGGTGGGGGAAGACACACACACGCACACACACACACACACACACACACACACACACACACACACGGGAAGGGGGAAAGGAAGATGGATGGATGGATGGATGGATGGATGGATGGATGGATGGATGTAGTCTCTTGGGGCCTCTTCTGCTCTGTGTGTTAGTATCACTTGAGACCCAGGAGGCTGAGACCTACAGAGAATTGATGCTAGTGCTTCTGTCCAGGAAATGAGCCTTTGCCATCTTAGACCCACCCTGCAGTGCCTCTGCCAGACCTGCAGTGTGCCAGTGCCCCCTGCTGGCAATAGAGGTTCTTACCTGGAATTCTCACAGGCAGCTAGACTCCCACTGTGTGTGTGTGTGTGTGTGTGTGTGTGTGTGTGTGTGTCTGTCTGTCTGTCTGTCTGTCTCTTGCACACAAGTACAGATGTAGCACATATATTTATACACATGTTTACAGAGGCCAGAAGGGTAGGTAGAATTTGAGGAAATCAGCTGACCAAATTAAAACAAAAATTGCTGAAATCATCTGAAATTTAGAAACAAGATTGGAGCCTAGCGAGTACTTAATCTGTCTTACAGATGAAGTATTGTCCATTCTAGAATACCAAAGAAGGCCGGTTCACTTTGACAGGGGACAAGCCAAACAAGGGTCCCTGCCCTCCTAAGGCCAGTGTCCACACAGCCCAACCTCTGTGTCAGTTATCTTAACCTGGATACCCTCCTCAGCACCCTCCTCCACTCACTCCTGCCTCTACCTCCCCATTGTGTGCCACAGCCCATCAGCCCCTGCCATCATCCCTCAGCCTTGTCCTGCTGTCCTATTTTTGTTCTACTAGAAAAAAAGGTAAAACACACTACCAGAAGCTCCTCTGCTCTCTGGAGAGTGGCTCAGATGCATGGTGTTGCCACCCTGTAGACTCACACAGATACAGCATAGTCATAACCATCACCAGGCCCTCACCCCAGAGCCTCTGCCACACTCCCTGTCCCTGCCAGTGCATATCTCCGCCATGCCTTCTTCAGTGGAGGTACCTACGTTCAGCTGGAACTTCTGAGAAGAGGCCTGCATCCCACCACACACACATAACTACACATACACATGCACACAAATACACAGATGCACATGCCCTCCCTCCCTATCCCTTTCACATCCCAAGTAGCTGTAGTACTCTCTTGGTGACTACAGCAAACTCTCCTTGGGCTGTTCACAGACCTCCCCCTTGTAGCTGTAGTACTCTCCTGGTGACTACAGCAAACCCTCCTCAGGCTGTTCACAGACCTCCCCCTTGGCTCGATCCCTTTTCCTCTGTCACCTTGTGAAACCTTACACCAGCATTTAAATGTGTTTGTATCTCCATGGCCTTCCCATTACATGCTATGCAGGTGCGACCCCAGCTCCTCTAGGAAGGTGCTGTACCACTGAGCCACACCCCTAGCCTTGTCTTTTATTTTGACAAAGATCTCACTAAGTTGCCCTGAGTGGCCTTGAATGTACTCAGTAGCCCAGGCTATCCTTGAACTGTGAGCCTCCTGTGTAAGCCTCTAGTTGGATGACAGGCCTGCTGCAGCCTTGCCCAGCTTCTCCTCCCTCCTGATCTTATCCTGGTCTGTCAACTTCTGTCCTCTTATCCAGCCACACTCTCCAAGAGCTGCCTACACTTGGGTTTTATTTTGGCATGGGAATGAGTTCTTTTTGTTCTAGTATGTGTGTGTTTGTGTGCACATGTATGTGGAAGTCAGAGATCAACTACCTAAGTGTCGTTCTTCAGGGAGCTGTCCACCTTGCTGTTTTTCTGTTTGTTTGTTTGTTGGTCTTTTCGAGACAGGGTCTCCCTGTAGCCCCAGCTGGCCTGGAACTCACTCTGTAGACCAGGCTGGCCTTGAACTCACAAAGATCCACCTGCCTCTGCCTCCCAAGTGCTGGGATTAAAGGCGTGCGCCACCACGCCCAGCTGCTGTTTTTGTTTTATGTGTATGAGTGTTTTGCCTTTGTATGTATATGTGTGCCATGTGCATGCAAGCCATAGAAGCCAGAAGAGGGCATCCAATCATCCTGGAACTAGAGTTACAGATGGTTGTTAGCTGCCCTGTGGGTGCTGGAAAGTGAACCCGGTTGTCCTCTGAATAAGCAGTCAGTGTTTTCAACCTCTAAGCCAGCTCTCCAGTCCCCTATCTTGTTTTTTTGAAACAGGATCTCTGTCTAGCCAGTAAGCCCCAAGGATCACCCTGTCTTTTGCCCAGGCAGCTTTTCTTATATGGGTTTTGAGGACTGAACTCAGGTCCTGATGCTGACAAGGCAAGCACTGTACCATCTGAGCTATGAGCCCCTGGTGGTGGTGGTGTTTTGTTCCCCTCAGGACAAGGTTTCCTTCCTGTAGGCCAGGTTGGCCTGAAACTCGCTATGTAGCTGAGCTGAACTTGAAGTCCTGGGGTCACAAGCTTGTGACATCATGTCTTGCTGAGATATCTGTACTTTGGTTTTTTTTGTTTTTTTTGTTTTAATTTTTTTATTAATTTTATTTATTTCTGTATGTGTGAATGTACGTCTGCATGCAAGCTTTTGTGAACCCGTGTCGTGCAATGCCTCGGAGGTCAGAAGAGGGTGTCAGATTCCCCTGGAACTGGAGTTCTCCTGGAATTGGAGTTTCAGACGGTTCTCAGCCTCCATGTGGGTGCTGGGGATCGAACCCGGGTCCTCTATAAGAGCGGTCGGCGCTCTTAACCGCTAGGCCATCTCTCCAGCCCGAGATGTCTGTACTTTGCACACTGTCTTCTTACCTGCCATGGCCTGGCCTCTTCCCATAGCCTCATCGAAAACAAGGGATGCCAAGATGGCTTAACAGGTGAAGGTACTTGCAGCCAAGCCTGATGGCCTGAGTTTGATCCCTAGGACCCACATGGTAAAAGGAGAGCACTGACTCCCGCATGTTGTCCTCTGACTGTCACATGTGCACCATGGGACATGCACATGGTAAAAGGAGAGCACTGACTCCCACATGTTGTCCTCTGTCACGTCTGCACCACGGGACATGCACGTGGTAAAAGGAGAGCACTGACTCCCGCATGTTGTCCTCTGACTGTCACGTGTGCACCACAGGACATGCACATGGTAAAAGGAGAGCACTGACTCCCACATGTTGTCCTCTGTCACGTGTGCACCATGGGACATGCACGTGGTAAAAGGAGAGCATTGACTCCCACATGTTGTCCTCTGACTGTCACGTGTGCACCACGGGACATGCACATGGTAAAAGGAGAGCACTGACTCCCACATGTTGTCCTCTGTCACGTGTGCACCATGGGACATGCACATGGTAAAAGGAGAGCATTGACTCCCACATGTTGTCCTCTGACTGTCACGTGTGCACCACGGGACATGCACATGGTAAAAGGAGAGCACTGACTCCCGCATGTTGTCCTCTGACTGTCACGTGTGCACCACGGGACATGCACGTGGTAAAAGGAGAGCACTGACTCCTGCATGTTGTCCTCTGTCACGTGTGCACCATGGGTCATGCACATGGTAAAAGGAGAGCACTGACTCCCGCATGTTGTCCTCTGTCACGTGTGCACCATGGGACATGCACATGGTAAAAGGAGAGCACTGACTCCCGCATGTTGTCCTCTGACTGTCACGTGTGCACCACGGGACATGCACATGGTAAAAGGAGAGCACTGACTCCCGCATGTTGTCCTCTGACTGTCACGTGTGCACCACGGGACATGCACGTGGTAAAAGGAGAGCACTGACTCCTGCATGTTGTCCTCTGTCACGTGTGCACCATGGGTCATGCACATGGTAAAAGGAGAGCACTGACTTCCACATGTTGTCCTCTGTCACGTGTGCACCATGGGACATGCACATGGTAAAAGGAGAGCACTGACTCCCGCATGTTGTCCTCTGTCACGTGTGCACCATGGGACATGCTCATGGTAAAAGGAGAGCACTGAATCCTGCATGTTGTCCTCTGACTGTCACATGTGCACCACGGGACATGCACATGGTAAAAGGAGAGCACTACCATCACCTGTGCACCATGGGACATGCACATGGTAAAAGGAGAGCACTACCATCACCTGTGCACCACGGGACATGCACATGGTAAAAGGAGAACACTGACTCCTGCCTGTTGTCCTCTGACTGTCATGTGTGCAACACAGGACATACACACCCACATTCATACAGACACAAAGTAAACAAACATGGTTCGGCTTTGTTTTGTTTTGTTTTGTTTTGGTCTTTTTGAGACAGGGTCTCCCTTTAGTCCCAGCTGGCCTGGGGCTCCCTATGTAGACCAGTCTGGCCTTGAACTTACCTCTATCCGCCTGCCTCTGCCTCCCAAGTGCTAGGATTAAAGGCGTGCACCACCACGCCTGGCCTGTGTTTTGTTTCTTAATGTATATATTTTGCCCAAGTTATGTAAGTACACTCATCACTGAGGCCAGAGGAGTGCATCAGATCCCCTGGAACTAGAGTTACAGACAGTTGTTAGCCACCATATGGGTGCTGGGAACTAAACCTGGGTCCTCTATAAGAGCAGCAAGTGCTCTTAACCACCAAGCCAGCTCTCCAGTCCCAATTTTTGTGTGTGTGTGTATATGAGTGTACTCTCTGCATGCAGGTTGGTGCACCCGTGTCATGCAATGCCGCGGAGGTCAGAAGAGGGTGTCGGATTCCCCTAGAAATGGAGTCAAAGACAGTTCTTAGGTGCCATGTGGGTGCTGGGAATTGAACCCAGGTCCTCTGCAAGAGCAGTCGGTGCTCTCAACTGCTAAGCCATCTCTCTAGCCCCCCTTTTTTGGTCTTTTTGGAGACAGGGTCTCCCCATAGCCCCAACTGGCCTGGAACTCACTCTGTAGACCAGGCTGTCCTTGAACTCACAGAGATCCGCCTGTGTCTGCCTCCCGTGTGCTCATATTAAAAGCGTGCGCCACCATGCCTAGCAATTTTTATTTTTATTTTTTTTTATAAATTTATTATTTTTTTTTGTATGTGTATGAATGTACTGTCTGCATGTAGGTTTGTGCACCCGTGTCGTGCAATGCTGCGGAGGTCAGAAGAGAGTGTTGGATTCCCCTGGAACTGGAGTTCTCTTGGAATTGGAGTTACAGACGGTTCTTAGCCGCCATGTGGGTGCTGGGAATTGAACCCAGGTCCTCTGCAAGAGCAGTCGGTGCTCTTACCGCTAGGCTATCTCTCCAGCCCCACAATTTTTATTTTTATTATTAAAAAAAAAAAGATTGAGGGGCTGTAGAGATGGCTCAGCGGTTAAGAATACCAACTGCTCTTGCAGAGGACCCGGGTTCAATTCCCAGCACCCACATGGCGACTAAGAACCGTCTTTAAGCTGGGCATGATGGTGCACGCCTTTAATCCTGGCATTTGGGAGGCAGAAGCAGGTGGATCTCTGTGAGTTCAAGACCAGCCTGGTCTACAGATCAAGCTCCAGGCCAACTGGGACTAAAGGGAGACCCTGTCTCAAAAAGACCAAAAAGAGGGGCTGGAGAGATGGCTCAGTGGTTAGGAGCACTGACTGCTCTTGCAGAGGACCTGGGTTTGATTCCTAGCACCCACATGGCGGCTAAGAACCGTCTTTAAGCTGGGCATGATAGCGCACGCCTTTAATCCTGGCACTTGGGAGGCAGAGGCAGGAGGATCTCTGTGTATTCAAGGCCAGCCTGGTCTACAGAGTGAGTTCCAGGCCAGCTGGGGCTATAGGGAAACACTGTCTCAAAAAAAAAAAAAAAAAAAGAAAGAAAATTAAGCTGGGTGGTCATGGTGGCACGTGCCTTTAGTCCTAGGACTCAGGAGGCAGATATCTGCATTCCAGGCTAGCCAGGGCTACATAGTGAGACCATGTCTCCAAAATAAATAAATAAATAAATAATAAATAAATAAATAAATAAATAAATAAATAAATAAAGTGAAAAGAGAAGAAGAAAAGAAAAAAAAGTGCTCTATCCAGGTAAAATGTGAATCTAGCATTCCTAGCCAGATTGAAGGATTCCCAGCCACATCCTTGTGGGTTACAGGTGCAGGAGACACAGGAGACGCTAATGCCACACGTGCTGGCCACACTGGAAGACGACTCCCAGACCACACGACTCCTCTCCTGCCGCATTGTCAACCTGTTCTTGAAGACCTCTGGGCACACAATGGAGCCAGACAGACTCCTCAAGGTTTACCCTGGTGAGGCATTTTTGGAGGACAGTTCTGTGACTTCTTTTATAGTCGATCAGAGAAAGTGCTTTGGACTTCTAGTGTGTTGGTGCTAAGACACACCAGCCCCGAATGAGCAGCCCTGTACAGATGGGGCCAGGCTCTGCTTCCATGGCAGTTGGGGTGCAGGCTATAAGGGAGGCACACACACACACACACACACACACACACACACACACACACTCACTCACACAAAACACAAATTGTGGCCAGGCATGAGTGAAAATATGGTATGCTGTGAGGCTTCTACCTCCTACGTGAAGAGAAAGTCCTCTGCCTTTTAAAAGTCAGGCTGGTGAGGCAGGCACACTGGTGTGGAGGGATGGACCACCTCACCACCTACCGAGGCCCAGAGCCAGACCAACACCAGACAAATCAGAAATAAGGAGAGGCCACCCAGCTGGAGGCCAGGAGGGGAGATACGGCACAATCAGTAGGATCTAGATCGAAACAGTGCTGAGCAGAGCAGTGTAGAGGCCATGGACCCACCCTGAGCAGAGCACCAGGGTGAGGGAGGGACCATGGGTGGAACAGAAGGTGAGGGACTGATCACTGGGCAGAACTGCAGCGTTAGGGAAATATTGTGGTGTGGACTTGGGGTATGGGAACAGTCATTGTATGGAATAGTGGATTGAGGGAATGATCACTGGCCAGCTAGCAGGTGAGAGGAAGCCTGGAAGAAGTAGGTGCAGAGGTGATCAGTCTTATGTGAGCTTGCAAACACAGCTTCCAAAAAGCAATGAAATTAAGCCAAGCAAGGTGGCGCACACCTTTAATCCTAGTATTCGGGAGGCAGAGGCAGGTGGATCTCTATGAGTTCAAGGCCAGCCTGATCTACAGAGTGCATTTGGGTCAGCTGAGGCTACAGGCAGACCCTTTCTCAAAAAGACCAAAACACCACCAACAACAAAAAACCAGTGAAGTGAGGGGCTGGAGAGAGAGTGGTTAAGAGCAGTGTCTGCTTTTGCAGAGGAGCTGGGTTTGATTCCCAGCACCTACTTGGCAGCTAACAACCATCCATAGCTCCAGTTCTAGGGGAATCTGACAATTCTAGGTAAGAATCTGAATTCTTACCTCCTTAGGCATCCATACAGGCAATATACACATAAAAATAAAAAAAAATATGGGGCTGGAGAGATAGCTCAGCAATTAAGAGCACCGACCGCTCTTGCAGAGGACCCGGGTTCGATTCCCAGCACCCACATGGCAGCTAAGAACCGCCTTTAACTCCAGTTCCAGGGGAATCTGACGCCCTCTTCTGACCTCCAAGGCATTGAACGACATGGGTGCACCAACCTATATGCAGATAGTACACTCATACACATAAAAAAATAGTAATAATAAAATGAAATGCCCATATCACAGTGGCAGGCAGATCATCAGCACAGGTTACACTAAAGGAGATAGACAGATTCCCCCACACTTCTGATTTCAAGTGTTTTAGTACTATTAAAAAGATAAAGAATTACAACCTTTAGAAGCTAGTATGTATTCCTACACACTCCTGTAATCCTAGCACTAGGAGGCAGAGCCAGGGGAATAGTTGCAAATCTTGGGCCAACCAAGTCTACATAGACCCTGTGTCAAACAAAAGAACAAGAAAGCCAGGTATGATGACACATACCTGTAATCCTGGCATTAGGAGATGGAAGCAGGAGGATCAAGTGTTCAAGGTCAGCCTCAGCTACCTGAGACTGAAGGTGGGTGGTGGATCCTAAGTACCTTAGATAAACTCTGAAATGGCTGAAAGGGAAATTCATGAACTGAACACAGACCCTGGGAGGAAGAAGATGGGAAGAGAAAGTGAGGCATAGTCCCCAGAGAGGAGGCTGAGGGTGCTTCCAGGAAGGAGGGTGACCCTGACTTCCCAAGGCTGAGGGTGCTTCCAGGAAGGAGGGTGACCCTGACTTCCCAAGGCTGAGGGTGCTTCCAGGAAGGAGGGTGACCCCGACTTCCCAAGGCTGAGGGTGCTTCCAGGAAGGAGGGTGACCCCGACTTCCCAAGACTGAAGGCCGACTGGGATTCTCAGACAAGGGGCACAGGATGGACTCAGCAGGAGAGGCGGCTACTCCCAGCTGTCAACTCAAGCTGCTTTTCTGATTGTTTTCTTTTCATAGCAACGATGTTTTCTTCTTGCCCACAGCCTGCAAGGCTGTTTTTGAGCAAGTTTGGCTGGTACTTGCTGTGGGATGCCAAGGCCAGCAGCTTCCCACTTCCCAGGGAAGTGGTATCAGAAGGAGATGGCACAGATTTGGGCATTTCTGCGGTTTACAGCAAATGTGTATGGATATTTTCAGCTTCCTGCTTCTCGGGGCCTGTGAGGAAACTGTAAATGACCCAGGCTGGGTGGGTATAGGCGCACCCAGCTCAAGGCACTGATTCTGTAATAGGGTGCTCACAATGGGCAATATTAACTGCAGTGAGCCTTTTTGAAACTAGCACCAATCACCCTTGTAAGTTGTTACCAGGGAACCCCAGCTCCCATGTAATTCTGAAGTTAACCTGGAGGGCAGGGGTGCGGCATTGCACTCATCCTGAGGTATTCATGCATGCCTTCTGCTGCCTGTCCCAGATGTGCAAGCAGGTGGATCTCAACCATGGGAGCCTAGCACCCTAGGGAGTCCTGGCTGTCCGGAACTCTTGCCTCAAACCCGTTGCTCGTGCTGGGAGGCCCTGCACCCTGTGTTCAGAGATTTGTTTCCTGCTTTAGCAGTCAGCCAGGCTCCCTTGCAGGGAATCAGGGTGCCTTCCTGAAGTGTAATACAGCCTGTGGGTAAAGCCCCGCCAGTGTTCAGTTGCTGCTCTGCATGCCCATTTTCTGGAAGTACATGCTGCAGAAGGTTCCAGAGATTGCGCTTTGCCCTTTGGTTAGAGTTAGGGTTTTGCTCCATAGTCCAAGATGACGAATGTCTGGCCTAGCTGGACCTCAGACTCAGGCCAGTCTTCCCGCCTCAGCTTACCAAATGGTGTGATTACAGGTGTGTGCCATCATGTGTGATTCCAGATGCTTTTTTTATGTTATGTGAGGAAAACATAAAGAAAAACTCTTACGTTCACTTGAAAAGTTTCTACCCATTGGGAATGATAAATTTGTTTTCTGCAGCAGGTGGCCTGGCAGGAAAGAGGGGTGGTCTCCTCAGGAGGCTGCTGTGAGGCCAGGTCTCACCAACTGGAGGGCTCTACCCTCAAGATGGGACAACCGCTAGACAGTGTGGGTGTGTGCTCACTTCTAGGGAGTCTCCCTTTGAAGGATGAGTTCATAGGGCTCCAAGGGTAAAGCCCCTCCATGTTTTCAGGTTTACAATCTTCATACTTTGATTCTCATACCTCCCCCCTTCCTCCACCCAGAGCTCTTGAAGCGCCTGGATGATGTGTCCAATGATGTGAGGATGGTGGCCGCCTCCGCCCTGCTCACCTGGCTGAAGTGCGTGCAGAGCTCCGATGGGAAGTCTTCCTATCAGAGCAGTGTGCAGTTCCTGTACCGGGAGCTGCTGGTCCACCTAGATGACCCCGAGTGCTCCATCCAGGACGCGGTCCTAGGTGAGCGCCCCAGACACAGCTGCCTCTGCATCCTGCTGTGCTGAGTTACTGTCAAAGAAGTTAGTTGAAAACGTGTGCATGTGCGTGTGTGTAGCATGTGTGAGCAAGTGCACATGTGCTTACCTGGAGTCCAAATACCCAATGATGGCCTCTATTGCTTCTTTCAATTTTCTTTTTTGTGTGTGAATATGTATATATGAATATGGATACATGTGTCTACAGCATGTGTAGAGGTCCAAGGAGGTCAGTTCTCTCCTTTAGGGTGTGGGTTCCAGAGACAGCAGTCAGGTTGGCAGGCTTCACAGCAGCACCTTCACCGAGCCATCTTGCCAGCCTTCCCACCTTTTTGTTTGTTTGTGGGTTTTGTTTTCTTTTGGTGTGTGTGTGTGTGTGTGTGTGTGTGTGAGTGAGTGACAGGGTCTCCCTGTAGCCCCAGCTGTCCTGGAACTCAGTATGTAGACCAGGCTGGCCTTGACACAGAGATCCGCCTGCCTCTGCCTCCCGAATGCTGGGATTAAAGGCATGCGCCACCAAGCCTAGGATCATCCATGATTTTTAAAAATAATAAAAGTATTTAAAAGAGGTAGAGCATGTAGCCCAACAACAGTGTTCACCTGGCATGCTAGGACCTTGGGTTTTGTGCCCAGTGCCTTTTTGTTGTTGGTGCTCGAGGTTGAACTCAGGAATTGTCGAATGCTCAGCCAGTGCTGTTCCACAGAGCTACATCCGCAGCCACCTGCTGCTTCACAAGAAAAAGCATTGACACCTGTTACCATCTGTCTCAGGGTTACAGAGGCAAAGGCAGCTTTTCTGTAATTTTGATTTTTATCCTTGACCATACACACTGTCGTCTTTAGAATAATGGACACATTTCATCTCTACAAAGTTCCATGGCCTCACAACCCAGGGAGCACTTTTTAATCCCTCAGCTGTTCTTTCTAGTGAAGTAAAGTCCCTCCGGTCACCATCTAGCCCAGTCACACTGCTGTTGTCCTGGGCTAGAGGAGCATGGAACCTTTGTGCTCCTGGTTGCCACGTGGACCATTAGGTCAGCTGCTTGACACTAGGACCCGAGCCACAGAGGCGGCTGGATGCCACTGCCCTCATCCCACCATCATTTTTAAAAAATAGACTCTAGACTCTGGTGCTCCCAAATAGCTATTCCAGGACCACTGAAGGTCCCAAGAGCATGTGAGAGCCTCACACCCCCCCCCATTCTGCCCACGGCTCCAGGAAGGCCATTTGCAGCCCTCCCTAGCAGCAGGTGGTACCCTCACAGAAGCTTCTAGGCCCAAGGTTATAAGGTGGGTTCCAAGGTCACTGCTGCTGGGTTCAGGGCTCCTCACTGTCTTTCAGAAGTCCTCAAGGAGGGCAGCGTTCTGTTCCCAGATGTCCTGGTGCGGGAGACAGAAGCCGTGGTCCACAAACACCGTTCATCCACCTACTGCGAGCAGCTCCTGCAGCACATGCAGGCAACAGCCATTGCACAGTGACCATGTGTATGGGCCACTCCTGTCACTGCACCCTCTGAAGTGCCTGAAGACCTTGTGTGCAGACTGTGACCACAGCTCTGGTCTCAGTGTTCCTAGGTCCCTGCTTCCCACCGGATAGCGCTTGGAGCCAGCAGCTTTTATCCTAAACAGGTTCTTTTTTTGCACAGAGAGCCCCACCCCCACCCCTAATCTACAGTTAAGCTGAAATTAAAGCTAAGTGTCCCCGACTCATGCCTGGCTACCCAGTCAGCTGCCTATCATTTTTTTAAAGGCTCCCTCAAGCCCTATGGGGTCCTGGCCTATGTCCATGGCCACTGAGAGTACTCCTAACAACTTAACAAGAAAGCCAAGGGCCTTTTTAAAACAAACCTCCTCATCCTTTGGGTCCTGTCCCATCATCCCAAGCTGAAGGGGCTTTCCAGTGTTAATAATGAAGTTTCTCCCATTTTGAAATACACTGGAACTTGCAATGTGAGTACATACCACCACGGTAGCTCTCTGAATGAGTGATCCCAATGGCTGGTATGGGGGCAGACTAGCAGCTGTCAGTAAAATGGTCATTCATCAGCACCTTCCACACCAAGTGCCTAGAAGATTCTTAAGTGGTATTGTCAGCCAGTATTTTTCTTAAGACAAGAGAAAAGGTATATATTTTCCAACCAATATCAACATTTCTGGTTTGCAGTCTATGGAATTAAATTATTTATTCTAGTTATTGTGTGTGGCCTTCTGTGAGGGTTTGACTGATGACCTGGAATTTCTGCAAACAGCTCCTGTCTCCATCCACTGGTCTCAGGTGGCTGTGGGCTCCATGGGCCTCTACGGGTGTCAGCCACTGCTGCCTGTGATGTGTATTCTGCAGGGCACCCCAGCATGGTCCTGACTGGGGCTGGGCATCCATGTGGAGGGAGGTTGGCCTCAGGTTGTCTGACCCTCCACCATGGCTGGTAACCCCAGCCCTGAGGCTGCATCTGCTGCCCACCTCTACCTCCCTTCACTCATGTTGGGTGAGTGCATCCTCTGCCTCTTCTTCAGGTGGAACCTCAAGATCCCCTCTCCCGTCCATGACTAAACCAGCCTCAGCTTCCCTGGACAATTGTTAGCAATGCAGGTATCAAGCCCCAACCAGATCCACCTGAGACAGCAGGCTTTCTTTTAAAAAACTGGTATGTTCTACCTTTTGACTTTAAATACTACATTTGGGGCTGGAGAGATGGCTCAGCAGTTAAGAGCATTGACTGCTCTTATAGAAGACCTGGGTTTGATTCCCAGCATCCACATGGCAGCTAGGAACTGTCTTTAACTCCAGTTCCAGGGGAATCCAACACCCTCTTCTGACCTCCACAGCATTGCATGACAGAGGTGCACCTACTTACATGCAGACAATACACTCATACACATTAAAAAATATATTTACTTATTTATGTGGGGAGGGTGCATGTGCCTCTAGCATACATATGGGGGTCAGAGGACAACTTGCAGGAGTGGATCCAAGGGATTGAACTTGAGTCAACAGGTTTGGGAGCAACCCTTTTTACTCCCCCTGAGCCAACTTTCTGGCCAAACCAGTAGGACCCCCCCCCCCCCCCCCGTGTTTTTGAGACAGTTTCCCTGTAACCCCAGCTGTCCTGGAACTATGTAGACTAGGATGGCCTTGAACTTACAGAGATCTGCCTGCCTTTGCCCCTCCCCAGTGTTGGGGTATATAGGCATGTGCCACCACACCCAGTGACTTTTCAATTTATTTTTATTTTTGTGTGTATGAGTGTATTGCTTGCACGTATATCATTGTACCTGTGTCTTGCACACACAGGTCAGAGGGCATCAGAATCCCCTGAAACTAGCTATGGATGGTTGTTAGCCACCATGTGGGTGTTGGGAATCAAACCCAGCTCCTCTGGGAAGAGCAATTAGTGCTCTGAACTAACTGCTGAGCCATTTCTCCAGCCCCCAAAATAGGCTTTTTTTTTTTTGTAACTAGATTTTTGAACCTAGGGCCTCATGTTTACACCCTACCACTGAGCCACACCCCAGCCCCTCCCTGAGAGATTCTAGGCAGGTGCTCTACCCCTGAGCCACTCCCTCAGCTCCTCCCTGGAGGATTCTAGGCAGGCAGTATAATTCTGAGCCATGCCCCCAGCTCAGCAATCTGCTAAGGGACACGTTATTTTAGGCTTCATGATTTTAAGGTCTATTGCAAGCACTCGTCTCTCCTGCCCCTGTTCACTCTTTCTGGGAACCCACCTGCACACCAGGTCTCTTGCTGTGGGTATGGTGTTTCCATGCTCAGAACAGAATATCTGGGTCCATCTGGGAAGTTGGTGTTTGGCTGGCTTTTTTTTTTTTTTATGTGTAGGAATGTACTGTCTGCATGTTGGTTTGTGCACCCGTGTCGTGCAATGCCTCGGAGGTCAGAAGAGGGTGTCGGATTCCCCTGGAACTGGAGTTCTCCTGGAATTGGAGTTACAGACGGTTCTCAGCCGCCATGTGGGTGCTGGGGATCGAACCCGGGTCCTCTGCAAGAGCAGTCAGCGCTCTTAACCACTAGGCCATCTCTCCAGCCCCTTGGCTGGCATTTTTAACTGTTTTATTGACCTGAAGTTAGTGGCACAGGTTTGAAGCAAGCAATTGGGCAAATACAGACATCACATACCCACAAAGCCATCTCCATTGCTACAAACTCTGTGGCACCAGGCATTTGTCCTGCCCTCCTAGACTCCCACCCCGACTCCCACCCCACTCCCACCCCACTACCATCTGCTCTTAGCCATTCATTTACTACACAGTCATATTCACCACCACCCCCACCTCACCCCCTCTGCAAGAAAGGCTTTCCTGTAGCCCCAGCAAGCCTGGAACTCAACAAGTAGACTAAACTGTCCTCAGAGAGAGCAGTCTGCTTGTACCTCTTAAGTGCTAGGACTAAAGGTGTGCCTAATCTCTCTCTGTCTCTGTCTCTGTCGTTCTCTCTCGCACACACACTTTTTCCTTTATGTGTATAAGTGTTTTACTTTCATCTATGTAAGTGCAATGTCTGTGGTTGCCAGAAGAGGGTGTTGAATCCCTTGGAACTAGAATTCCAGTTTTTTGCCACCATATGGAAGGTAGGAAACAGCCTCTGGGAGAGTAGGCAGTGCTCTTAACCTCTAAGCTATCTCTCCAGCCCTATTTTTTGTTTTCTAAGGTTGGTTGTTTTATGTGTATGATTGTATTACATGCATGTGTGTTAAGTGTACCCATTTGTACAATGCCCACGTTGGTCAGAAGAGGGTGTTGGGATCCCTGGGAACTGTAGTCACAGACAGTTGTTAGCTGCCATGTGTGTGCTGGAAATTAAACTCGGGTTCTCTGCAAGAACAGCCAGTACTCTTAACCATCTCTCCTGTCGTTTTCTAGGGTTCTTTTGACATGGTCTCACTATGTAGCCCTGGCTGGCCTAGAACTCACTATGTAGACAGGTCTGTCTCTGCCTCTCCAGTGCTGGGGTTAAAAGCATGGGGCACCACCTGGGTAGATTTTTTTTTTTTAATTATGTGTATACAGGGTAGGGGATGTTTGTACTTGTGCCCAGTAGAGGACATTAGATCTCCCTGGAGCTGCAGTTACAGGCAGTTATGAGCCACCATGTGGGTGTTGGGAACCTAACTTGGGTCCTCTGGGAGAGCAGTAAATGCTTTTATTTTTTTATTATTTTTTTAATTTTATTTATTTATTTATGTGTATGAATGTACTGTCTGCATGTAGGTTTGTGCACCCGTGTCGTGCAATGCCACGGAGGTCAGAAGAGGGTGTCGGATTCCCCTGGAACTGGAGTTACAGACGGTTCTCAGCCGCCATGTGGGTGCTGGGGAACGAACCCCGGTCCTCTGCAAGAGCAGTTGGTGCTCCTAACCGCCAGGCCATCTCTCCCGCCCCGCAGTAAATGCTTTTAATCTGAGCCATCTCTCTAACCCCTTGTTCTTGTTTTAAGAATTATGTGCAGCCAGATGTGGTCCCCCATGCCTTTAATCTCAGCATATGGGAGGCAGAGACCAGCCTGGTTTATATAGTGAGTCCTAGGACAGGTGGGGCTACAGGGAGACCCTATCTCAAAAATACAACAACAAAAAGTTATGTGTAGCCACTGTGACACAGGCCTGTAATCTCAGCACTTTGAGGCAGACACCTGCAAATAAAAAGCTCAAGGTTGTGGTGGCTCACGCCTTTAATCACAGCACTTGGGAAGCAGAGGCAGGTGGACGAGTTCTGGTCTCAAGGCCAGCCTGGTCTACATAGTAAGTTCCAGGACAGCTGGGCTGCAGGGAGACCGTCTCAAAAAAATAAATAAGGCTCAAAGTCCCAGTAAGAGACCCTGTGTCTGGTTTGGGGGTTTCTTGTCTTTTGAGACCAGGTCTCCCTGTAGCCCCAGCTAGCCTAAAACTTGCTATGTAGACCAGACTGGCCTTGATCTCACAGAGACCCACCTGTCTGTGCCTCCCAGGTGTTGGAATTAAAGGGACACCAGGACCGGCTAGATGCTGTGTTAAAAAAAAAAAAAATTGAGGGGCTGGAGAGATAGCTCAGCGGTTAAGAGTACCGACTGCTCTTGCAGAGAACCCAGGTTCGATTCCCAGCACCCACATGGTGGCTAAGAACCGTCTTTAACTCCAGTTCCAGGGGGATCTGACACCCTCTTCTGATGCCATGGGTGCACCAACCTACATGCAAACAATACATTCATACACATAAAAAGTAATAAATAAAAAATTTCGAAAAAAAAATTGAATAGTTCCTGAGAAACAAGATACACGTAAGGCAAGACACAAACATAAAGTGAAAATAAAATAAATCTAATGAAAAGAGAAGAAAGCCAGGCATGGTGGCTTGGAGTCCCAGTGCTTGGGAGGCAGAGGCAGGTGGATCTCTGTGAGTTCAAGGCCAGCCTGGTCTACAGAGAGAGTTCCAGGACAGCGGTGGCTACATGTCTGAGATGTCTGAGCCAAGACTATTGCAGCATGTCTGGGATCTAACACTTTGGAAGTGGACGCAGGAGGATGATGAGTTGAGGGATGTAGTTCCCTGTCTCAAAAAGTCTGATTCCAGGTCTGGGAAAATACATGCTGGGATTGACCCAGGAGCAGTGCACTGTGCTTAGGAAGGGAGTTGAGGGAGAACCTGAGGCCTTGTGAGGAGGCCTGGGCCTAGCTGAAGCGCCTCTACTGGCCAAGGCTGGAACAGCACGAAGAAAGGATACTATCAGCTGCAAGTTATAGGATCACAAGAAACTGAGGCTGGGGTGCAGCTCCGTGAAGGCCTGCCTAACATGTGCAAGACCCTGGCTTCCATTCTTGGTACTCCTGCAGAGAGGACCTAGCTTTTGGCTCTTAGACAAGGGCATCGTGCCAGTTGCCAGCTGCTCTGAGCCCGGGTGTGGTGGGCGGGGCAGTTGCTCCACCCCAAGCTCGGTTTAATCCCTGTGGTGCCAGGCCTGCCCCCAGCCTCAGTCCCCCATGCCTATTCTTGAATACTCTTTTTCCACCCCACCCACCCCACATTCTACAGCTTCCTCCCTTCCTGAACTTGCCCAGGCCACCAAAGATACTTCTCCCTCAGGATACTTTTTTATTGTTTTAGATGGTCTCCCTGTAGCCCCAGCTGGCCTGGAACTAGCTATGTAGATCAGGCTGCCTTAATCTCACAGAGGCTACCTCGGAAGTGGTGGGATCAAGCATGGGCCACCAGGACCAGCACTTCAGCCTCCTTTTATCCCTGGCTTCTTCACTTCTCAACATACCTGGCACATTTCTTCCTCTAAAACTGAGTTCCAGACTGTCTAGTGACAACAGAGACTGGCACATACCACTAGGTAGAAAAGGGGATTCTAGAGAAAGTAGAGAAGCCATCTGTGTTTATGGGAAAGTGGCAGATGAACATAACAGGTTTACAGGATCCAGGCATGGAGCACATGCCTGTGATCCCAGTACCAGGGGGCCTGGGACAGGAGGATCAGGAGTTCAGGGCCAGCCTTGCCTTATAGCAAATTTGAGGCCAGGCTGTGCTTCATGAGACCCTATGCAAAATAATAATAATAATAATAATAATAATAATAATAAAATTACAGAAGTAGTTTTCATTTTTTTGTTTTTTGTTTTTTGTTTTAATTTTATTCACTTTTGCAAGGTTGGCCAGGCCTGCCAACCTTTGTTGGCTCCCTGGGACCCATATGGGGGAAGGGGAGAAATAACTCCTACATATTATTCTCTGACTTCCACACATGAACCATGGCACACCTCTATCCTCTTCCCGCCAAAAATATAAAAATTAAAATCTGCTGGATGTGGTGGTGCACACCTTTGATCATAGCACTCGAGAGGCAGGGGGATCTCTGTGAGTTCAAAGCCAGCCTGGATATAGTGAGTTCCAGGACAGCTGGGGCTACAGGGAAGCCCCATCTCAAAAATAAATAGATAATAAAAATAAAAATCTCTGGCACATACCTTTAATCTCAGCACTGGAGAGGCAGAGGCAGGTGGCTGTGAGATCAAGGCCAGCCTGGTTAACATGATTCCAGGCCACTAGGGGTTACAGAGAAACCCTGTCTCTAAATAACTAAATATAAATAAATAAATAAATAAATGCCAAGGACTAGAACTATAGCTCAGTGGTAGAGTGCCTGCCTACATTCTTCTGTTCTTAGAAATTTGGGGAGTCCCCTGTCTCTAAGGCAAGTGAGGTACCCAAGCAGGGGTACCTCACTCACCTGCCTTATGGACAACTCCCAGGAGGCCCTGCCTGGGTCCACCAGCCTGCACACAGTATAAAACATTCATCTCCTGCTACAAAAGTGAAAGCCCTGTGAACCACCCTGGCCAGTACTGAAAGGGGAATTCTGTTTATTTTTATATTGTATATATTTGTCGTGGTCTGGTGATTCCCTATTTGTTGGAGAGTGACACCACAATAGTTAGCTTGATATTGTGTGTTGAGTAAGTTTTTTGGAAGAACTTTTTTAAAAAAAGCTTTTTGATCCTCAGAGATTTGTAGATTTATTTCCATATGAACTGGTTATTTTGTATATATAAAGTACATTGTTAAAATAGTAAAAAAAAAAAAAAAAAAAAAAATTGGGGAGTCCCCTGTCTCTAAATAAATAAATGCCAAGGACTAGAACTATAGCTCAGTGGTAGTGTGCCTGCCTACATTCTTCTGTTCTTATAAATTTGGGGAGTCCCAGCTGGGTGTGGTGGCGCATACCTTTAATCCTAGCACTTGGGAGGCAGAGGCAGGCAGATCTTTGTGAGTTCAAGGCCAGCCTGGTCTACATAGTGAGTTCCAGGATAGCTGGAGCTACAGGGAGACCTTGTCTCAAAAAGACAAAAAAAAAAAAAAAAGGGGGAGTCCCTTCATAGTTGCCCAATGATCCTGGGAAAATATGAGCCCCTTCTTGGGGTTCTTAGACTCATTAATAAAAAAAAGGCCCAGGCATAGTGGACATGCCTTTAATTCCTGCACTCCGAGAGGCATACACAGGTGTATCTCCAGAGATCCAGGCCAGCTATAGGAAG
This sequence comes from Rhizomys pruinosus, assembly GCA_009823505.1. Classification (NCBI taxonomy): domain Eukaryota; kingdom Metazoa; phylum Chordata; class Mammalia; order Rodentia; family Spalacidae; genus Rhizomys; species Rhizomys pruinosus. The sequence goes on from VZQC01003171.1 coordinate 1,060,556, forward strand.
ACTGTATCTCAAGAATAAATAAAGAAATAAAGGCTGGGTGTGGTGGTGCACGCCTTTAATCCCAGCACGAGGTAGAGGCAGGCAGATCTCTGTGAGTTCAAGGCCAGTCTGGTCTATATACTGAGCTCCAGGCCAGCTGGGACTAAAGGGAAACTCTGTCTCAAAAA
>VZQC01003171.1:1062967-1141481 GCA_009823505.1 Rhizomys pruinosus
TTTTTTTTGGTCTTTTTCAAGACAGGGTCTCCCTGTGGCCCCAGCTGTCCTGGAACTTGCTCTGTAGACCAGGTTGGCCTTGAGCTCACAAAGATCCGCCTGCCTCTGCCTCCAGAGTGCTAGGACTAAAGGCGTGCGCCACCACGCCCGGCTCTTTACTCTTTTTCTAAAGCTTCCTTCTCCCTGCCATATGGCTGCCGGTCCACAACTTGTCTGGCTCCATGCAGGCCTAAATCTGCGGGATTCCTATCTTCTCCCTCCATTCTACTCAAGGCAGCTGTTGGGATTTGTAAGTAGGCCAGCCTGAAGAGTTTTCTTTAAATTCTAATAAAATTGTCCTAAAGCTTCCATTTGGGTCCATTTTTAAGATTTTTTGTTGTTGTTTGTTTTGCTTTGTTTTTTTGGTCTTTTTTGAGACAGGGTTTCCCTGTAGCGAAGCTGTCCAGAAATTCACTATGTAGACCAAGCTGGACTTGAACTCACAGAGATCTGCCTGTTTCTGACTCCTAAGTGCTAGGATCAAAGGCATGGGCCACGATGCCTGGCCTTGAACTCACAGATATCCACCTGCCTCTGCCTTCCAAGTGCTAGGATTAAAGGCGTGCGCCACCATGCCCTGCCATTCTTAAATTCTTTTATGAATGAGACTAAGAACCCTCTGGGGGATGCTGCTTCTCCCCTGTATCAAAAAGATGATGATTCCCCGTCTCTTTAGCCTGCTTTCCTAGAGTAGTCCCTCCTCCCTGAGGGGTGATTCTTGGCCAGTTGGTAGACCTGGCCCAACTGCCAGAGGTTAAAATTCTCTTGGCCTGAAAGAGGTTTTCCTTAATAGACTTTTAGTGCTGAGTTTCCCTTCCAGCGAGGCAACCGGTCCTGGGTCAATGGTAGAGCATTTCTGAGGGATTGAGTGAAGAGGATCAGAAGTTCAAGGTTATCCTCCACTACTTTGTGAGTTCTAGGCCAGTCAGGGCTACATGAGACAGTCTTTAAAAAAAAAAAAACTGGGGCTGGAGAGATAGCTCAGCTGTTAAGCTCACTGGCTGTTCTTACACCCACATGGCAGCTAACAACCGGGCCTTCCAGTTCCAAGGAGTCCAATGCCCTCTTCTGACTTCCTCAGACATTTCACAGCACAGGTGCACCCACATGCATGCAGCCAATACACTCATACACATTAGTTTTTTATTTTTATTTTTTATTTTTATTTTTGGTTTTTTTGGAGACAGGGTTTCCTTGTAGCCCCAGTTGTCCTGGAATTAACATGAAATAGTTTTTAAAAACGAAACTTAAAAAAACTTCAGACATTCTAGATTGCCTACACGATGAATTTATAGATGCAAAACAGACAGCTGGCCAGCTAAAATAACCCCAGAGACACAAATAGGGACAGACTTTGAGAGCCGGAAACTAAACACCAAGAGCTGCCAGAGAGGGCAAGCACTAGCCATGAGAAGCACTGGGTGGCCAAGACTCCCACGTTAAGCAGTGTCCTGCTGTCCTTGGACCTGTGGAAAAGAAGTGAGAGAGACTGACCAGTCAGAAAACTGTCTCCAGACCAGGAAATGTTGCATCATGGGAAGGAAAGATCATCATCACATGCCACTGCCACGTGGGTGCTGGGAATCGAACCTGGGTCCTCTGCAAGAGCACTCTTAACCGCTGAGCCATCCCTCCAGCCCCAAATAAAATGTCTTTTAAAAATAAAGCCGGGTATGGTGCACACCTTTAATCCTAGCACTTGGGAGGCAGAGGCAGGCAGATCTTTGTGAGTCCAAGGCCAGCCTGGTCTACAGAGTGAGTTCCAGGACAGCTGGGGCTAACTGAACCAGGGAGACCCAGGTTCAGTTCCCAGCACCCACATGGAGGCTAAGAACCATCTTTAACTCCAGTTCCAGGGGAATCCAATGCCCTCTTCTGACCTCCTCGGCATTGCATGACACAGGTGCACCAACCTACATGCAGACAGTACACTCATACACATAAAAAATAATAAATAGGGCTGGAGAGATGGCCTAGCAGTTAAGAGTGCTGACTGCTCTTTCAGAGGACCCGGGTTTGATCCCCAGCACCCACATGGCGGCTGAGAACTGTCTTTGACTCCAGTTCCAGGGGAATCCGACGCCTTCTGACCTCCGCGGCATTGCACGACACGGGTGCACAGACCTACATGCAGACAGTACACTCTATACACATAAAAAATAAAATTAAAAATAAAAAAAAATTTTCAGTTATTTTACAGGCATGCAAATAAAGATGAAAGGGAAGGGAAAAGGGGGAAGGGAAGGGGAAAGGAGAGGGAAGGAAGGAGGAAGGGAAGGGGGAAGGGAAAGGAAAGGAGGGGAAGGAAGGGGAGGGAAGGAAGAAGAGAAGGGAGAGGTGAAGAGAGGAGAAAAGAAAAAACATGAAGTAGGAAAGGCAGCTGAGCTGGGTCCCACATGGGACCTTTTTTTTTTTTTTTGGTCTTTTTGAGACAGGGTCTCCCTGTAGCCCCAGCTGTCCAGGAACTCACTCTGTAGACCAGGATGGCCTTGAACTCACAAAAATCCGCCTGCCTCTGCCTCCCAAGTGCTAGGATTAAAGGTGTGTGCCACTACGCCCGGCTCCACATGGGACCTTTCAGACCACTGTGAGAGACTAAAGGCTGACAGCAGGACTGTAGAGATTAGCTGGGAGTGCCCACAGCCAGGATCTGGGTGACGTGGGCGGTGGCCAGGGCAGCTGAGAGAACAGACGTGTTCAGATTCGAGATCTTCTCTTCTTTCCTTCCTTTCTCCCTTCCCTCCTCCTTTCCTCCTCTTTAAAAAAATTTACTACACTTATTTGTGTGTGTATGTTAGAATGGGGTCTGCACCTTCAGGCCAGATCCCACAGCCTGAATGAGACTGGCTCTCCCTGCAGCCCTCTGGGACAGTTAGGAAGCAGTCTGTGCTGTGACTGACAGCTCTCAGGTGGTGGCACCTGGCTTCCCCTGTCGAGTATGCTGTGTTGAGATAAATCACGTGTTGTCAAATTTCCTACCATCCCTGAAAGCATATAAAAAGTCAAACTTTTGGCCAGGCATGGTGGTGCCTTTAATACTAGCACTCGGGAGGCAGAGGCAGGCAGATCTTTGTGAGTTCAAGGCCAGCCTGGTCTACAAAGCGAGTTCCAGGACAGCTGGGGCTACAGGGAGACCCTGTCTCAAAAAGACAAAAAAAAAGTCAAACTTTTTTGTTTTGGGATGGGAAGGGTTATGAGAGATTCCTCGGGGTTGCTGGGGAGATCCCTCTGAAGGATGCTTTCTGAAGAGGCTCCTCTGACCTCCCCCCACCATCCCTCTAATGAAGGCTCTCTCTCTCTCTCTCTCTTTTTCTCATTCTTTTTTCATTTTAATTTCATTTATTTTATTTTGTGTATATAAGTATTTTTCATGCATGTATATGAAGTGAACTGTGTGCAATGCCCTCAGGGCATCGGATCCCCTAGAACTGAAGTTCAGGATGGTTGTTAGGTGCCATCTGAGTGCTGGGAACTGAATCCATGCATGTCCTCTGCAAGAGCAACCAGAGCCCATAACTGCTGAGCCATCTCTCCAGTTCCTTTTTTTTTAAGATAGGGTCTCTATGTAGCCCTGGGTAGCCTAGAACTCATTAGGTAGACCAGGCTGGCCTTGAACTCACAGAGATCCACCTGCCTCTGTCTCTTGATTACTGAGATTAAAGGTGTGGACCACTATGCCTGAGGGCAGGGAGACCAGACACCCTTCAGACTGGCTTCCAATTTACAACAACCCTCCTTCTCCATCTCAAAGCTGGGATTGCAGGCATGCATCACCATACCCAGCTCAGGTGAGGTCCTCTTTACTTTCAAGAGCAGCAGTACATTGTTGGGGCCAGTGAGATGTCTTGGTAGGTAAAGGTGCTTACCACTAAGGCTGCAGACCTGAATTTGATCCCTCAGACCCACATCAAGTAAAAAGTTGTCCTCTGACCTCCACAAGCCTACCCTGTCCCCTGCACACATATAAAATAAATATAAACTGTAGGTTTTTGTTTGTTTGTTTGTTTGTTGTTTGTTTTTGGTCTTTTTGAAGCTAGGTCTCCCTGTAGTCCCAGCTGGCCTTGAACTCCCTATGTAAACCAGGCTAGCCTTGAACTCAGAGAGATCCTCCTCCTTCTGCCTGCCAAGTGCCTGGATTAAAGATGTGTTCCAGGGGCTGGAGGGATGGCTCAGCAGTTGGGAGCACCGACTGCTCTTGCAGAGGATCCAGGTTTGATTCCCAGCGCCCACATGGCGGCTGAGAGCCGTCTTTACCTCCAGTTCCAGGGGAGTCCGACACCCTCTTCTGACCTCTGCAGCACTGCACGACACAGGGTGCACCAACCTACACGCAGACAATACACTCATACACAGAAAAAAAAAATAATAAAATATTTTGGGGAAAAAAAGATGTGTTCCACCACACCCCACAAATAATAAAATTTTTTATTTTATTTTATTTTATTTTTGGTCTTTTTGAGACACAGTCTCCTTTTAGTCCCAGCTGGCCTGGAACTCGTTATGTAGACCAGGCTGGCTTTGAACTCACAAAGATCCACCTGTCTCTGTCCCCTGGGTGCTGGGATTAAAGGGGTATGCCACCATGCCTTGCAAAATGTTTTAAAAAGTAAGAAGAGGGGCTGAGTGTGGTGGTACTTGCCTTTAATCCCAGCACTCGGGAGGCAGAGGCAGGTGGATCTTGAGGATGGCCTGATCTACATAGTGAGTTCCAGGCTAGTAGTGGTTACAGGGAGACCCTGTCTCAAAAAGACCAAAAAAAAAAATTCAAAGGGGGCAGGAGAAATGGCTCAGCAGTTCAGAGCACTGGCTGCTCTTTGCAGAGGACCCCGGTTCAGTTCCCAGCACCCACAAGGCAGATCACAACTATCTGAAAATCCAGTTCCAGGGGATCAGATGCCTTCTGGCCTCCAATACTTATGTATAGGGAGACAAAACACTCATGCACAAAAAATTTTTTAAATCTCCTTTTAAAAAACTAAAAAGGAGCCAGGCTTGGTGTCGCATGCCTTTAATCCTAGCACTTGGGAGGCAGAGGCAGGTGGATCTTTGTGAGTTCAAGGCCAGCCTGGTCTACAGAGTGACTTCCAGGACAGCTGGGGCTATAGGGAGACCCTGTCTCGAAAAGACCAAAAATCAAGCAAACAAACAAACAAACAAAAACTAAAAAGGGAGCTGGAGAGATGGCTCAGCGGTTAAGAGCACTGACTCCTCCTGCAGAGGACCCAGGTTCGATTCCCAGCACTCACATGGTGGCTAAGAACCATCTTTAACTCCAGTTCCAGGGGAATCTGATGCCCTCTTCTGACCTCCGAGGCACTGCAGGACACAGGTGCACCAACCTACATGCAGACAGTACACTCATACACATTAAATAAATAAATAAATAAATAAATAAATAAATAAATAAATAAATCTAAAAAGAGCTGGGCGTGGTGGCACATGCCTTTAATCCCAACACTCCAACACTCGGGAGGCAGAGGCAGGTGGATCTCTGTGAGTTCAAGGCCAGCCTGGTCTACAGAGTGAGCTCCAGGTCAGTTGGGACTAAAGGAAGACCCTGTATCAAAAATACCAAAAACAGCCGGGCGTTGTGGCGCACACCTTTAATCGTGGCACTTGGGAGGCAGAGGCAGGTGAATCTTTGTGAGTTCAAGGCCAACCTGGTCTACAGAGTGAGTTCCAGGACAGCTGGGGTTACAGGGAGACCCTGTCTTGAAAAAGACCAAAAAAAAAAAAAAAAACACCAAAAACAAAAAAACTGAAAAGAGGGCAGTAAATGTAGTTCTGTAATAAAACACCTATCTTGAGTTCTCTAGTACTGGCGGTGGCCAGATGGCTTAATAGCAAAGGTGCTTTGCCATGCAGGGTGGTAATCTCAGTAAAGTAAGGAGAGAAGTAACTCCAGGAAGTTGCCCTCTGATCTTGGCCCTGCACTCACAAGTGCCAGGATAACAAATAAATAAAAGCAGGAATGGGCTGTGGCTCAGTGGCAGAGCACTTGCCTAGGACCCTCAGAGGGGCTGGAGGTGTGGTTCAGTGCTAGAGAATCTGCCTAGAATCCTCTAATGAGTGGTTAGGGATGTGGCTCAGTGGCAGAGCACTTGCCTAGGACCCTCAGAGAGGGGCTGGAGGTGTGGTTCAGTGCTAGAGAATCTGCCTAGAATCCTCTAATGAGTGGTTAGGGATGTGGCTCAGTGGCAGAGCACTTGCCTAGGACCCTCAGAGAGGGGCTGGAGGTGTGGTTCAGTGCTAGAGAATCTGCCTAGAATCCTCTAATGAGTGGTTAGGGATGTGGCTCAGTGGCAGAGCACTTGCCTAGGACCCTCAGAGAGGGGCTGGAGGTGTGGTTCAGTGCTAGAGAATCTGCCTAGAATCCTCTAATGAGTGGTTAGGGATGTGGCTCAGTGGCAGAGCACTTGCCTAGGACCCTCAGAGGGGCTGGAGGTGTGGTTCAGTGCTAGAGAATCTGCCTAGAATCCTCTAATGAGTGGTTAGGGATGTGGCTCAGTGGCAGAGCACTTGCCTAGGACCCTCAGAGGGGCTGGAGGTGTGGTTCAGTGCTAGAGAATCTGCCTAGAATCCTCTAATGAGTGGTTAGGGATGTGGCTCAGTGGCAGAGCACTTGCCTAGGACCCTCAGAGGGGCTGGAGGTGTGGTTCAGTGCTAGAGAATCTGCCTAGAATCCTCTAATGAGTGGTTAGGGATGTGGCTCAGTGGCAGAGCACTTGCCTAGGACCCTCAGAGGGGCTGGAGGTGTGGTTCAGTGCTAGAGAATCTGCCTAGAATCCTCTAATGAGTGGTTAGGGATGTGGCTCAGTGGCAGAGCACTTGCCTAGGACCCTCAGAGGGGCTGGAGGTGTGGTTCAGTGCTAGAGAATCTGCCTAGAATCCTCTAATGAGTGGTTAGGGATGTGGCTCAGTGGCAGAGCACTTGCCTAGGACCCTCAGAGGGGCTGGAGGTGTGGTTCAGTGCTAGAGAATCTGCCTAGAATCCTCTAATGAGTGGTTAGGGATGTGGCTCAGTGGCAGAGCACTTGCCTAGGACCCTCAGAGGGGCTGGAGGTGTGGTTCAGTGCTAGAGAATCTGCCTAGAATCCTCTAATGAGTGGTTAGGGATGTGGCTCAGTGGCAGAGCACTTGCCTAGGACCCTCAGAGGGGCTGGAGGTGTGGTTCAGTGCTAGAGAATCTGCCTAGAATCCTCTAATGAGTGGTTAGGGATGTGGCTCAGTGGCAGAGCACTTGCCTAGGACCCTCAGAGGGGCTGGAGGTGTGGTTCAGTGCTAGAGAATCTGCCTAGAATCCTCTAATGAGTGGTTAGGGATGTGGCTCAGTGGCAGAGCACTTGCCTAGGACCCTCAGAGGGGCTGGAGGTGTGGTTCAGTGCTAGAGAATCTGCCTAGAATCCTCTAATGAGTGGTTAGGGATGTGGCTCAGTGGCAGAGCACTTGCCTAGGACCCTCAGAGGGGCTGGAGGTGTGGTTCAGTGCTAGAGAATCTGCCTAGAATCCTCTAATGAGTGGTTAGGGATGTGGCTCAGTGGCAGAGCACTTGCCTAGGACCCTCAGAGGGGCTGGAGGTGTGGTTCAGTGCTAGAGAATCTGCCTAGAATCCTCTAATGAGTGGTTAGGGATGTGGCTCAGTGGCAGAGCACTTGCCTAGGACCCTCAGAGGGGCTGGAGGTGTGGTTCAGTGCTAGAGAATCTGCCTAGAATCCTCTAATGAGTGGTTAGGGATGTGGCTCAGTGGCAGAGCACTTGCCTAGGACCCTCAGAGGGGCTGGAGGTGTGGTTCAGTGCTAGAGAATCTGCCTAGAATCCTCTAATGAGTGGTTAGGGATGTGGCTCAGTGGCAGAGCACTTGCCTAGGACCCTCAGAGGGGCTGGAGGTGTGGTTCAGTGCTAGAGAATCTGCCTAGAATCCTCTAATGAGTGGTTAGGGATGTGGCTCAGTGGCAGAGCACTTGCCTAGGACCCTCAGAGGGGCTGGAGGTGTGGTTCAGTGCTAGAGAATCTGCCTAGAATCCTCTAATGAGTGGTTAGGGATGTGGCTCAGTGGCAGAGCACTTGCCTAGGACCCTCAGAGGGGCTGGAGGTGTGGTTCAGTGCTAGAGAATCTGCCTAGAATCCTCTAATGAGTGGTTAGGGATGTGGCTCAGTGGCAGAGCACTTGCCTAGGACCCTCAGAGGGGCTGGAGGTGTGGTTCAGTGCTAGAGAATCTGCCTAGAATCCTCTAATGAGTGGTTAGGGCTGTGGCTCCATGGCAGAACAAGTGCTTAAAGGTCCCCAGCAAGGGGCTGGGAGCATAGTTCAAGTCTACAGGCATGCCAGAAGCCAAGGGGTCCATCGGTGGCTCTGCAAAGGAGAATCAGAGTAACAGAGAACTTCGAGAGGCATAATCATTAGCTTGTGGGTTTGGGGTTTTTGCTTTGGATGTTAGGGTGGAGCCCAGGACCTTTGCATTCTGAGCTAACTGCTGAGCTACACCCTAGGCTGGTGCCTGTGTTTCTGGGTTCTGCTTTAGAAAGAGTGATCAAAGCTGGGGTGCTTGGCTCAGTTCTAACATGTTTCTGCACTCCCCTCTGCTGCACCCAGAACCACACCCCGACTGGGAGCCACCCTCACTGGCCCAGAGGAGCACCCATGCAGGGCAGAACCACTTCCTTTGCGGTGCCTCCTGCCCCACAGCAGAAACCAGAAGGCAGTGGGAGATCCATCACACCACAGGGAAGTCAGATTGCTTCCTTCTGAGAGAGAATTTCCTGAGTCTGACTTGACCTCCCTTCCCTCCTGGCCTGATCTGCAGCACCTGATCCAGGTGGCAGGAAGCCTCTGACTCTGGTTTTTCAGCTGGCTTCTGTTTACAACTGAAAGGCAGATCTGGCTGCCAAAGTGGAGGTATAAACTTAGTGGCAAAGAGTGCCATCCTTACCAATCAGGTGTCTGCAGGCCATTGCCTCTAACTGGGTGGAATCTGGAATCATGGGCAGGTGAGACCATGCTTCTTAAAGGCTAGTTGTAAAGGCAGAAAAGGCCAGGCCTGGGGTTGGAGCTCCAGGTTAGATTGCTCAGTGCTCACGCATGCAGATGCCTTGGGTTCCATCCCAGCACTCCATAAGCCAGGTGTGATGAAACACACCTGTAATCCCAGCACTCAGGAAGAGGAACCAGTGCTTCCTGCCCATTTTTTCAGCTGCTTCTTAGTGCCATGGCCTCTCTCAAAGTTACTCTCACTGCTCTGCTGCTGCTGGCCATGAGTCTCCAGTTGCCACCCACTCTGCTCTTCAGAGGCTTGGCTACTTGCCTGCTCTGCTTGGTCGCCACCAATGCCACTCCACTGGTCCTTGTCCACCACTTTTTCCTTCAAGTTCAACTTGCATTGGGAAAAGTAGACAAGACCACTGGCAAAGAAACTCTTTACTCAGCCTTTTTTTTTTTTTTTTTTTNGGAGGTCAGAAGAGTGCATGGGATCCCCAGGAGTTGGAATTACAGGTGGAGGTAAGCTGTCCAACAATGTTGATGCTCAGGTCCTCTGCAAGAGCGGTAGGTGCTTTTTTTAACTACTGAGCATCTCTTTGGGTCCTGAATTTTTTTTTTTTTTTTTAAAATATTCTGTTAATGTGTATGAAAGTACTGTCCGCATGTATGTATGTGTGTACCACGTGTGTGCAATGCCCGCGGAGGTCAGAAGAGGGCGTCGGATTCCCCTGGAACTGGAGTTCTCCTGGAATTGGAGTTTCAACAGACGGTTCTCACCGCCATTTGGGTGGTGGGGATCGAACCACGGTCCCCTCTTGTAAGGTGGGTCAAGGGGCGGTCTTAACTCGCTAGGCTCCACTCTCCAGCCCGGGTCCTGACATTTTAAGTAAGCGTCTTGAGGCTGTAGGGAGACAGATCCGTTGGTAAAGTGTTCGCTATGTAAGTAAGCACAAGGCGGGCTGGAGAGATGGCATTGTGGTTAAGAGCGCCGACCGTCTTACAGAAGAGCGGGTTCGATCCCCAGCAACCCACATGGCGGCCGGAGAACCGTCTGAAACTCCATTCCAAGGAGAACTCCAGTTCCAGGGAAATCCGACACCCTCGTCTGACCCTCCGCGGCAATTGCACGACACGGGTGCACAAAACCTGATGCAGACCAGTACATTCATAAACATAATAAACTAAATAATAAAAAAAATTAAACAAAAAGTAAGCACAAGGACCTGAGTTGGATCCCCAAGAACCGCCCCCCTCCCCAAAAATGAAAAGGGTACAAACAAAACAAGGTCAAGAAGAGGGTGTCGGATTCCCCGTGGAACTGGAGTTAAAGACGGTTTCTCAGCTGCCATTTTGGGTGCCTGGTAATCAAAACCCAGGGTCTCTGTCAAGAGCAGTTCCTTGCCTCTTAACCGCTGACCATCTCTCCAGAAACTCCTGCTTTTTGTTGTTTGTTTGTTTTGTTTGTTTTTTGGGGGGGAGACAAGGTCTCCCTGTAGCCCCAGTTGTCCTGGAACTCACTCCATAGTGAGGGCTGGCCTTGAACTCACAGATCCGCCTGCCTCTGCCTCCCGAGTGCTGGAACTAAAGGCATGCACCACCACGCCTGGCTAACTTGTTTGTTTTTTAATTTATTTCTGTATGTGTATGAATGTCCTGTCCTGGGCTGTGAGGATAGCACAGTGGTGAAAGGCTGAGGATGAGAACCGCAAGGAACTTGTTTTTTAAAGTAGGTTCCTGAGCCGGGCGTGGTGGCGCACGCCTTTAATCCTAGCACTTTGTGAGGCAGAGGCAGGTGATCTTTTGGTGAGTTCAAGGGCCCAGCCTGGTCTACAATGTGAGTTCCAACAGCTGGGACTACATAGGGAGACCCTGTCTCGATAAGACCAAAAAAAAAAAAAATAAAAAGTAGGTTCCTGGGGCTTTACTTGTGTAGAATCCGAGCTGGCCTGGAACTCACAGTGATTCCCCTGAACTCTGCTAACCTGAGTGTTGGGATTAAGGCCTGTACCACCACAAAGCAGCTGCTTTTACGTTTTTTGGGTTTTTTTTTTTTATTTTACTTTATTTATTTTGTATGTGTATGAATGTATTGTCTGCATGCAGGTCTGTGCACCCATGTCGTGCAATGCCGCGGAAGGTCAGAAAGAGGGGTCTCGGATTCCCCTGGAACTGGAAGTTCTCCTGGAATTGGAGTACAAGAACGGTTATTAGCCGCCATGTTGGGTGCTGGGGGCGATCGAACCCGGGTTCCTCTGCAAGAGCCGTCGGTGCTCTTAACTCTAGGCCATCCCTCTCCGCCCCTGCTTTTTACGTTTTTTGAGACAGAGTCTTATGCAGCCCAGGCTAGCTTTGAACTTGCTCCTTCCTCTACCTCTGAAATGCTGAGATTAAAGGCATGTGTGTGCTTCCACACTTGGCTTATGCAGTACTAATGATTGATCTCAGGGCCTTGAGCACACCAGGTAGGCACTCTCCCAACTGGTGAGCTATATCACAGTCCATTTGGGCATTTATTTATTTATTTATTTATTTATTTATTTATTTATGTCTTTTTGAGACAGGGTCTCTCTGTAGCCCTAGCTGGTCTGGAACTTGCTATGTAGACCAGGCTGGCCTTGATCTTACAGAAATCCACCTGCCTCTGCCTGCTGAGTCCTGGGATTAAAGGCATGCACCATTATGCCTGGTGGCTTTTATTTATTTTAAAAATTTATTTATTTATTTATTTATTTATTGGTATTTAATTTTTTTTTTTTTTTTTTTTTGTAAATGTGTTGAATGTACTGTCGTGCAATGCAGGTCCTGTGCACCCGTGTCGTGAATGCCGCGGAAGGTCAGAAGAGGTGTCGGATGTCCCCTGGAAGCTGGAGTTCTTCCTGGAATTGGAGTTACAAGAACGGTTCTTAGCCGCCCAATGTGGGTGCTGGGGATCGAACACGGGTTCCTCTGCAAAAGCGTCGGTGCTCTTAACGCTAGGCTATCTCTCCAGCCCCTATTTAATTGATTTGAAAGACCAGGGTCTCCTTTTAGCCCTAGGTGGCCTGGAAACTCACTATGTAGACCAGGCTGACCTTGAAAACTCACAAAAGATCCGCCTCCCTCTGCCTCCTGACTCTGGGATTAATAGGTGTGCACTGGCCACACCCGGCATATTTATTATTTTTAATTTATGTATATGAATGGTTTTATTACTTGCATTGTAATGGAAGTGTACCGTGTGGCAATGCCTGTGCATTCGGAACAGGGCATATGGATTTCCCGGAAACTGGGGATCACAGATGCTGTTAGGCTGCCATGTGGGTGCTGGTAATCAACCTGGGTCCTCTAAAGAGTAGCCAGTGCTCTTAAATTGGCTTGAAAATCTCTTCCAGCCCACCATTTTGGCTTGTAAAAGAGCTCATTGCAAGCCAAGAACTGGTTGCTTCTATCCCAGCTACTTGGGAAGGCTGAGTCAGAAAGATCACAAGTTCCAGGCCAAGCCTGGCAATTTAAGTGAAGGCTAATACTTAAAATAAAAGAAAGGTTTAGGGTAATAGCTCAGTGGTAGAGTTCCTGCCTAGAATCCCACTGGGAACAGTCCAGGAGCTGGAGATGTAACTCAGTTATAGAGCACCTACATAGATCTCCCAGTTAGGGGTTAGAGGCATAGCTCAGTAGTAGAAAACCTCTCTAGAAAATCCCCCAGTGAGAGCTGGGGTATGCTCAGCAGTAGAGCATCTACCTAGGATCCCCTAGTGAAAGGCCTAGGGGTGTGGCCCAGTGGTAGAACCCCTGCCTAAAGAATCCTCTAGTGAGGGAGATTCTCTGGGGTGAGGAATCAATGTAAAGTGCTCACCCAGCATTTGTAAGGTTCTGGGTTCAATCTCTAGTTCCTCAAAAGATAATAATATACTGATGGTCCCCATGTTACTGTTGCTACCCTGACTTAGATCTGCTGTCCAGGCAGATCTTTTTGTGGGGGATAGTTACAGTATAGTTGTGCTCCCAGAGCCTAGTGGGTAGTCCTACTCCAGAAGACTTTCAAGTCCTAAGACTTTACCTTCTGGAGGACTGGTCTCTACCTTGTCCACACTAAAGATGAAGGGACACTGTTAAGGAGCAATATGAAGTAGGCAGGAAGGTCTGAGGTCTGTGCCCTCAGAGCCCTGCCTTGGTCTGCGTTCTGTTTATTTGGCTGGCTGATCAGTCTCTTCCAACGAAGATGCTGGCAACATGCCCTGCCTCCAGTGCTGTCCTTGCCGCTCCTGCTTCCAGTGCTGCTCACAGTGAGCAGCGTGGCCATTGCTATTTCACTAGAAGGGAAAGGAAGACTGCTTTGGCATGTAGCTAGTCTGACAGGGCACAGTGATTCTGCAGACAGACACTGCATGCTCACTGTCTCTGCAGTGGGAATGTACAGGCCAGGCTTCCAAGAGGCATAATGAGACAGATGAGGGGTACTGAGCTCTCCCTGGGCCACCAATGGTAGTAAGCATTGTTGGAGCACCACTGACAGTCTATTAAGATCACTACTAAAAGCCGGATATGGTGGCTTCATGCTTTAATCCCAGCACTCAGGGAACAGAGGCTGGTGGATCTGTGTGAGATTGAAAGGCCAGCCTGTCTACATAGTATGAGCTCCAGGTCAGCTGAGACTACAGGAGACCCTCGTCTCAAAAAAAAGCAAAAAAAAGATTAAAGAAAAAAAATATGATCAAAGAAGAACATCCAACATCAGCCCCTGTGCATGTGTGCCCCTATGCACCTGCATATATGCAAACATGCACATGCAATGCAACACCACACACACACAAATTCAAGACGGGACAGTTTAGTGGTAGAGCACTTACCATGTATAATGCCAAAAGGCCCTAAGTTTGATTACCAAACAACTGCAAAATAAGTGCCAAGACGAGGGGCCTGAAGAGATGGCTCAGTGGTTAAGAACACTGGCTGTCTTGCCAGAGGACTTGGTTTTGGTTCCCAGCCCCACATGGCAACCAAGAACCATCTGTAACTCCAGTTCCCAGGGGAATCCCCAACACCAAAATTCATTTCTGGCATCTATGGGTAATTGCATGCACAGTGGTATACTTATATACGTTGCAGGCAAAAATGCTCTACATAAAGTAAAAAAGTGAATTTTTAAGAATAGAATAAGACAGGCAGGTCTAGAAGAAGATGGCTCAGTAGTTAAGAGTTGCTTGCTGCTCTTCCAGGAGATCCACACTCAGTTTCCAGCAGCCACTTCAGGTGGCTCACATAACTGCCTATTAACTCCAGTCCCAGGGCATCCAGCGCCTCCTCCTGGCCTCTGTTGGGCACCTGTACTCCTATGCACACGTATTCACATAAAAGAAAAAAAAAGTTACAAAAGACAGTGCTTGGATAGAATGTCTTTTTTTTTTTTTTTTTTTTTTTTTTTTTTTTTTTTTTTTTTGAGACAGGATCTCCCTTTAGTCCCAGCTGGCCTGGAATGGTTATGTTAGACCAGGCTGGCTTGAACTACATGAGATCCACCTGTCTCTGCTCCCAAGTGCTAGGATTAAAGGCATGCGGCCACCTCAATCCCCAATGGTGGAACAGTCACAGAGATCCACCTGCCCCTGCCTCCCAAGTGCTGGGATTAAAGGCATGCTCCTCCATGCTTGGCTTAAGATGGTTCTTAGCCGTCATGTGGGTGCTGGGAACCGAACCCAGGTCCTCTGCAAGAGCAGTCAGTGCTCTTAACTGCCCCCTAGAATGCTTTCTTAGCATGCTAGTGGCCCACCCTCAGTTCCATTCCCAGTGCTAATAAATAAATAAATAAATAAATATATAAATAAATAAAGCTTCTGTGAACCTCAGGTGATACTGCAACTATTTCTACTTAGGCCAGAGGGAGGAGCATTTCCTTTGGTTGCCATTTGGAGGAAATGCTATCACTGCGATGCTAAAGACACTGCCGTGATTGGTGGAAACACAAAATTTCATTTGCATGGGAGGTTTCCCATGGTTGATGCAAACACCACCTCTGTGGCCATATAAGAAGGCTGTAGAAAGCCGGGCATGGTGGCAAACGCCTTTAATCCCAGCACTCAGAAGGCAGAGGGGGGTGGATCTCTGTGTGTTCAAGAGGCCAGACTGGTCTACATAGCGAGGTCCTCCAAGACCAGCTGGAACCTAAAGGAGACCCTGTCTCAAAAAAGATCCAAAAAAAAAAAAAAAAAAAAAAAAAAAAAGCATTCTATCACCAAGCAGCTGTCTTTTGTACTTTTTTTTTCTTTTATGTGAATACGTGTGCATATGAGTACAGGTGCCCACAGAGGCCAGGAGGAGGCGCTGGATGCCCTGGGACTGGAGTTAATAGGCAGTTGTGAGCCACCTGAAGTGGCTGCTGGAAACTGAGTGTGGATCTCCTGGAAGAGCAGCAAGCACTCTTAACTACTGAGCCATCTCTCTAGACCTGCCTGTCTTATCTATTCTTAAAATTCACTTTTTACTTTATGTAGATGCATATTTTGCCTGCACGTATATAAGTATACCCTGTGCATGCAATACCCATAGATGCCAGAAGATGGTGTTGGATCCCCTGGAACTGGAGTTACAGATGGTTCTTGGTTGCCATGTGGGTGCTGGGAACCAAAACCAAGTCCTCTGCAAGACTAGCCAGTGTTCTTAACCACTGAGCCATCTCTTCAGCCCCTCGTCTTGCATTATTTTGCAGTGTTGGTAATCAAACTAGGGGCCTTGGCTATACATGGTAAGTGCTCTACCACTAAACTGTCCCGTCTTGAATTTGTGTGTGTGGTGTGCATGCATGTGCATGTTTGCATATATGCAGGTGCATAGGGGCACACATGCACAGGGGCTGATGTTGGATGTCTTCCTTGATCATTTTTTTTTTTTAATCTTTTTTTGGTCTTTTTGAGACAGGGTCTCCCTGTAGTCTCAGCTGACCTGGAGCTCACTATGTAGACCAGGCTGGCTTCAATCTCACACAGATCCACCAGCCTCTGTCTCCTGAGTGCTGGGATTAAAGTCATGAGCCACCATATCCGGCTTTTAGTAGTGATCTTAATAGACTGTCAGTGGTGCTCCAACAATGCTTACTACCATTGGTGGCCCAGGGAGAGCTCAGTACCCCTCATCTGTCTCATTATGCCTCTTGGAAGCCTGGCCTGTACATTCCCACTGCAGAGACAGTGAGCATGCAGTGTCTGTCTGCAGAATCACTGTGCCCTGTCAGACTAGCTACATGCCAAAGCAGTCTTCCTTTCCCTTCTAGTGAAATAGCAATGGCCACGCTGCTCACTGTGAGCAGCACTGGAAGCAGGAGCGGCAAGGACAGCACTGGAGGCAGGGCATGTTGCCAGCATCTTCGTTGGAAGAGACTGATCAGCCAGCCAAATAAACAGAACGCAGACCAAGGCAGGGCTCTGAGGGCACAGACCTCAGACCTTCCTGCCTACTTCATATTGCTCCTTAACAGTGTCCCTTCATCTTTAGTGTGGACAAGGTAGAGACCAGTCCTCCAGAAGGTAAAGTCTTAGGACTTGAAAGTCTTCTGGAGTAGGACTACCCACTAGGCTCTGGGAGCACAACTATACTGTAACTATCCCCCACAAAAAGATCTGCCTGGACAGCAGATCTAAGTCAGGGTAGCAACAGTAACATGGGGACCATCAGTATATTATTATCTTTTGAGGAACTAGAGATTGAACCCAGAACCTTACAAATGCTGGGTGAGCACTTTACATTGATTCCTCACCCCAGAGAATCTCCCTCACTAGAGGATTCTAGGCAGGGGTTCTACCACTGAGCCATACCCCTAGCCTTTCACTAGGGGATCCTAGGTAGATGCTCTACTGCTGAGCATACCCCAGCTTCTCACTGGGGGATTCTAGAGAGGTTTTCTACTACTGAGCTATGCCTCTAACCCCTAACTGGGAGATCTATGTAGGTGCTCTATAACTGAGTTACATCTCCAGCTCCTCACTGTCCCCAGTGAGGATTCTAGGCAGGAACTCTACCACTGAGCTATACCCTAAACCTTTTCTTATTTTTTAAGTTTTAGCCTCACTAAATTGCCAGGCTGGCTGTGAACTTGTGATCTTTCTGACTTAGCCTCCCAAGTAGCTGGGATAAGAGCAACCAGTCTTGGCTGCAAATGAGCTCTTTACAAGCCAAAATGGTGGCTGGAGAGATGGTTCAGCAATTAAGAGCACTGGCTACTCTTGTAGAGGACCCAGGTTTGATTACCAGCACCCACATGGCAGCTAACAAGCATCTGTGATTCCAGTTCCGGGAAATCCAATGCCCTGTTCCGACATGCACAGGCATTGCACACAGGTACACTTCCATACATGCAAGTAATAAATACATTCATATACATAAAATAAAAATAATAAATATGCCGGGTGTGGCAGTGCACACCTTTAATCCCAGTAGTCAGGAGGCAGAGGGAGGCGGATCTTTGTGAGTTCAAGGTCAGCCTGGTCTACATAGTGAGTTCCAGGCCACCTAAGACTAAAGGGAGACCCTGTCTCAAAAATACCAATAAATAGGGGCTGGAGAGATAGCCTAGCGGTTAAGAGCACCGACGCTCTTGCAGAGGACCCGGGTTCGATCCCCAGCACCCACATGGCGGCTAAGAACCGTCTGTAACTCCAATTCCAGGAGAAACTCCAGTTCAGGGGGAATCCGGGACACCTCCTCTGACTCCGCGGGCATTTGCACGACAGGGTGCACAGACCTGCAGCGGACTTGACATTACATTCAGACACATACAAAAAAAACAAAAAAAAAAAAAAAATACCTATAAATAACATAAATAAATAAATAAATTTAAATAAAATAAAAATAAAGCCAGGCATGATGGAACACACCTGTTTTTCTAGTATTTGGGAGGTGGAGGTAGAGGAAGGTTGATTTTGTAAGATCAAGGCCAGCCGCGTTACATGCAAGTTCCAGACCCGCGGGCTACAGAGAGACCCTGTCTCAAAAGACATAAAAAATAAAAAAAATAAATAAATAAATACATTCCCAAATGGACTGTGCTATTCGCTCCAGTTGGGAGAGTGCCTACCTGGTGTGCTCAAGGCCCTGAGATCTACACATATTTTACGGCATAAGCCAAGTGTGGACGCACACACACATGCCTTTTCATCTCAGCCTATTTCAGAGGTAGAGGCGGGCAAGTCATAAGCTAGCCGGCTGCATAAGCCTCTTCTCAAAAATAACGTAAAAGCAGGGGGCTTGGAGAATAGCTAGCTAATTAGCGCACAGACGTCTTGCAGAGGACCCGTTCGATCGCCAGCACCCACCATTGGCCGGCTTAGAACTGTCTGTAATTCCAATTACAGGAGAACTCCCAGTTCCAGGGAATCGAGGAGACCCTCTTTGACCTCCGCGGCATTGCCCGCCACGGGTGCACAAACCTTGATGGGCAGACAATACATTTATTTTACACATACAAAAAATAAAAATATATAGTAAATAAAAAAAAAAAAACCCAAAAAACGTAAAAGCAGCTGCTGTGGTGGTACAGGCCTTTAAACCCAACATCTCAGGACGGAGTGAGGCAGGGAATCACTTGTGATTCCAGGCAGTCTGATCTACACAGTAAGATCTCAGGCAGCATATCTTTTTTGTTTTTTTTTTTTTTGTGGTCTTTTCGAGACAGGGTTTCTCCTGGTAGTCCCAGCTGTCCTGGAACTCACTCTTGTAGACCAGGGTGGCCTTGTTAAATCCACAAAGATCCACCTGCCTGCTGCCTCCCAATGTGCTAGGCATAAAGGCGTGCGCCACCACGCCGGCTCAGGGACATACTTTAAAACAACAAGGTCCTTGTGGTTCTCATCCTCAGCCTTTCCCCACTGTGCTATCCTCACAGACCCGGACCGGACATTCATAACCTACAGAAATAAAATTAAAAAACAAACATAGTTAGCCAGGCGTGGTGGTGCTATGCCTTTAGTTTCCAGCACTCGGGAGGCAGATGGCAGGCGGATATGTTGGTCAAGGCCAATCCCTCACTTATGGAGTGAGTTCCCGGAACAACGGGCTACCAGGGAGACCTTGGTTCCCCCCCCAAAAAAAAAAAAAGAAAGTGTTTTAAAGAACATACAAACAAAAAAAAAGCGGTGTTCTGGGAGATGGCCTCAGCGGGTAAGACGCAAGGACTGCTCTTGTGGGGACCCGGGTTTGATTCCAGCACCCAAATGCAGCTGAGAACCGTCTTTACTCCAAGTTCCCAGGGGAATTCCGACACCCTCTTCTTGACTCTGTTTGTTTTGTACCCTTTCTATTTTGGGGGGGGGGCCGGTTCTGGGGATCCAACTCAGGTCCTTGTTGCTTAACTTTTTGTTTAATTTTTTAATTTATTTATTTATGTATGTTATGAATTGTAATGTCGTGCATTGCATCGGTTTGTGCACCCGTTGTCGTGCATATTTGCCGAGGAGGTCCCGAAGGAGGGTGTCGGATTTCCTGTACACTGGAGTTCCTCTGGAATGGAGTTTCAGCCGGTTCTCGGGCCGCCATGTGGTGGCTGGGTAATCGAACCCGGGTCCTGTTAAGACGCGGGTCCGGCGCTTCTTACCCTCTAGGGCATTCTCTCCAGCATGCCTTGTGCTTTACACATCAGCGACACTTTCCCCCCACGGATCGTCTCCCACAGCCTCAAGAGCTTACTTAAATGTCAGGACACGGGCTGGAGAGGAGACCTAAGCGGTTCAAGACCGCCCGACCCACTCTCTAACCGTAGGAACTGGGCTCGATCCCAGCACCCACATGGCGTGCTGAGAACCGTCTGAAACCTCCCAATTCCGGAGAATCAGTTCCATGGGATTCCGACGCCCTCTTCTACCTTCGCGGGCATTGCACGACACGGGTGCACAAACCTTACATGCAGGACAGTACATTCATACACATACAAAAATATTTAAAAAAAAAAAAAAAAATGTCAGGACCCAAAGAGATGCTCAGTAGTTAAAAGCACCTACCGCTCTTGCAGAGGACCTGAGCATCAACATTGTTGGACAGCTTACCTCCACCTGTAATTCCAACTCCTGGGGATCCCATGCACTCTTCTGACCTCCCCAGGCACTCGCACACTCGCGCACATACCGCACACAGACACAAAAAAGTAAAAGCCAGCGTTATAGCAATCCCAGCACTTGGGAGGTTAGGCAGGAAGAAAGACTGCTGCGAGTTGGAGGTCAGTCTGGGCTACATGAGTTCCAGGCCAAAGTAAGACCCTGTCTCAAAAAAAAAAGGGGGGGGGGGAATGTAAAGAACAAATTAGTTTCGCAAAACTGTGCATGTGAGAAAGAGAGGAGGAGTTCCCGGGGGAAGACCTGCTTTTATCAACCACAGCCCGCAGGGCGGTGTTCCCTCAAACACTGCACAGAGGCGACGTGCACAAGAGCCCACCGCACCTTCAGCGGTCTTCCGGGTCCACTGAATTCCTGCCTGGAACTGTAGAGCAGCTACTGGGGCTGGGGGAGCAGCATGGAACCCCTTGTGTTTACAAGGAGACCCGACAAGCGACTCCTCCCCAGGCGCGGCCCCTCCCTGCCCCGGCGCTTCGTCCCGCCCACTGACGTCATTGTTCCACGCCCCCTCCAACCTTCTGGGGTGCCTGCCCCGCCTCTTGCAGGCCCAGGGCCCGTATCCACCTTCTCATTGCTTGGGAGCTTCAGCAGGCGCGCACGGTGATTGGCGGACGTCCTCGTTGTTCCCGCCTGTGGTCCCCGCGCGGCGAATGATTGGCTGTCGCCACTGAGAGTCCTCCGTGCCGGGCCTGGGCGGCGCGGAGGAGGCCTGAGGCTGCAGCGCGAGGCAGGTGAGCTGTGGCGGGCCGCCGGGCCTGGCGTCCGGGGAGGACGAGGTCGCGCCACGGGGATTAGGGAACGGTCCTTATAGTGGCCCGGTCTGCGGGCTGCCGGGACGGCGGGAGCTGGGCGCTACCAACCGGCTCCGACGCGCGCGGTATTCCCTCGCGCGGCCAGGCCGCGCGCCCCGAAGTCCAGAGTCCCCGGGCACTCTGGTGCTCCGGAGCCCCCGACCCTGGTGTCTTGGGTTCCGGGGTCTCCTTCGCCCGGTCCTGGGCGCTCAGGCGCAGACGACCTCCTGCGGGCGCGCTCCAAGCGGCCTCAGGTGTGGCAGGTGCCCGGCAGGGCGGGGGCCGGGCGGCGGGTCGGCTGCGCACCCTGCCGAGGTCAGAGCCACCGGCCTCGCGGCGTGGGCACCGTGCACGTCCGGGCGGTCCTCGGGCCACCTGCCTTCTCCCGCATCCCAGCGCGTCGGACGTCACCTGTGCTCGTCCGTTGGCGCTTTGTTGGCTGAGTCGCACGGTCGTCAGTTCTGGAGACTTGGCTCCTCTGTTTCCTTTTCTCTGCCCTCTGCTTGCTGTGGAAGTACAGTCCTGGCATGTGGGCATTGCACGTTCTGGCAGCTTCCTAATTTGAGTTTCATCCCACTGACTAGGAAATTTGCCTGACTTTCCACTCCAGTGGTTATAACATACTTTAGAGCTCTCTAGAGTTCTTTTTCCCTTTCTGAAACCTGACCCCATCCTTCTTTTTCTGTGGCAGAGTCGCATGTAGCCCAGGCTGGCCTTGAACTCCAGAACCTCCAGCATCCACCTTCCGAATGCTGGCATTCTAGGCTTACACCACCATGCCCTGCTGCCTTTTGGTCTTTCCATTGGGTTTTGGATTCCTTGCCTCACCTGAGACTTGAGCCAGAGATTTGGAGTGACACTTAGTTTCCCCAGGTTGGCAGTCTTGGTTTACTTTCTGGTATTTCTGGGAGGGATGAAGGACAGAGTAGCCAACTGCTTTGTGTGTATGTGTGTGAAAGGGGTGAATTTCCATTTCAACTGTATGCAGTGTTACACAACGGTCTCCAGTATCTAGCTCCATCAACCTTTCATCACCCTAAACGGAAACCCAGTACCTACCAAGCAGTCTCTCTGCCCTCCCATTAGCCACTGCTCTGCTAACATCTGGGTTTCCCTGGGCATGTCCTGTCACATGCTTGTCTCTATATCTGATTTCTTCAGGGCTAACCCCTGCTGTGCATATTTCCCCATTCTATTCCTTTCTGTAGCTGAATCATTTTTTTTTGTTTGTTTGTTTTATGGACCCTTTAAATCTTAATATTTTTTACTACATTTTTATTTAGAGTGTATGCCTATGCCAGAGGACAACTTGCAGGAGTCAGTGCTCTCTTTCCACCATGTGTGTCCTGGGGATTGAAGTAGGGTTATCAGGCTTGGCAGGAGGTGCCTTTACTGGCTCTGCACATCTGTATTAAGTATTGTTTACCCATCTCAGAGGGTATTTGAGTTGTTTCCACTTGTTGGCTATTGCAGCTGGGAATCTTTTACTTGAGCACCTGTTTTCTTTTGTGTGTGTAGATGCTTGTATGTTTGCATGTATGTGCCTGTGGAGGCCAGAGGTCCACGTCAGGTGTCTTCCTCAATCATTCTCCACGTTAGTTTTGAGTCAGGGCCTCATTTGAGTGAATGATCTTACCTTTACGTGGGTCCCAGGGCTTGAACTCTAGTAGTTAGCCTCGAGTGGGAAGCACTTCACACACTGAGCCAGCTCATGATCCCCACCCTTTTGAAGTCTTTTGTTGCTCTGATTGACAAATTGCACTGTATATCTGTTCTTTTCTGTAGCTGGTTGCACTCTGAACCCAGATCATGAAGACTTACCTTTGTGTTCTCCAAGTTTGATAGTTTAGCTGTTCTGTTTAGGTCTTTGATCTGTCTTGAATTCACATGGGGGGGGGTCTTTCTGAGACAAGGTCCCTCTGTAGCCCCAGCTGGCCTAGAACTTACTATGTAGACCGGGTTGGCCTTGATCTCACAGAGGTCTGACTGTCTCTGCTTCCTGACTATCCTTATTCTTTCCATGGAAGCTTAGCTGTTCTAGCACTTTGGTGTGATCAAGCTCTCTTACCACAGTGGGTTGGTGCAGATGTCAGGGCTTACCTCTGGGCTCCAAACTCCATTCTGTTAGTCTGTGTGTATCCTTGTGCCAGGACCCACAGGCTTGCAGTGAATTTTGTATGATTCCTCTAGCTCTGTTCTCTTTCTGTGAAAATGAGGGATGAAAAAAAAAAAGAAAAGAAAATGAGGGATGGATTTTCCAGTGTGCAGAAAAGTGCCATTGGGTTGTTGACAGAGGTCACAGTGCATCTGTGGGTCTCTTGGAAAGTGTTGCCCTTGTCAGGAGAGTCTTATGGTAACTATGCTTGTGGCTTGTGTGCAAATCTTGCTCTTCTGTGGCTAAATTTACTCTCAGGGCTTTTATTCTTCTTGATGGACTTGTAAAGGAATTGTTTTCTTAATTTCACTTTCACACTGTTCTGGCTCTCCAGTAGAGGCGCGGCTGCCTTTCTGTGGCTCTCCAGTAGAGGCGCGGCTGCCTTTCTGTGGCTCTCCAGTAGAGGCGCGGCTGCCTTTCTGTGGCTCTCCAGTAGAGGCGCGGCTGCCTGTCTGTGGCTCTCCAGTAGAGGCGCGGCTGCCTTTCTGTGGCTCTCCAGTAGAGGCGCGGCTGCCTTTCTGTGGCTCTCCAGTAGAGGCGCGGCTGCCTTTCTGTGGCTCTCCAGTAGAGGCGCGGCTGCCTTTCTGTGGCTCTCCAGTAGAGGCGCGGCTGCCTTTCTGTGGCTCTCCAGTAGAGGCGCGGCTGCCTTTCTGTGGCTCTCCAGTAGAGGCGCGGCTGCCTTTCTGTGGCTCTCCAGTAGAGGCGCGGCTGCCTTTCTGTGGCTCTCCAGTAGAGGCGCGGCTGCCTTTCTGTGGCTCTCCAGTAGAGGCGCGGCTGCCTTTCTGTGGCTCTCCAGTAGAGGCGCGGCTGCCTTTCTGTGGCTCTCCAGTAGAGGCGCGGCTGCCTTTCTGTGGCTCTCCAGTAGAGGCGCGGCTGCCTTTCTGTGGCTCTCCAGTAGAGGCGCGGCTGCCTTTCTGTGGCTCTCCAGTAGAGGCGCGGCTGCCTTTCTGTGGCTCTCCAGTAGAGGCGCGGCTGCCTTTCTGTGGCTCTCCAGTAGAGGCGCGGCTGCCTTTCTGTGGCTCTCCAGTAGAGGCAAGGCTGCCTTTCTGTGGTTCTCCAGTAGAGGCGTGGCTGCCTTTCTGTGGCTCTCCAGTAGAGGCCCGGCTGGCTTTCTGTGGGTCTGGACCTGCAACTTTGCTGAAATCCTTAGCTCTCGTTGCTGCTGTGTGTGCAATCCCACCATCTAGAGTGGTGCTGTGGTGCCCCTTGTCCAGTGCTTTCCCCTTTGCTTGACTGAGTGCTCTGGCTGGAGCTTTCAGGATTGGGAACTAATGCCGCCAGCCTTATCTGATTCCCGATCTCAGGGAAGCTCCATCTTCTCACCTTTGGGTGTGATGTCAGCTGGGGGCTTTTCCTGGATGTCTGCATAGTGTTGAGGAACTTCCCTGGTTTGTTGAAGGAAAAAAACAACAGCTTATTTTCTGATGGTTTCAGAGCCAGGATGATTCTAAACTTTTGATTCTCCTGCCTCCGCTTCCAGAGTGCTGGGATGGGTGTGCAGTACTGTGCCTGGTGCATTGCCAGGGGATGGTGGTAGATGGGTAATGTGCCAGCTGACACCCCTCCACCCACCCCCCACTAATTTATTTTCTGAGGCAGTCTGCTATGTAGCTCAGGCTGGCCTCAGACTTGGGAGTCCTTTTACTGGGATTGCAGATGTGTATTGCCACGCCTACCTGGTTGAGGGATGAGTATTGCCACGCCTGTATGAGGGTTGCACCATGCATGAAGGGGTCTGCGGTTCTCCAGAGCATTTTTTCTGTACATACTGAAGTGGTCATGAGGTTTTGCCTGGGGCCATCTCCAACAAACTTGGAAGCCCCTCATGGTACCTGACACCCTCACTTCCAGGTATTAAAGTGGGTGCCCCTAGTTCAAGAGTCCTTGGGGTTCTACAGTGAAAACTGGGTGCCTTTCAATGTTCCCCTTTGGCCTTTTTGGCTCTAGTCAGTTCTCATCTGGCTTCCAGAAATTTCTTGCTGTGGCTCTTTCTTTCTGTTCCCATGCATATATGCCTTTGTGTGGAATACAGCATCTGTATTCAACACCTTTTATGGGTGGATGGATGGATGGGTGGGTGGATGGGTGGGTGGGTGGATGGGTGGATGGATGGGTGGATGGATGGATGGATGGATGGATGGATGGATGGATGGATGGATTGGGGGGGTGCGTGCCACAGGACCCATTTGGAAGTCAGGACAGTTTGTGGAAGTTTGTTCTTGTCTTCCACTTGGTTGTCAGGCTTGGTGGCAGACGCTTTTACTCAGCCGTCTCTCTGGCTCTGTGCTCAGCATATTTTTAAATAGAGATTCCTTGGTGACCTATTTTAAAAGAATGTGGGTATTTAATGTTTCTCCTTTCTGGATTTTTAAAAAACTTTTACTTGTGTAAAAATTAGCCAGGCGTGGTGGCACACGCCTGCCTTTGGGGAGGCAGAGGCAGGTGGATCTTTGTGAGTTCAAGGCCAGCCTGGTCTACAGAGCGAATTCCAGGACAGCTGGGGCTCCAGGGAGACCCTGTCTCAAAAAGACCAAAAAAAAAATAAATAAATAAAATAAAATTTATGTGTATACATGTATTTAAGTGCACCCGTGTTGTACAATGCCTACAGAGGTCAGAAGAGGGCGTCAGATCCCTTGGAACCGGAGTTACCGATGGTTGTTAGCCTCCATGTGGGTGCTGGGAGTCGAACCCAAGTCCTCTGCAAGAGCAGTCAGTGCTCTTAATTAACTGCTGAATCATCACCCACATTGGTGACAGTTGAGTTCTTCCCCCCAGATACTCTGTTTCTCTGGGGCCAGGTCCTGCAAACAAGGCCAGTCTGAATTTGTTCTTGATAAACAATGGAGGCATTTTTATAACTGGTGACCCAGGATGGTGCTGCTTTTCATGTGGCCTCAGAACTCTTGTCAGAGGGCTCAAGTGAGGCAAGAGAGAGTCCAGGGGACTGACAGGTTTCCCACATGGCACTAATCCTCGGGCCATGTGGGAAAGGAGTTCTCTGTTGCTTTTGGTGAATGCTCAGGGGGCTGTGGTCCTGGTTACCTGTTGGAGAGTTGCCATGCCACCTCCTTGGTTGAAAACTGGCTCTGTTTTTCTCCTTCCTCCTGCTCCCCAGCTTTGACCCAGCCCCCCACTGCTCTTCTGGACCCCACCTGATTTTCCGATGGGAATCTGAGAATACTAGCTCTTTATCCAAAGCTGCTCACTTGCATTGGGTGACAGATGAGAAATAGGACCTCAGAGCTGCCCAGAAGCCTCTCCTCACCCAGTGCTCTGCTGAGCTCTGCCTCTGACAACCTGGAAGAGAGTACTCCTCTGGGTCCGGCGGGTGCTCCGAATTCTTTCAGTACCATAAGGGCACACTGATGGTGCAGGCTGAGAATTTTAGTGCAGAGACAAGATCTATGTGACAGATGCCTTTCGACCTTTGGAGAATTAAGCTTCAAGTTAGAGACAGGCAGTGTGAAAGGGCTTGCAGGTCCAGTGATTTATCTTGAGGCAGAGGATTCTCTCAGGGTGTGGTTACTTTAAAGCAAAGCTACTGGGTGTCTGTCTCAGCCACTCTGGTGGTGGTTTTTCCTGTACTGGGGATTGAACCCAGGTCCTCAAGCATTCTGGGTAAGCACTCTATTACTGAGGCATATCCCCTGTGTTCATTCTCTCTCTCTCTCTCTCTCTCTCTCTCTCTCTATTGTTGCTTTTCCTTTAAAAAAAAAAAAACTTTTTATTTTGAAACAAAGTCCAGGTTGCAGGCTGCTGTGAATTCACTCTTAGTCCAGACTTGCCTTGTCTCGGGCTTCCGAGGTATCTGAGATTATTGACTATACTTCGACACAGGGTTTAGTGCTGGGTTGTGTTTTGTTTGTTTTTTGTTTCGTTTTTGTCTTTTCAGTCAGGGTCTCCCTGTAACCCCAGATGTCTTAGAACTCACTATGTAGACCAGGCTGGCCTTGGACTCACAAAGATCCACCTGCCTCTGTTTCCCGAGCTAGGATCAAAGGTGTGCGCCACCATGCCTGGCTAGTGTGAGTTGTGTTTTTTTTTTTTTTTTTTTAAGGGGGCAGTTTGAGATAGGGTCTCTAATACAGCCATGGCTGCCCTGGAGCTTGCTGTGTAGACCAGGCTGACCTCAGACTCTCAGAGATCCAGATGAATTTGCCTCCTAGGAACTGGACAATGCCCCAGTGACTTTTTTTTTTCTTTTTTTTTTTTTGAGACTGGGGAAACCCTGCTTCCCAACTGGGATTGAAGGTGTATACCACCACATTGGGCTCGTGGTTTTTCTTGTTTTTTTTGTTGTTGTTGTTATTCTTTTTATGTTTTGTTTTTTAAATTATTTTTATGTGTATGAATGTTTTATCTACATATATGTAAGTGCACCACATGCAAGTAAACCCATGGAGACCAGAAGAGAGCATCAGATCCCTTGGAACTGTTAGCCACCGTGTAGGTGTTGGGAACTGAACTCAGTCCTTTGGAATAGCAGCTAGTGCTCTTAACCACTAAGCCATCTTTCTAGCCTCTTTTGTTTGTTTGTTTGGTTGATTGGTTTGAGACAGGATATCTCTGTAGCCCCAACTGGCCTGGAACTCCCTGTGTAGACCTGCCTCTCTGTGTTGGGATTAAAGGCATGTGCCACTACTACAACCAGCAGATTTTTTTGTTTTGGTTTTGGGGTTTTGGTTTTTTGAGATACTGACCTGGAATTTGTTATGTAGATCAGGCTGGCCTCAGGGATTGGCCTGCCTCTGCATCCAGAGTGCTGGGTTTAAAGGCATGGGCCACAATGCCCAATTTTTTATTTTGTTTTGTTTTGTTTTTAAGGCAGAGTCTAGCTATGTAATCTCAGCCTGGCTGCTTAATTCTCTGTACTCCTAGTGCTGAGATGACAGGCTTAGCCTGCTATACCTCATCTGAGGGGTTTGTAAATAATTTTTTTTATTGCTTTTTAAAAATTTTTTAAATTTATTTATTATTTTCTATGTGTATGAGTATACCGTCTACATGTAGGTTGGTGCACCCGTGTCGTGCAATGCCACAGAGGTCAGAAGAGGGCGTCGGATTCCCCTGGAACTGGAGTCAAAGACGGTTCTTAGCTGCCATGTGGGTGCTGGGAATTGAACCCAGGTCCTCTGCAAGAGCAGTGGGCACTCTTAACTGCTGAGCCATCTCTCCAGCTCCCCTGTAAATACTTTTAAAGGGGCATGGCAGAATTATTTTTTTAGTTCCTATACTTATGCACATGACTAGTTTGGAACTGAAGATAATCTTGAGTCAACCCCACTTCTCTAAGTTATGCATTACACCTGGCAGAATTAGCTATGGGGCTGGAGAGATGGCTCAGCAGTTGAAAGCAGTGGCTGCTCTTATAGGGGGCCCAGATTTTGCTCCCAGAACCCACATGGTAGCTAACAGCCATCTGTAACTCTAGTTCTGGGGAATCCAACACCCTCTTCTGGCTTCCATGGCATTGTATACATGTGGTATACCTATATGCATGCAGGTAAAACACTTATAAGATAAAAATAAATTTTAAAAATTTTATTTATTCTTGTATGTGTATGAATGTACTGTCTGCATGTAGGTCTGTGCACCCGTGTCGTGCAATGCCGCGGAAGTCAGAAGAGTGCATCGGATTCCCCTGGAACTGGAGTTAAAGACAGTTCTCAGCCGCCATGTGGGTGCTGGGGATTGAACCCAGGTCCTCTGCAAGAGCAGTCGGAGCTCTCAACCGCTAGGCCATCTCTCCAGCCCCCAAATAAATAATTTTTTAAAATGATAGTTTTCTTATTTATTTATTTATTTATTTATTTATTTATTTATTTATTTATATGAATGTACTGTCTGCATGTAGGTTTGTGCACCCGTGTCGTGCAGTGCCGTGGAGGTCAGAAGAGGGCATCAGATTCCCCTGGAACTGGAGTTAAAGACAGTTCTCAGCCACCATGTGGGTGCTGGGGATCGAACCCGGGTCCTCTGTAAGAGCAGTCAGTGCTCTTAACCACTAGGCCATCTCTCCAGCCCCAAAATAAGTAATTTAAAAAAAAAATAAAGTTATGCTGGGGGTGGTGGTGCATGCCTTTAATCCTAGCATTCAGGAGGCAGAGGCAGGTGGATCTATGTGAGTTCAAGGCCAGCCTGGTCTACATAGCGAGCGCCAGGCCAGCTGGGACTAAAGAGAGACACTGTCTCAAAAAGACCAAAAAAAAAAAAATTAAACTTTTTAAAATAAAAAAGTTATACGGCTCAGGGGTAAGGCACTTGCCTAGCACAGACAAGGCCTTGGGCTCAATCCCTAGTTGCACAAAAAAAGAAGGAAACAGGTAGTATGAAAGGGCTCGGTTGACACTTTTATAAGTATTTTTCTTTTTTTGTTTTATTTTTAATTTATGTATATGGGTGTTTTGCCTGCATATGTCTAAGTGCATCTGTGTCTTGCAATGCCTGCAGAGGTCAGAAGAGGGCATTGGGTTCTCCTGGAGCTAGATTTGTGGACAGTTGTTAGCCACCATGTGGGCTGGAAATTGAACCTGGGGTCTCTGTAAGAGTAGTCAGTGCTCTTAAACTGCTGAGCTATCTCTCCAGCCTCCATAAGTATTTTTCTTTTCTTTTCTTCCTTTTTGGTCTTTTTGAGACAGGGTTTCCCTGTAGTCCCAACTGTCCTGGAACTCTCTATGTAGACCAGGCTGGCCTTGAACTCACAGAGATCCACCCGCCTCTGCCTCCTGAGTGCTGGGATTAAAGGCATGCACCACCACGCCCAGCACTAAAGATAGTTCTTAGCTGCCATGTGGGCTGGAAATTGAACCTGGGGTCTCTGTAAGAGTAGTCAGTGCTCTTAAACTGCTGAGCTATCTCTCCAGCCTCCATAAGTATTTTTCTTTTCTTTTCTTCCTTTTTGGTCTTTTTGAGACAGGGTCTCCCTGTAGCCCCAACTGTCCTGGAACTCACTCTGTAGGCCTTGAACTAACAGAGATCCGCCTGCCTCTGCCTCCCGAGTGCTAGGATTAATGGCGTGCGCCACCATGCCTGGCCCAGTATTTTTCTTAATAATGGACGGTAGCAGCACCTCACTGCTGTGGAAGCCGAGTTGTGGGTGAGTAAGGATTAGTCAGGTAGAGTTAGAACAAGCAAGGATAGGAGTGCTGTGCCCGTGTGTGGTGTTGCCTCTAAATGTCTTCTGGAAGGTCCTTGGGGGAGGATTAGGTTGAGCATGTGGAAGCACTGAGGGAGCACACACCCTTGAGTTGGTATGGGGTAGGACTTAGAGCACTCTTGGGGTGAGGCCTATGACAGATGGCACTTTCTAGGGAGCCGGAGCAGGGCCTGGTATCCCTACCCCCATCCCACATGGACAGCTAGCAGTGAGGGCTCAGGATGTAGTCTCAGACCTGAGTCTCGGGATTTGAGCTCATATGGGGTGGATGTACAGTGGTCCTCCTGAGGCAGGTCAGTGTGGTTTCTGGTAAAAGCTGTGGGAGTGACTTTCTAGGTGCACCTCATCAGTGTTAGCACAGGACTGCAGCCTGGCTGCTTTCCTCCTCTTTCTGTGGTCCTCTGGACGTGCAGTGGTCTACTGCCACTTTCAAGTTTGCCTTTCCAAGAGTCTCTGGGACATTCTTAGGCCCTTATTTTTGTGGGTGCAGGTCATCTCAGATGAGGCCAGTAGTAGCCTCAGGCCCAGTCCAGGGAGCTCATTCTTTGTAGGGACCAGGAGGGAAATACTGTGCTTGTTTTATTTCAGAACTGAAGTTCTGTTCTGTGCCTTAGCTTTGTGTCATTTGCTTGAGGCTACTTTTTTTTTCTTCTTTTTTTTGGGGGGGGCGTGTTTTTGAGACAGGTCTCTCTCTAGCCCCATCTGGCTAGCCTGGAACTTGCTCTGTAGACCAGACTGGTCTGAACTCACCCTTAAGTTCTGAGATGTTTTAGCCATGTTTTCTATATCACTGAGGTGCGTACAGACATTTTAGGTGGTGAAGATTCTGGTGATAAGGATGGAAAGGCTAAAACTCATTTTCACCAGAGCACTCATAGGCAAGACCTGCACTTTGTATTTTCATCCCAACAATATGTGGGTCCTACAGTTAGAATGCAGGGGTGAATGATGTTGAGTGAGAATTCATTGTGACTGACGAAGGATCCTAATGAGATTTGACTGCTTATGAAGACACTTCCAGGGCTGGGAGCCTGGCTTGGAAGGTAGAGCACTTGCTTAGACTTCCCCAGTGATGGGCTGGGACTATGGCTCAGTGTCTATGTACAGCACCTGCCTAGAATGACCCAGGGAGGGGTTGGGGGCACAGCTCAGTGGTAGATTATTTGCCTGCCATGAGAAAGGCCCTGGGTTCTATCCTTGGTACTGGAAAAAGAGCAGAAATGGTGGTGTAAGGATACTTCCTTAGAGCGGCACCAGAGCTTGCAGTTAAGCAGCTTTCCTCTGTGGCCTCTGCAGCCTGTTCTTTGGCCATCAGTAGGCACAGCACAAAGGTAGATCCTCCATGGGGGTGACTTGAAAGGCAGTGCTTCTCCACTCTGAGGGTCTGCCACTGTGCCCAAGGTGTGTGCTTTTCTGGAGTGCTAGCTCTCCAGCTGTGTTCTCTTGTTCAGTTCATGGGGGATCATCTGTGGACTAATGTACAGCTAGGCCCAGGAGCCCAAGTCCCAGCTTCTGTTTTTGCTTCTGCACCAACCTGGATTCAAGCAGATCATTGCTGTCCTAGCCATGGTGCCCATGTACCAAAAGATCATCCCAGTGGTAACACCGCAGCTGGCAGGAGGGGCTGAAAGAACCATAGGACCTCTTTTCAGGGTCTGCTGCTGTTGAAAACAGTTGTGCTCCTTCACTTACAGTCTTGCTGCTGTTCAGTCTGTAGGTGCAGATCACCTCCCATGAGTCCCACAGACTGCCTCATCTCAGCAGCCTCTACTGAGTGTGACCAGAAGGCAAGTTCTGATCAGCAGACAGGATGGGTACAAAGGGCAGGAGTGGCAGGAAGATGCACAGCTTTGTCCAGACACCAGTAGGAAGAATGGTAGACTGTGTTTGGCCTGTAGGTGTTGGAACCCGTGAGGGTCAAGGCTGGTCTGAGTCGTGCATGCTGATCATTGGACTTTTGTCTTTTATGTAGGGCAGGGCCAGCTAATCTCCCATCTCTGGGATTGCTGACCTAGGAGGAAAAAGTAATCTTCTACCTTTATTTAGTGTGCATGTATATGAGAATAAGAGAAAGGTAGAGACAGAAGTGGGTTAGAGTGGGGGATTTGAGAATGAGCAAGTGCACGGTGCCACAGAGGTCACAGGACAACTTGTGGACTTGGTTCTCTGTTTCCACCATGCGGGTTCCAGGGATGGGACAGAACACACCAGGCTTCAGGCGAGCTCCATTACCTGCTGAGCCATCTCGTTTGCCCATCTTTCTTTATAACTTAGAGCAGATGATATTGACTTTATCCCACAAAGTAATTATTCGTAGTGTTTGAGTGTGTGTCTGTCCCCATCAGGCAGGGTCTTATTGATTCTGTTCTCTTTTTTGGTTTTGCGAGATGGTCGTAGTAGCCTGGGCTTGCCTCGAGTTTGTGCGTTCCTCTTGCCCCAGCCTCCTGAATTTCTCTGACTGCAGGGGTGCACCGCAAGACTAAACTCAGCTCTAACGTTAACTGTCTTGTCCTGTAATTCAGGTCTGCCGTAGCTGGGGAGGAGCAGGTTGCTCCTTTGCCTCTGGAGTTCTGTCTAGCACCTCCTGCCTTGGATGGGTTGGGCCTTTTGCCCTTGAGATGTGTGTGTACATGTGTATGTATGTATTTGTGCACGTATATGTATGTTTCCTGGGGTGTGGCTAGTATCTGGTCAGATTGGCCCCAGGTCAGGGCTTCGAGTCCTCGCTAGAGGTGTTGGGAAATGAGAAGAGTGATGGATCTGCACATAGCCGTATGCCCAGAGGGATTTCTCTGGGGAGCCTGATCCTAGGACTCCTGCCGTGACTGGTGGTGGAAGCTCTGCTGCTTCTCCAGCCAGCATGTGTCCACACCGGCTCCTTTCCACAGCTTGCAGGCGAACACTTTCCAAGAGCTGCCCCTCTCAGCTGCGGCCCTGCCACTTCCGTATGTGTGGTCTGTGATGGGAAGTTAGACCCAGGCCTGTGGCTGCATTTGTGTCTCCACAGACTTTTATTCAGAGTCAGTAAGTTCAGCTCTCTTTAGATAGTGGCCTCGGTGATGGTGGCACAGATTTGTCAGATGTGCTCCTGACCCAGGAACCAGGATGAGGTGTGGAGATGCTGGCTCTGTGTGTACCTTTCACAGTGTACCTTGAAAGTGTGCCAAGGTCTTTCAGATGGAAAGCCACACACATCTTCTCTCACATGTCCCTTTCCTTAGTTCTGGCTGTTGAGGCCCTGTGGTCATCCTGCCCTACCTGGGCTGCCATGGCTGACAGTGTAACAAATGGGATGCAGGGCTGAGTCTGCCTCCAAGGTCCCTTTAGTGACTTTTCTGTCTGCTGATCTGCAGGACTTGCAGAGACCCGCCACTCAGAGTTTATGGAATTGCTCTGCAGACCCCAGGGTGCATGAGCCAGGCCCAGAAGCGTCCCTATCCACTAGGAAGGTAGACTTGCTTGGTAGAGGTCAGTGCAGCTTTGGGCCAGGCTTGACGATGCCCGTTGGCACAGGCTCTGTAAGACAGCTGCATGGGAAGTTGGCTGGGGAATGAACACAGAAATTGAAATTTGATACTGAGTCAGTATTAGGGGATGAAGAAAAAAGTTGGACCCTTGTCCTAAAGAGTTAGAACAGGAGTGGGTACCAGTGCCGTCAGAGCACTTCCATCACCTAGTAAACCATCACCCAACACAGGCAGTCAGAATCCTTTATTACATTCCACTAGGGTGTGGCCCGCTTCCACATGAGAGCCAGTGCGGAGGCTGTGAAGCTCTGCGCCTTGCAGCTCTCTCCTAGTTCTCTCCTCTGTGTCAGTGAAAGTGTCACTAACGCACAAAGGGGGATAGAGGCAGCTAAGCAGGTATCAAGTGTTACATGAGTTCAGTAATCACATTATTGTTACTTGCAAAAAGTCACTGTGTGAGTGAGAAACAGACCCTCAATTGCCAGGTGTGTGGCCAGGAGGACCAGAGTGCTCTGAGGTGTTCTCCACAGCTCTTCTGACAAGTTCCTAGACTCACCAGGCATGGTGACAAGCCTGCTCTGGAGGCAGAGACAGGAGGATTGTTTGAACCCAGAGTTGGAGGACAGCCTGAAGAACATGGTGAGTCTTTATCTCAAAAAGAGCAAAAGAGAAGAAATCAGTGCTGTAGCAACAGCAGCAGCATTTGACAGAGGACCTCAGAGCCAGGTGGCTAGAACTTGTGAGCTTCCTACGTGTGTCCCCAAGTGTTGTGATGACAGCCATGTGCCACCATGCCTGACAAGAATTTCATATAAACATGATGGTCCTTGTGCATATTTAATTTTTTATTTATGTGTATGTATATAGTGCTTACACGTGTGTAAGTGCACCCATGTTGAGCAGTGCCCATGGAGTCAGAAGAGGGTGTCAGATTCCCCTAGAACTGGAGTTACAGTTGTTAGCTGCCATCTGGGTCCTGAGAATTGGACCTGGGTCCTCTGCAAGAACAGATGGTGCTCCTAACCGCTGAGCCATCTCTCCAGCCCCTATGCATATTTGATTTTAAAGGAATATTTGGGCTATCTAGGAAATGTCTCAAAGTACTTTTGAGGTAGCTTATATAACTGCCATTCATACCTACCTTTTGGTTTTGTTTTCTTTAGGATGTTGCTATTTTCCATTTTATTTTTTTTAGAGTTTTCTTCTCTTATATTGGTTTTATTTTAGACAGGATCTTATTTTATAGCTCAGCTGGCCTCAGAATGACAGTGATCCTCCTGCCTCTGCCTCACGAGTTCTAGGATTGCAGGTGTGAGCCACCATGCTTGGCTTCTTTAAAGTGTTTTGTTTGGTTGGTCAATGAGTTTTGTTTTGGTCTTTTTCATCATCTGTGGCTCTGTTTATTTGTTTATTTTTTTTTGGTCTTTTTTGCGATGAATGTGGGTCGTTCTTGTAGCCGCAGCTGGCCTGGAACTACTCTATGTGGACCAGGTTGGCCTTGAATCTGCACAGATCTACCTGCTCTACCTCCCGAGTGTTGGGATTAAAGAAATGCCACCTAACCCAGCTTTGGTCTTTTTTGAGACAGGTCTCCTTATTAGTTCCAGCTGGCCTAACTTGCTATATATAGAGTTGAGGGCTGGTCTCAAACTCACAGAGATCCGCCTGCCTCTGCCTCCCAAGAGCTGGTATCAAAGGTGTGCGCCACTATGCCAAGCCCCACTTTGGTCTTTTTTAGACAAGTCTTCACTATTGTAGCCCAGGCTGGCTTGAAACTTGGAGCAATCCTCCTGCCTCAGAAATTTAAGATTTCTTTTCATTTATTTGTATAGTGTATGTCTGAGTGAGTGAATGCTGCAAGTATGTGGGTGCCCGTGGAGTCTGGGAGGAGGTGTTGTATCTCCTGGAGCTAGAGTTACAAGCAGTGTTGAACGCCTAAAGTATAGGGACCAAATTCTGGGGTCTCCTGCAAAGAGCAGCCAGCTCCTTAATGGCTGAGCCCTTTTGTCCAGCCCCAAGTGGTGTGGTGTGTGTGTGGTGGTGTGTGGTGTGTCGTGTGTCAGTGGTTGGTATCTGTATCGTGTGTGTTTGTTGTGTGGGACTGTATGCAGAGCTTGACATAATAGTTGGTTGTTTTTTTAAGTAGCAGAAAGTTTGAATCATTGCAAAGAAATCAAGACAACTTGAGAAACAGTGTGCTCACCATGTTCAAAGTTTGCGAAGCCATGTGTATTTGCTTAGGGGAGTGTAGAGTCTACTCCTCCCAAAGCTCTTGGGCTATTTAATTTTTTTGCTTGTGAAGACCTGAATTCATAGTGGAATATTATTATTTTTTTTATTTATGTGTATGAATGTACTGTTTGCGTATAGGTCTGTGCACCCGTGTCGTGCAATGCCGCGGAGGTCAGAAGAGGGTCTCGGATTCCCCTGGAACTGGAGTTCTCCTGGAATTGGAGTTACAGACGGTTCTCAGCCGCCATGTGGGTGCTGGGGATTGAACCCGGGTCCTTTGCAAGAGCGGTCGGCGCTCTTAACCGCTAGGCCATCTCTCCAGCCCCCATAGTGGAATATTAGAGTGCTGCCTTTGACCTTGGATGAAAGTCACTCACCTTCTAGTTACTTCCTTACTTCCCAAGACCCAAGCAACTTGACCCTTTTAGGAAATGGAAAGTTACATTTTGGAAAAGGACTAGAGTCCCAGGCAGTGTTTTGAAAGTGCTTGGTTGCATCAGACAGTCCTCTTAATACTCTCTCTTTGAGTCAGGGTCTTACTTTGTAGACCCAAACAGCTTTAGCCCCTCTGGCTCTGGGATTACAGATGTGCACCACCATGCCTAGGCTACCTATTACCTTTTGTCTTTGCTTTTGGGGTCTGTGTACACAATACACACATGCTCACGTGTACCATGATGCAGATATGGAGCAAGAGGACACTCTCAGGTATTGGTCCTCACCTTCCACCTTGTTTGAGACAGCATCTCTTGTTATTGGCCATCGTGACGCCAGGTTAGCTGGTTTGTGGGTCTCCAGGAGTCTCTCCCATCCGAGCACTGGAATGCTGGCTCTACGTGGGTTCCTCCAGGGCATCAATACCCAGTCCTCATGTTTGTGTGCCTGGGCTTGACCCCAGACCTCCTGTTGCTTTTTTTTTTTTTTTTTTTTTTAAATCTTTTTGCGACAGGGTCTTCCTGTAGCTCCAGCTGGCCTGGAATTCACTCTGCAGACCAGGCTGGCCTTGCAGTCACAGAGATCTGCCTGATTCTGCCTCCCAAGTGCTAGGATTAAAGACGTGCACCACCATGCCCAGCTCTTGTGGTTTTTATGTGCATATTAGGAGACTAGACTTGACCGTTCTTTGTCTTATAGCTGAGAGAAGTTGTTTCCTTTGTTAAAGTCAAAACAAGACTGCTGGCTGGAGTTGTGGTAACCTTTAACATGTGGTCCTCTTTGTGTCCCCTGCAGCATGGTCTGAGGCGGTGAACATGGACTTTTCTCGATTACACACATATACCCCACCCCAATGTGTGCCGGAGAACACCGGCTACACCTACGCACTCAGGTGAGCAAATGTGCATGGCTGTCAGCTCCTGTCCTGCTCTTTGTGGATGTAGCAGCCATGGCACTGAGTTCCTGGGTACCGCCAAGTGGGCGTGGAGGCCAGGAGGTGGCTTCTGAGCTAGCTGCTCAGTGATTCAGCTGTGAGTCACTGCAATGGACCTGCTGCTTCAGACCCCACCTGTGTGGCTGTGACTGGGAGCAACCCTGTGGTTGGGGCTGCCCTGAGAACTTGGGGTTTGGGCTGCCTTGGAGAGCCCCTGGATGTGGAGAGACCCTTGGACGTGCATGTGCCTTTGGAAGCCATGTTCCAGGAGTGCTGGGGGCTGCTGTTTTCTTGGTTACTTGGGATCTCTGAGCATCATGAGCTGTTGGCACCTCTGTTCTTTTTCAGTTTGCTAGATGGAAAGGGGTGATTGCAGTGGGTCTTATCCTCCACAGCTGTGGGCTGTGTGGGGAGAATTAATGTTCTTGGGTTGGTAAGGAAAGCTTGGGTACCTGGCAAGACATGTAAGTCACAGTGGAAGTGCTGAGTCATTGTCCAGTGACCTCCCTTCAGCAGTGAACGGATTGGGAGACCTGGAGGAAATCAGGAAATGGCTAAGAAAAGTGTGGTGTGTGGTGTGTGGTGTGTGTGTATGTGTGTGTGTGTGTGTGTGTGTGTGTGTCCCTTCAGCAGTGAATAGATAGGGAGACCTGGAGGAAATCAGGAAATGGCTAAGAAAAGTGCGGTGTGCGGGGTGTGTGTGTGTTTGTTTGTGTCCCTGCCCACACATGGAGGCCAGGCGTGTGTCTTCCTCAGTTGCACTGACCTTATTTATGTCCAGGTCTCTCCCTGAACCCAGAGCTCAACAGTTTATCCAAGTCAGCTTTCTCCTGGAATACCCTGTGTCTGCCCTCTGAGGGCTGGAAAGACAGGCAACCAATGTGCCTTCATTTATTTGGGTTCTGGGGATCCACACGCCTGTGCAGCAAGCACTTCACTCTCTGAACTGTCTCCCCAGCCCCAAGAAAATAGTTTTTGATGGCAGGGGTTTGCTGTCAAGTTTGACTGCACTTCTCATTCACATTCTATCTCAAAATACAAAGCCTGGCACAATCCCTGTGCACATGAGACAAGTTTTCAACATGTAGCCCATGCTGGGCTCAAATTCACAAAACTGTTTGGTATCAGAATAAAATCAGTGGCCAGCTCAGGTGACTTCTCTGAGCAGGTCTGGGAACATAGAACAGTCTTGAGGGGCTGGAGAGATGGCCTAGCGGTTAAGAGCACCGACTGCTCTTACAGAGGACCCGGGTTCGATCCCCAGCACCCACATGGCAGCCGAGAACCGTCTGAAACTCCAATTCCAGGAGAACTCCAGTTCCAGGGGAATCCGAGACCCTCTTCTGACCTCCGCGGCATTGCACGACACGGGTGCACAGACCTGCATGCAGACAGTACATTCATACACATACAGAAATAAATAAAAAATAATAAAAAAAAGTTAAAAAAAAAAAACAGTCTTGATTATTTATTTTTAGCCTTTATGACCTATTTTAAATACAGTGTTAAGTCACGTGTCGGGAGAAAGCCTCATTTGACCAGAGTAAGGTTCGAGCCTTTGCTCAGTCCTCAGGGGCCTGTGAGCAGGTGATATGGAGGAATGGTGGCAGGGTGGCAGGCGAGGTTTCTTAGTCTGGGCTGGGTATGTGGACTGGAGCCTTCACTGAGGGTTTTCTTCCATAGAGTTATGTTTAAAGTATAGAGGACCAAGTGAACCTGGCTTGCGGGGAGACAGGCAGGGGTTAGAGAGCCAGAAGTGGCATTAGCCACCCTGGTTGGGTTGGTGAGGTAGGTATTGGTGAGGAGAAGGGTAGAAAATTTGCTCAACAGCAGATTATTGGGACTCAGGAGAGACATGTAGTTGGGTGTCTGAGCTGGTCATCAGTAGGTAGCGTCTGGGCCCCAAGTGAGTGAGATTGCCATAGGCCATGAACAGAAGGCCAGCAGGGCCCAGGCAGGAGAGTGGGGTTTGGACAGCAGACCTGGGCTGGCAGAGGTGAAGGAAGATTGCTCATGCAGTCATCCCAGGTGCAGCTCCTGCTGCTGCTGTGTCCGTCCTTTCATCTTCCAGGCCCAGCTTCTCTGAATACTCATCATGGTCCCCAGCTGGGCAGCTGCTCTTCTATGTGGATGGAGGCAGAGCAGCTGCACCCCACTTTCCTCCCATAGCACCTGGCCCCTCACCCATTCCAGTGCTGGTTCCGCATCATCCACATCTTCATTCTTAGCCTCAGTGAACATCCAGTTACTCCATGCATGACAGACATTAAGATGTCCTCAGAAAATGTCATGTTGTAAGAATTCTCTGGTGCTGCAGCTAGTCCATGCCCCAGCATCTCGGACCTTTTAGCTTTTGTTTACATTAAGTTTGTACATCATCCCAAACAGGGTCCTCACCCTGGATTTTGATAACTCCTTTCTTGAATCTCCACCTGTATTTCTTGTGAAGTATTATTAGGATTGGAAGTTTAGTGTGTGTATGTGTGTGTGTGTGTGTGTGTGTGTGTAGGTCTGTTTTATTTGTGGGAATGTGGGGGTGCAGTGGAAGTGGGGGTTTGTGTGGAGGTCAGAAGTCAACCTCACATATCAGCCACCTTTCACCTTTTTGGGTCAGGGTCTCTCTCTGAACCTGGGGCTTGCTGATATAGCTAGGCTGTCTGGCCAGTGAGCCTTAGGGATCTGCCTCTCTCTCCAGCCAAGTGTGCTACCCACACTGGGGTAGTACTGGGGATTGAACTCAGATCCTCAGTATTCCAAACACTTTACTAACTGGTTTCCGACCAGCCACTCTGTGTTTGTGTGTGCTTTAAGTTTGTTGAGACAGGGTCTCCCTGTACCCCAGTTGGCCTGGAACTCGCTACCTGGACCAGACTGGCCTCAATCTCAGAGAGATCTGCCTGCCTCTGCCTTCTGAGTTCTGAGATCAAAGGTGTGTGCAGCACCACACCCACCACTATTTGTGTTTTCTCAGACAGGATCTTACTGTGTTCCTAGCCAGGAACTTGATGATCCTTATGCCTACAGCTCTCAAGAACTGAGGTTACAGGTGCACACAACCAGACTGGCTCTGTCTGAAGGCTGCTTTACCGGCATAGCTCTGTGACCAATGGTGTGATAGAGCACAGCTTTCAGCCAGTCTGGAGCAGACCTGTGGCTCCCCTTAGAGAGTTGAAGTGGCCTATGTTGTTACTCAACTTACCTGTTGTCAGCCTAGTCAGCTGCTCACAATATCTGGATGGCAGGTGTTGAGGGTCTCTGCCTTCTCTCTGGTCAGAGATAAAGCCTCTTCCTGGAGGCCTCAAGGCCTGTTGCCTTGGCTCTATGGGCAGTTGGTCTCTGCTCCTCTCTAGCGGGAGGTGAGTCACTAACAGGGGGAGAGGTGGCTGCTATGAGCCAGCTCCAGTATGCTTGCGAGCCTGGCGTCTACAGCAGGCCAAGTGCCGTGGATAGCCAAGAATAGTGGACTGGACACTGTCAGTGAGTCAGCTGCTGGAAGCCAGGACCCCGAGGGAGCAACTGGTCTGGAAGAGTGAGAGGCAAGGTGTGGTTAAGTGTGTTTGTTTACTTTGCCTTGGTTCCTATCCCTCTGTCCCCTCCCCTTTCCTCCCCCAAGCTGTAGTAAGGAGCTGAGTGAGACTCTAAGGTGTGGAAGAAGTGACTGGAGGAAAGGTCCCTGGAGGCTGGGAGGGACCCAGTGCAAAGCAGCAGGAGGCTGCAGGAAGGAAGGGTGTGTGTTATGATTCCCTCCCTGAGGAGCTGGGGGGAGGGGGACACAAGCCCAAAGGGTGTGGTTGTCTGTAGCTGCCACTCCGGAGAATGGAAAGTTACCCTGGGCTTGTGGCCCTGGCAGAGCCACAGGTGGAAGACCCTTGGCCAGGAGAGACCCCTGCTAACAGCCAGGGGAAGGTTGCCTCACCTTCTGCTCTGCTCTGCTCTGCTCTGCTCTGGCCTTCACTGAGAGGACCCAAACTCAGGAGGGGCATCTGATGCAGCAAGAACTGATAGCACAGACACCCTCCCAATTACACCCAGAACTGCATACAACCAGTGTCTGGGTGCTCTGTGGCTCGTCAAGGTGGCCCACAGAGCTAAGTAAGCTCCAGGAAGCAGAGAGGAGAGGCTTCAAGCAGAGTCACCTGTGGATGGGAGGGGCAGCTCTGAGGGCATCTGTGTTTTCTGGGAAGGAGGAAGCAGGGATTTCCAGAAGAGGGAGGGAATAGGCAAGTATGTTGATCCCAGGGAAGGTGAGGGGCCTCAGCGAAGGGTCTGAAAGCACAGGTGAGCTCACAGTGTGAGCAGGCTACACACTGAGACAAGCTGCATTCTGAGCCAGTCCTGGGAGCGACTGGCAGGGCGGCTGCAGCCGCCTGGTGACACAGCCTGTGCTAATGGCACGGCTTGGAGCTGGCCCTGCTCACTGGTGCGTTTATGTGGCCCACAATTCAGAACTTCCTGATGCTGTACTTTTTCTCTCTTCCAGTTGCGGTAGCTTTTCAATCTTTTAACAAAAAGTACTTCTAAGAAACTGGCTTTTAGTTTTGTGTTTGGGAGTTCCGTTTTGTGAGCCCGGGCCTCATTTTATAGCCCTGGCTGGTCTAGATTTTACTATGTAGACCAGGCTGGCCTTGAACTCAAAAAGATCTGCCTACCCTTGCCTCCTGGGTGCTGGGATTCAGCATGCCCAGAAATAACTGACTTTTAAAAAGGGGGGTGGGGGACTATAGATGTATATATGAGGCAGTACACGTCTATAATTCCAGCACTTGAGAAAGAATCAGAGGCAGCAAGGTTGCAACAGGTTTGAGGCCAGCCTGGGATACAAAGTGAGTTGTTAAAGGTCTGTCAAGATGACTCAGTACGTAAAGGAGCTTGCCACCAAGCCCAGTCACCAGAGTTTTGTCCCTGGAGCCCCACATGGTAGAAGGAAAGAACCAACTCCCAACAAACTGTAAGCCACCACGCCTGGCTATAAAACATAATTTTTTTTAAACAAAGTGAGTTCTGACACAGTGAGACTGGGAGAACCAAGCTGCTTTTTCAGTGAGCTCTGCACCTGGTTGCTGGGCTCTGAACCAGCTTGTTCTTAGCTGCTGCTCTGCTCTCTAGTGCTGGGAACCCTGAACACCACAGTTTCCAAAATTTTTGAGGAGTCAACAGGGCTGCCTGAAGTGGTGT
This sequence comes from Rhizomys pruinosus, assembly GCA_009823505.1. Classification (NCBI taxonomy): domain Eukaryota; kingdom Metazoa; phylum Chordata; class Mammalia; order Rodentia; family Spalacidae; genus Rhizomys; species Rhizomys pruinosus. Next base: position 1,105,407 of record VZQC01003171.1, read on the forward strand.
GTAGGCTCCCTCTTGTTCTTGGCTCTTGGTGCTCTCATCTGTGAAAGCTGTGTTTGGGGTGGTGGCTTGCAGCCTGGGCAGCACGGGGTAGCCTGTGACATGCTGATCTGCAGTCTTATAATCAGAACTGGGCCTGTGTCAGATGAGCAGCTGAGACCCAGGAACCTGCCAAGTGAGAGGATGGGGATGAGGACTGGAAATTGGACTTATAGTACAGGGCTCTTCTCCCCTTTCCTCTGGTCCCTCTGCCCCAAATAATGCTGTCTTTATCAAGGTGGGAAGCTCAGTACTGCCCAGTACAAAGGGAAAGTACCTTTGTAGCCATAGTTTACAAAGTGAGAAGCGAGGCGTGGTGACACATGCCTTTAATCCCAGCACTTGAGGCAGAAGCCAGTGGATCTCTGTGAGTTCAAGGTCAGCCTGGTCTGCATAGTGAGTTCAGGCCAGCTGGGGCTACAGGAAGACCCTGTCTCAAAAAGATGGGGGGCAGGGGCTGGAGAGATGGCCTAGCGGTTAAGAGCGCTGACCGCTCTTGCACAGGACCTGGGTTCGATCCCCAGCACCCACATGGTGGCTGAGAACCGTCTATAACTTCAATTCCAGGAGAACTCCAGTTCCAGGGGAATCCGACACCCTGTTCTGACCTCCATGGCATTGCACGACATGGGTGCCCAAACCTACATGCAGACGGTACACTTATACACATAAATAAATAAAATAAAATAAAATCTTTAAAAAAAAAAAGATGGGCAAAAAGAGAGACAAGAACCTTGTTTTCTGTGCTCATGTGCATCTATATTATAAAAAATCTGTGGTTTTTTATTTTTTTATTTATTTTGAGTCTTTCCAGAGTTTGTTTTGTTTTCCAGTTCTTTTGTTGTTGTTGTTCTCTCCAACTTGTATTGCATACACACACACATATCACCTGATTTGGAGGATTTTTGTTTTGTTTTGTTTTTTGGTATTTTTGAGACAGGGTCTCCCTTTAGTCCCAGCTGGCCTGGAGCACACTATGTAGACCAGGCTGGCCTTGAACTCACAGAGATCCGCCTGCCTCTGCTTCCCATGTGCTGGGATTAAAGGCATGCGCCACCATGCCTGGCAGATTTTTTTTTTTTTTGCTAAAAGATGTCATGTTTTTGGTTTTAACAGTGTCAGACTGCTGTCACTGGGATGAAGTACTTAGCAGAAGCACTGAAGAGTTGGCTTCAGAGGCCTCGGCCACAGTCCTTGGCTCTGTGGTTCTAGGCAGTGGGATATATGACGGAGCAGTGCTGCTCCTCTCAATGATGGAGGAGGGGCAGAAAGGGAGGAAGGGACTGGGGACCAGACATGACTGTCAAATGCAGGGCCTCAAGTGACCACTTCGGCCAGCCCCACCTGCTAAAGTTCCCACAAGGCTCTAAAACTGCCACAGCCCAGGACCTGCACTCAGCACAGTCTGGGGGATAGTTCACATCCGGACCATAATAGACAGTGTGAGTCGGCCAATTTTGTCTTCACTTGGAAGTGGTTCTAAAATACTAACCAGTGCCTTCCTGTGCAGTGCGCTCTATGCAGCCACTGCTGGTCATCCTGACCTAGGCTCCTCGCCAGGCCTTGTCCCCAGGAGCTGATTCCATGGCCTCGTTGATCGTGTTCTCAGGATGCCAGGTATCCCACCTGGTGAGATCTTATTCACTCAGATTTTTAAAATTTTATTCTGGGGCTGGAGAGATGGCTTATCGGTTAAGAGCACCGAGTGCTCTTGCAGAGGACCCGGGTTTGATCCCCAGCACCCACATGGCAGCTAAGAACCATCTTTAACTCCAGTTTCAGGGGAATCCGACGCCCTCTTCTGACCTCCACGGCATTGCACGACACGGGTGCACAAACCTACATGCAGACAGTACATTCATACACATAAAAATAATACATTTAAAAAAATAAAAATAATTTTATTTTTATTTATGAGTGTTTTTTTTTTTTTTTTTTTTTTTTTTTTGGTCTTTCTCGAGACAGGGTCTGTCCCGCTACCACGAGTGTCCTGGAACTCACATTGTAGGACCAGGGCTGGCCTTGAACTCACAGAGATCGCCGCCTGCCTCTGCCTCCCAGTGCTAGGATTAAAAGCGTGCGCCACCACCACGCCCGGCTTATTTATGAGTGTTTGACTGCACTAAATCATTTTACGGCACCATGCAGTGGCCTATGTGAGGGCCAGAAGTGGGTGTCAGATCCCCTAGAAGTGGAACTGAACCGAAACCTGGGTCCTCTGCAAGAAAAAAACAATGCTCTCAAATACTGAGCCATCTCTCCAGCCCTGCTTTGCCCAGATTTATGTGAGACCCTTGATGCTACCAAGCCCTGTGTTAGCAGGGTAGGCAGCTGGGCAGCCACTAGCTCACTGCCAGCTACACAGCATCTCTTTTTCTTGTTGTTGTTCTTTTTGAGACAGGGTCTCCCTATAGCCCCAGCTGACTTGGAGCTCACTCTGTAGATCAGGCTGGCCTTGAACTCACAGAGATCCGCCTGCCTCTACCTCCCAAGTACTGGGATTAAAGGCATGCACCAACACACCTGGCTTTTTTTTTTTTTTTTCTTTTTTTTTGGGTGGGGGTACAAAGCATCTCTTAGCAGAACACTGACCCCCAAGGTGCCTGTCACTCTCCCAGCTTACTTTGTTCTTCTTTCCTGTCCTCAGGAGGTACCCAGCTGGCTCTACTCTCCTTACCACTTTCCCTTCTGGCACGGTGCTTTGTACACAGCTGTTTTTATTTATTTATTTATTTAATGTGTATGAATGTACTGTCTGCATGTAGGTCTGTGCACCCGTGTCATGCAATGCCGCAGAGGTCAGAAGAGGGTGTCGGATTCCCCTGGAACTGGAGTTCTCCTGGAATTGGAGTTACAGACGGTTCTCAGCCACCATGTGGGTGCTGGGGATCGAACCCAGGTCCTCTGCAAGAGCAGTCGGTGCTCTTAACCGCTAGGCTATCCCTCCAGCCCCGTACTCAGCTGTTTTGACCCTCATTGTGTGCAGCATCCTTCCTAGGGTCACTAGGTAACTTGTGTCTGAGTAGGAAGGATGCTATAGCTGGGCCTGGTGGCACGTGTCTTTGACCCCAGTACTCGGGAGGCAGAGGCAGACAGATCTTTGTGAGTTCCAGGATACCTGGGGCTACAGGGAGACCCTGTCTCAAAAAGATAAAAAAAAAAAAAAAAAGATGCTGTTAGTACCAAACACATCCTCACTTGTTAGGGTACCTGTATGGCTCTCCAGGAACCCAGAGTGGGTGACCAGCCAATGGTTTTTGACTTGGACAAACTTGATATTAGACAGGATGATGCATCTTTCTATCGCATTGATTTGACAGTTGTGTAGAGGCATCTGAAGCAATCCAACCATCTTTGCCATGGCTTGGGCAGATTCTAGGCTGGTTTCAGTTCCTGACATAAAACACTAACCAAAACCAACTTGGAGGGGGTTGTATTTCAGTTTACAACTCCCAGGTCATAGTCGTCACCAAGGAATCCAGAACCAAAAACTGCAGCAGACCATGAAGAGCTGGCCTTTTTTTTTTTTTTTCCATATGCGTATGAATGTATTATCTGCATGCAAGTCTGTGCACCCGTGACGTGCAACGCCGCGGAGGTCAGAAGAGGGTGTCGGATTCCCCTGGAACTGGAGTTCTCCTAGAATTGGAGTTTCAGACGGCTCTCGGCCGCCATGTGGGTGCTGGGGATCGAACCCGGGTCCTCTGCAAGAGCGGTCGGCGCTCTTAACCGCTAGGCCATCTCTCCAGCCCAGAAATGGCCTTTCTTTGGGTTGCCTAGTTACCCTCCTTATATCCACCTGCTCAGGGATGGCACTACCCACGGTGGGCTGGGCCCTCCTGTATCAATTACCAATTAACAGGATGCCCCACAGTTAGATGGAGGAAATTCCTCAGCTTAAGCTCCTTCCCAGATATCTCTAGCTTCTGTCAAGTTGACACTAACCACAGGGGCTTGCAGTCTTGTAGCTTCAGTGAGAGACAAGTGCTCTGAAGGGTTCTGAGCTTGTCTCCATTTTCTTCTTGAGGACATGCTTGGTCATTCAGTTTCAGTTCCCCAGCATCACTGTTGTGTTAGCTGCACCATGGGCCTGGTGTCTCAAGTGTGCTCTGATATGGTTATAATAATGTTGCTGACTTGCATCCCTGTAACTGGGATTCTTTTGTTTTGATTTTTTTTGTTGTTGTTGTTTGGTCTTTTTGACATAGGGTCTCCTTGTAGCTCCAGCTGGTTTGGAACTCCCTATGTATACCAGGCTGGCCTTGAACTCATGAGATCTCAGTGCTGGGATTAAAGGAGTGCACCACTACACCTGGCTCTTTTTTTTTTTTTACGGGGGGGGGGCGACAAGGCCTCCTTTTAGTCCCAACTGGCCTGGAACTCACTGCATAGACCAGGCTGGCCTTGATCTCACAGAGATAGACCTTCTACCTCCCAAGTGCTGGGACTAAAGACATGCACCAGCACTCCTGGCATTGTAGCTGGGATTCTTTCAGCCTTAGTCTGGGTTTGCTCACCTGCTGTCTGCTGGTGGAGTCGGGGTGGCCAGGGTACATGCTGTAGGCACTTGACTTGCTGCCTACTTTTGCTGTGCAGGAAGCTGTCATACAGTGATAGCTATATGCAGAGCTCATGGCAAATGGCACCTCCTCTGCACTGCTGTGGAGGTTTCCACCTTCATTTATCTCCAGCCCATCTTCTCCTCCAGTTCTAGTTACTCTTTTGATGCTCTGGATTTTGAGGCCCAGCACAAATTGGATCCTGTGTTTGATTCCCCGAGGATGTCCCGCCGTAGTTTGCGTCTGGTAGCAACAACATATAGCAGTGGGGACAGCCAAGCTGTGGACACCCACGTCTGCACCAGCAGGGCCTCCCCGACCAAGGAGAGCACCTCCAGGTGAGCACTGTGTGGCATCCCTTCACAGAGCCTCAAACTTGCCTCTCCCCTGAAATTGTGTGTGAGTGTGTGTGTGTGTATGCATGCACAGATCTTACCCTCTGAAGTTAACTGAACTCATTCCACTGGAGTATACTAGATGTCTGCAGAATGGAGGTAGTATGCTAAAGTGCTTGAGATGGTGACATGGGTGAGCTTCATGTGGTCACAGACTGACACGTAAGCTCTGCTCATACACAGGTACAGTTTGACTGTTGAGTGCATTTGGTGTGTGCACCTTCCATGTCCCTTTTAACCACTGTAGCAAGCAGGATGGAAGTGTCCTGCCCTTTCCTAGAACAATGTAGAACAGCGCCCCCTTCCATGATCTGTGACTTTTTGAGATGCCAAATAGAAGTGATACTCTAAAATAAATAAATAAATAAATAAATAAATAAATAAATAAATAAATAAATGGAAGTGATACTCTTAGTTTCTTTTACTCACGTTAGAGTAGCATTTCTTTGAGGGAGGACACTGGGACTGCAGTGCCTGTCTGTACTGAGTGGGGCTTGCAGTACTGCTTCACAGCCAGCCACCTAAAATGTTAGGTCTCTCACTCCAGAGGCTAGTTAGCTCATGGCAGCTGAGAGCCAGTGACTTCACACACAGCTTTATCAGGCCACCCAGGACCCTTCACCTGAGGACAGGTGACCAGGGTGACAACTGTACCTGTATGTTAGCATTGGCTGCCATACCCAGCTTTTTTCTTTGTTTTCTTTTTTTTTTTTTTTTTTTTTTTGTCTGTTTTGAGACAGAGTCTCCCTGCAGCCCTAGCTTTTCTGGAACTCTCTATGTAGCCAGGCTGGCCTTGAACTCACAGAGGTCTGCCTGTCTCTCCCTCCCGAGTGCTGGGATTAAAGGCATGCGCCACCGTGCCCAACAGATATATTTATTTTTATTTTACATGTATGAGTATTGTTATGCCTCCATGTATGTAAGTGCACTAGTATCGTACAGTGCCCACAGAGGACAGAAGAGGGTGTCGATCCCTTGGAACTAGAGTTAAGGACAGTTGTTAGTCACTGTAAGAATGTTGGGATTTGAACCCAGGTCTTCTGCAAGAACAGCCAATAATACTCTTAACCCCTGAGCCATCTTTTTAGCCTCTACGTTTTGCTTTTGTTTTTTGTGGGGTTTTTGTTTTTTGTTTGTTTGTTTTGTTGTTGTTGTTGTTTTTTGTCTTTTTGAGACAGGGTCTCCCTCTAGCTCTAGCTGGCATGGAACTCACTATGTAGACCAGGCTGGCCTTGAACTCACAGAGATCTACTTGCCTCTGTCTCCTGAGTGCTGGGATTGAAGGCATGTGCCACCATGCCTGGCACCAGCCCCTGCTTTTTAAAGTCATTTTTGCACAAACCTACATGCAGACAGTACATTCATACACATACAAAATAAAAAAAAATAAAATAAAAAAAAAAGTCATTTTTATTTTCAGATTATTTTAAGTTTAAGCCATTTTTTTGGGTCACTGGATATTCTGAAATTAATTTGTGTTTCCAGTTTTAGAGTGAGTTCCTGTCTCCAGCTTACAAATTCCTTTTTTAGATTGATGGATATTTAGATTATAGAAGAAAAGGCATGGAGAAAATGGCTTGTCTTAAAATGCTGTGTGTCCTTTGGCCTCCACATGTGCATGCACACCCACACACACATGTACTATACACACATGAGCACATACAAAAAGTACTAAGATAGGGGTAGGCTGGCTGGAACATATTGAGAGGAGAAGAGCAGGGGGAGACAAACAGGTGGAAGAGAGTGTATGGAGCCCCGGGAGTCTGACCCATTACAGCCCCCATCTTTCCATTATTACACATATAACAATATGTTATAAAAGTTCATTTATCTTCTGTCTCTTCAAGTAGATGGTTAGTTCTTTAACTACACTATATTTTTTTTTTAATAATAATTTTTAATTTAATTTTATTTATTTTTGTATGTGGATGAGTGTGCTGTCTGCATGTAGGTTTGTGCACCCGTGTCATGCAATGCCGCGGAGGTCAGAAGAGGGTGTCGGATTCCCCTGGAACTGGAGTTCTCCTGGAGTTGGAGTTTCAGACGGTTCTCAGCCGCCATGTGGGTGCTGGGGATCGAACCCGGGTCCTCTGTAAGAGCGGTCAGCGCTCTCAACCGCTAGGCCATCTCTCCAGCCCTAACTACACTATATCTTATTCATGATAATAGTTATAGCTTCCATTTATTGAGCTATACCAGGCACTAAGCTAGGTAGTTTGCATACATTATCTCCAATATTCACAACAACCCTGCAAGGTAAGTATTATTAGCATAATTTTACACATGAAAAAAATCACCTAAGTGATTTACTCAAGGCCAGAATCTAGCAGGTGGCAAAGCAGGCATGTGAATCTGTGCTGCATCTGACTCTGCATCCTCTTAACCTTGTTACTCATCTTGGTACCCCTGGGTCCTTCTATAAGGCCTGGCGTGTGAAGCAGTCCAAGATGTTCAATAAATATTCCTGAAATTAAACTGGAGTGAACTGAATAAATGAACACAAGCCCATACAAGAGGAGACTGAACTCACAAGACCACCGCTTCAAGGAGACTTCACATGACCGTAGATGATAGAGATGGTCGCTTCTGTCTCAAGAATTGAAAGCATGGTGAAACTGTCAGGAAAGGGACTGTACTTAAACTAAATGAAGGCTAAAAAAATAAAAAATGCGGTGTGTTCTCTACCAAAAGTTTTGTGTTAGTAAAGTCTAATCTTTCTGAGGCAGGTCTACAAACTTGTTTCTTCACCTTCTCTTAGGACAGTGAAACAGCGCAGAACTGCGAGCAAGCCAGCTTTTAGCATCAACCACCTGTCTGGGAAGGGCTCGTCCTCCAGCGTCAGCCATGGCAGCTCCTGCAGCCTGAGGAGTGCCACGGCACTGAGGCCTCCGGTGCTGGATGAGTCTCTGATTCGTGAGCAGACCAAAGTAGACCACTTCTGGGGTTAGTCACCAGATTACATGAAAAGGGGAGGGGCTGTTTCTGAGGTGGTTCTAGGAGGGGCAGGGGCTGGCCCAGGGTTGACTCACCACCAGTGAGGTTAGCTTTCTCCAGGCTGTAGCCAGAGCACATCGAACTGTTGCCCGGGCTGCTTACCTAGGTGTGATTATTACTTACTGCAACATGAACTCTTTAGTGAATACCCCATAATCTCACACACATTCTAAATGCCTTGCTATTTTGGGACACTTAAGTGCAGCGTAAATTCACCAGTGTATTCCAGAAAGCTCTAAATAACAATACAGCCAAGGTATTTCTGAATCATTAGAAAGCACTCAAAACGAGCTGGGCTTGGCAGCACATTCCTGTAATCCCAGCACTCAGGATACTGAGGTAGGAGGATCAAGAGATCAAGGCCAGTCTGAGCTGTGTAGTGAGTTCAAACCCAGTCTTGAGTTTTATGAGAACCCATCTCAAACATAAAAAGGACAAATAAGAACTTGCTATGATTTTTTTTTTTTTTTGGTCTTTTCGAGACAGGGTCTCCCTGTAGCCCCAGCTGTCCTAGAACTCGCTCTGTAGACCAGGCTGGCCTTGAACTCACAAAATCCTCCTGCCTCTGCCTCCTAAGTGCTAGGATTAAAGGCGTGCGCCACCATGCCTGGCTAAATTTTTTTTTTTTTTAAACTTGGTATGAATTAATCAGCACTGGAAGGCAAGGAGGCTGTGCCCTAACTCAGACAGCAGTGCTACCCACCCTCAAGGGGATGTGATACCAAGGCTGAGCACATAGACCAGCTCCTCTGATAAGGGTGGCAGAGCTGCCTGCTGAGTTCAGCTTATGTTCTGGCTGCTCTGCTAGGAACTAAGAGGCAGCTTAGATCCAGAAGCCATCAGTGCTCAACTTGAGACACCTACTTTACTTTGCTTAGTCACGGGTTCAGGGCCTGCGTGCTGTGAGGCCTAGAGGCTCTGCCTGGCTGGCTGGGCACAGAGTGGCCTGAACTGCTGATTCCCCTGTTGCTGCCTGCCTGCCTGTCCTGTCAGTTGAGTGCTGGAGTGTAGCACACTTCCCCATGCTGCCACCTGGGATGACAGGAGGTGTCTGGGATGATTCCATCTGTCCAGGGCAACTTAGGAATAGACCCCAGACAGGGCTGCAGTATAATGCTGGCCTGTCACCTGGTGCAGCTGTACTGTTTGGGGTGGTTTTGTTCTGTTCCACAGTGTAACTTTTGTGTGTTTCAGGTCTTGATGATGACAGCGACCTTAAAGGTAATTACTTCCATCCTTGGCACACTTTTTAGACCAGAAGCTGTGGTTACATAATCTGCAGATAGTGATAAATAGGTTTCATTTACTTTCTGAAAACTTCAGGTGGAAATAAAGGCACCACTCAGGGAAACGGTGACCTGGCAGCAGAGGCAGCAGCCAGCAATGGGTACACCTGTCGCGACTGCCGCATGCTCTCAGCACGCACTGATGCACTTACAGCCCACTCCACCATCCATGGGCCCACCTCAAGGGTTTACTCCAGGGACAGGAACCCAAAACAACGTAAGTCTTCCTCCTCAAGAGTTGGAAAAAGACTGTCCCAGTGCTTGCTTTCCTGCATGTACAACTGTGAGCCCAGGGGTGTGGTTCATGGTAGAGTGCTTGTGCCTCATGTATCAGGCCCTAGATTCCATCCCCACCACCAAAAGAAGTCAGCCTTGACTACAAGCCTCACTGTTTGTACTGTTTCCAGTACAGACTTGAGCTCAGAGTTATCGTCCCAAAGTTGAAAGGAATATACCCAGACTACCTGTCCTACTTGTCCCTTTCAGCCTTCAGTTCTCTGCTTTAGTATTTTTGTGCCTAGAAGTAGTTCAAATTCAGTAAATTTGGACTTTAAGCGAGCAAAAGAAATTTCCTACCTTGGTGCTTCCAACTCGGTGCTTCTCTGTATTACCCCAGTGCAGCACAGGTGCTTGGGCGGCTGTAGAAAGCCAGCTTTCCCCTGAGAGTCGATGCTGGTAAGAGTGAGGGCACTGGGACAGGATGGGATAGGCTTGACTACCAGACTTCCTCCTGGGCCACATAAAGAACAGCCAGACAACCTGTTTCCAAGTTCTAGGCATGAGTGATGTTCTAGGATGCGTAGCACAAGCTTCAGCCTTTGCTGCCATTAATATTGCCCCTCTCTCCTCTGCACCAGCCACGGGGGAGACGTCCAGGTCCTGCCACACCTGGAGGTGATGGAAGGCTTTGGCAGATGAGCTCTGCCCATCTACTGCACCCTGGCTGTACCTGACCAGGTGCTCCACCAGCAGTTTTTAAATGAAGGTTGAAAACAGCGCTGGGAACAGGCCTTACTGATTTCTAGTGCCCCCGTCTCTGCAGGCCTGTCCTCTGGTTGTCCCCTGGCAAGGCTTCTGGTTTTCTCTGCTGTAGTGGTGTCAGTGCTATGAGCATTAGTGTTGCGCAGAGTAGGAAGTGGCAAGGGGCCAGGGGCCGAGTCAGCCACACTGCCTATCCTCATCACAGGATAGAGAGCTAGGCTTTTATGTTTGTACACCACCTAAGGATCTTCTCCAGTGTTCATGCTGGAAGCAGGCCCTGTGTTCATGACAGTCCGTTCACTTTACAAACATCCTTCCAGTTGCCTTTGTCAAAGGCTTGTCCCCTCACTGCCATCTACAGCAGATCTGGTCCGTTCCACTCTCCTCTTACTTTGTGGTGCTAGGAATTGAACCCAGGGCCTTGCACATACCAGACACATGCTCTGCCACCCACCACACCCTTGGATTCCCTTACACTCGTGCCAACTCTCCATAGTTTTCTTTTGCTCAAGTCTTGCCCAGGTGACAGAAAATGGAGTTCAGTGTTTGTCCAGAAGAGTGCTGCCCATTCCTCAAGTAGAACTTCTGTGGTTCCTGCCCTCCTGGAAAGTTCCTGCTAGCAGGCTGCCAGCGAGCAACTAGTCCTGGGGCTAACTGCCCCTGATTTATATTTCTGCAGTATGCTGGTCCAATTGGAAAATAGTGTTTGCATTATTTTGAAATTTTTAAAGCTCTCCTTTTTCCTTTAAAATCAGACTTGAGAGTTCCTGCCCTGCTGTGTTTCTCTAGGCTGGGATCACTGGGAAGTATAGTGCCTGGGGTGTGTCCCCAGCACCCCATTGAGGCATGTCAGAACAAACAGCACACACCTACTCTGCGCCACATAGCTACAAATGCTACAAGATAATGGCTTGTAGCATTTCACTTCACATGCTTAGTTAACAGGAAAAGCTCTTGGGAACTGAGCCATTGTGGGTGCCAGGGAGCCTTCAATGTGCTCCAGTGGGGCTACCCTGCCTCCACAGCTGTGCATCCTCACGTGAGGGGGAAGCCAGTAGGACACCTGCTAGGCTGGAGGTCCCTGTGCCAGGCTCTTTGTGCTGGATCTCTATGGAGGGGAAGCCCCCATGCTGGAGGCCTCTGTGCCAGGGCTCTCTGTTCTGGAACACAGGCCTCCATGCATCCTTTGGATCTCGGCTTGACTCACTGGTGGGGTAGTCTTCCTAGATGTCTGGTTTTAAAGTTTTACAGTTGGCTCCTCTCAAAAGTAACAATTTGACCATTTAGCTTGTTGGATGAAAATGTCTGTGTCAGAAATAACACATGTTCACGGTTTTCCATCAGGCGGCGTGTCTTTCTACCGGGATAGGATTTGGTGGCTGGCCAAGTACATTTCATCGTCTTTTTCATCATTCTTAGTTCAACTTTTTCAAGTGGTTTTAATGAAGCTCAGTTACGAATCAGAAACTTACAAATTGAAAAGCTATGAGTCAAAAGATTATGAATCAGAAAGCTATGCCATAAAGAGCCATGAATCAGAAGGTATTCAAATAATTTTCCTTTTTCCACCAAACACTGCCTCAAGGTGGGGAAGACCTGCTGCTTCCAGCACTCTGTGCTCATCTCGGGGTGGGGGGGTCTCCATGCTGCTCTCTCATGGCTGCTTTCTGCGGATCTGCCTGTGGGAGCTTGTCAGGTGTTGCTGTGGCCTGTGTGCAGTTCAGTTTCCTCAAAGTTGATCAGAATTTAAATGTTTTAAAAATTCATTATTGTTGTGTGTATGATGTGTTTGGGTGCACTTAGAGGTCCGAGGACAACTTTATGGAGTTGGTTCTCTCCTTTCACTGTGTGTGGATTCTGGGGATTGAACTTGGCTCACAATCCTTGAATGACAAGCCATCTATCTCCCCAGCCCAAATGTAAACATTTTCAATGTTGGGTTTTTGTTGTTGTTTTGTTTTTAATAAAAGTTAAAATACGGGACTGGAGAGATGGCCTAGCGGTTAAGAGCGTCGACTGCTCTTACAGAGGACCCGGGTTCGATCCCCAGCACCCACATGGCGCATGAGAGCCGTCTGTAACTCCAATTCCAGGAGAACTCCAGTTCCAGGGGAATCCGAGACCCTCTTCTGACCTCTGTGGCATTGCACGACATGGGTGCACAAACCTCCATGCAGACAGTACATTCATATACATACAAGAATAAATTTAAAAAAAATTAAAAGAAAAAAATTTAAAAATGAAATGACATTTTATAAAACACAAATATGTTTTTGTGTTTTTTCTTTAACTCTGATNAACTCCAATTCCAGGAGAACTCCAGTTCCAGGGGAATCCGAGACCCTCTTCTGACCTCTGTGGCATTGCACGACATGGGTGCACAAACTTGCATGCAGACAATACATTCACACATACAGAAATAAAATTAATAAAAAAAAAAAAGTTAAAATACATCTTTGAAAGCGGTGTAGAGGGGTGGGGGGGGTGGGGGGACAGCTCAGGTCGGCTGCTTTTGCAAAAAGACCTTAGTGTGGTTCCCAGAACCTGTCAGGTGGGTGGCTCAAATGCCTGTAACTTCTGCTGTAGGGGGATCTGATGCCCTCTTCTGGCCTTTATGGGCAATGCACACACAAACACATAAGCACACATAATTAAAAATAAATTAAAAAAAATCTTTCTTAAAAAGTTGATAAACTCAGCTTTTGACATTTGCTTGTTGCTTTAAGCAGAACCAGAGCCGGGCGTGGTGGTGCACGCCTTTAATCCCAGCACTCAGGAGGCAGAGATAGGTGGATCTCTGTGGGTTCAAGGCCTGCCTGGTCTACAGAGCGAGCTCCAGGACACCTAGTACTAAAAGGGAGACCCTGTCTCAAAAATACCAAAAAAAAGTGTAAAAATAAAGCAGAACCAGAATGTAGTTTAGAGTATTGCGGTTTCAGAAAACTCTTAGGGAAGACAGTCTTCACATTTGGTTGCCAGTATATATTAACAAGGTGGGCCTTTTGGCACTCCCTGTCACCTGTGCTCACCATGCTGCGGGAGCCTCTCTGACTCTCTGGGGAGTGGTCTCTGGCCGTGCTGGCTTTGTAAGCTTTCTGCCCTCCAGCAGGCTGTGAACTTCCTAAGCGTCTTCTGCATGTGTTGCAGCCCATCTCCGTCACTGTGGGAGGATGACTGCCAGAGAGCTTTCAAGAGCAGACGGGGAGTCCCTTTGTGAGTACGGCTTCTCTTCTGTGATGGCGCTGGTCTCAAAGGGCCTGGACCCCATTCTAATACTGGATTGCCAGCCATAGAGAGTGCACAACTCACTGGAGCTCATGGCCCCCTGGGCAGCACAACTGGTTAGGCTTCTGCCACCCCTCAGTACTGGAGGCTAGTCACCAGCAGACTGCCCTGCTGTGCTTTGGGGTGATGGCATTTTGTGCAGCATTCTGATTGGTGATTTTTGTGTATTAACCTGTTACTCCACTCCTTGTCACCACACCCACAGGCGATGACTGTAAGGGGAAGAAGCACCTTGAGATACACATAGCCACCCTCTCGCAGCTGTCCTGGCCACACAGGGTGGCAGGGACCATGGGGCGCCTCTGCACCTACACAGGTTGTGCCTTGTACTTTGTTCATTTGTTCATTCCTGTGGCACATGCCGCTGTGGTTATTTGGTTTGTGTTTGCTATGTCAGTGTCATAAAGCACCATAGAAAGCAACAGGAAAACAGTAGCTGTGGTTTAAAAAAACAGAAAATCAGTTATATGCAGCCTGTGATCCCAGCACTTGAGAGCCTGAGGCTTCTTTGTAATTTCATTGTGAATTAGGGGTATGACAAGCTGGGGATTGTTGGCACTTGTGTTGATGCGTGCTCCTGCAGCGGCTGCTTGGCCCCATGAAGAGCTCGTGAGGAGTGGGTGCTGTCCAGATCATGCCTGTAACTTTGCTGGCACCTTTTGGAAACTTTTCCAGTCAGCTGTTTTTTGTTTGTTTTTTAAGCAGAGCTTCAAAAATGCCTTAGTTGGTTGTGTGGTACATCTACTTGGTAGGCAGAGGCAGAAGGATCATCACAAGTTTGTGCCCAGCCTGCTATATATAGTGAGTTCCAGGCTAGTCTACCTAGTGAGACCCTGTCTCAGAAGACCTCATCCCCCAAATTGTCTCATAGCTATAAAAAAAGATAAAGCAACTCTCCATTTACAATCTTAAACTGGGCTAGGCTTGGTTCCTCACACCTTTAATCCCAGCACTGAGGAGGCAAAGGAAGATGGATGTCTGTGAGTTCAAGACCAGCCTGGTTGGGGGGAGGGGGTGGTACATGGAGACCCTATCTCAAAAAAAGCAAAAAAACACAAACTCTTAAGCAGCTTAGCGGTTAAGAACACTGGCTGCTCTTGCAGAGGACATGGGTTTAGTTCCTAGCAGCCACATGATGGCTAATGACCATCCATAACTCCAGTTCCAGGGTATCTGATGCCCTCTTCTGATCTCTGTGGGCATGGCGTGGGTACACTTACATACATGCAGGCAATTTACTCATGCACATAAAATAATACTCAAATCTTAAGCTCTGCCTCCTTGCAGATCTGTGTTGAAATGGCTTACCAGTTTCAGAGGTCACATGCAGATGTCAGGGTCATATAAGGATATGGCTTCTGGCGATTGCTCTTAAAAAATGGAATAGAGTTATTGAAAACCATTTGGTTGGGCATGATGACATACAACTGCAGTCACTAATCACTCAGGAGGCAGAGATGGGAGGCTGAGAGTTTGAAACCAGCCTAGGCAACATAAAAGAGACCTTGACTCAAAAAAAAAATGGAGATGGGAAAAGGGGGGGGGGAATCGAGGAAGGAAGGGAGGGAGGGTTTCTGCTTTATATAATGGGTGGTATAGGGTGCCCAGTCATTGTGATTCCTGTCCAGGGATACTATAGAATTTCAGTCACGTTAAAGCACTGCATTATCTTCACACTGAATTCTGCAGGCACCACCTGCTTGCATTTATGAGCACCTTCCAAACCTCTTGATTGGGTGTGGTGAAGAGGTGACTGCATCTTATCTGTTAAAAAAAATGTGTGGTGACTCATGCATTGGGAGGCTGAGGCGAGAGGTCAGAAAATCATCATCCTTGGCTGAATAGTGAGTTTGAGCCAGCCTGGGATACATAAACAAAATGAAACCATAGAACCTAGAACAGAAGGACTTTTCCAAGTGGACCACTGAGTGTCTTTCTCCTGACGGTACAAGGAGAGAATTTGGGTAGCGCATACTAGCAGGCCTTGCTCGCCTTCTGACGGTGTGCTCTGACTGTGTCTTCTCTGATGCAGGTGACCTCTTGGTTCGAGTGCTGCGCAGGACAGGAGCTGCTGGGTGGCGTGTGGCTGAGGCTGTGTGGTCAGTGCTCTGGCTGGCCGTCACTGCTCCAGGTGGTTATGTGGCTTAGTGTTGGCACCCTCGTGAAGCTTGGCAGCTACACCCAAAATAAGCAATGTGCAGAACCCATGTTAGGCCCCATGTGACTCGTCTATCTGCTTTCTATGCTAACATCCTAGGTTTCTGGCACATGACGTCCTGTTTGTTGTGTGTGTTGGGTATGAGACTTAAGCACAAGGTGCAGGACTGTGGCACTTTCCCTGTCTTGTCTGTGCATTAGCTTTGCTCACTGTTCTGCCAAGATGGCTAGTGTCATCTCCATACACTACAGCAAACCTGCTGTGGCTCCCCATGGCGGCTCGACCTTCCAAGAAACACTGTCTGGGGAATGAGGCCCCACAAGTGCTTCCTCGGCATGTGTGCTCTTTTTCTCTCACAGGAAAGGCAGCCTCTGGAATCTTCTGGTGGCTAGGCAGTGGATGGTACCAATTTGTTACTTTGATTTCTTGGCTGAATGTTTTCCTCCTTACCAGGTAAGAAAACCATGTCAGTATTGGATCCCATGTTGGCATGGAGTTCTCATGTCAATGTGGGGTTCCTGTGTCAGTGTACGGTTCTTGTGTTGGCATGGGGATCTCATGTTGGTGTGGGGTTCTTGTTTCAAGTATGCAGTTTCCCTGTCAGTGTGGGGTTCTCATGTTGGTGTGGGATCCTGTGTCAGTATTGGATCTTGCATCAGCATGGGAAAAGGGCCAGTCTGTCCCAGTTACAGGCTGCTTTATAATGGCTCAACTTATATATTTGCAGTGTGTATATCAATACTTCATTTTTTATTTTACAATGTGCCTTCATACTCTTGTTTAATTTTTCAAATTAACTGAGGTGGTAAAGGAAGGTGCTGTTGCTAAGCACACTGGACTTGTTTAGGGCCCCTAGCTGGAGCCAGAGGGTCTGCTGGTTGGGCCTGGAGTCCAGATCCTGTGCTCACACTCTAGTGTGGCTCCATGGGCACAAGCTCACCACAAGGGTGACCTTCAGGCACAGAGCCTCAGTCCCCTGGGTCTTTTGCTGTGGTAGTAGCATAGTACCTCACACAGATGGCCAGTGAGGTGTATGGGAAGGGCCTCTTGTGGGTGTGGCCTTTTAGGTCAAACCATAGCTGGTTGTAGTATGTGCAGGGTTGTTTCTTGTGAAGTTGTCAGGAGGCAGAAAGGTGTGCTCCTCCTCCGTCTTTCTGAATTAAGGATTTGCATTTCTATCCCAGGTGCCTTCGGAATATTTGCAAGTTTTTCGTCTTGCTCCTCCCACTCCTACTTTTACTAGGTAAGACGTGACATGGTGGCCTTGGTGACAGCATATGCCCACAGGGGATAGTGTGGCAGTGGTGTCTGAAAACTTGAGGCCACCCTGCAGGTGTGTACATATCTGTCTTCTTTTTCAGGTGCCAGTCTCTCCCTCTGGGGCCAAGGTGACTTCCTCTCACACCTGCTTGTCCTGAACTGGAGGGGCACGCACTCAGCACAGAGGATGGATGATCCTGAGGCTGTGTTCAGACCTCGCCCTTTTGCCCCAGGCCCACCTCTTCAGGTAAGCAGCATGAGAGGCCTTAGTGGCGTCATGAGTGCACGCTTCTCAGTGCTTTCCACACTGCTTCCGAATGGGCAGCTTGGTCTTGGACCCTGTATTTTGTTGTCATTGGTTATTTTTGTTTTTGTTTTTTTTTTTTATTTTATGTGTATGAGTGTACTCTCTGCATGTAGGTTGGTGCGCCCGTGTCATGTAATGCCAAGGAGGTCAGAAGAGGGTGTCAGATTCCCCTGGAACTGGAGTTAAAGACGGTTCTTAGCTGCCTTGTGGGTGCTGGGGATCGAACCTGGGTCCTCTGCAAGAGCAGTCTGCACTCTTAACCACTGAACCATCTCCCCAGCCTCTGTTGTTGCTTTTTTTTGGGGGGTCTTTTCAAGACAGTGTCTCCCTGTAGCCCCAGTTGTCCTGGAACTCACTCTGTAGACCAGGTTGGCCTTGAACTCACAAAGATTCCCCTGCCTCTGCCTCCCAAGTGCTAGGATTAAAGGCGTGCGCCACAACGCCCGACTAGTTGTTGCTTTTTTAAAGACAGGGTCTCCCTGTAGCTCTAGTTGTCTTGGGACTCTATGTAGACCAGGCTGGCCTTGAACTCACAGAGATCCACCTACCTCTGCCTCCCAAGTGCTGGGATTAAAGTCATACACCACCACTCCTGGCTAGAAAATGTTTTTAAATTAAAAAAAAAAAAGTGTTTTTAGCTTTTCAGGTGTTCTGAAATAGCTCAAATAATATGTGTCATTCCTCGGTTTTTCAAGCCAATGGCACTCACACCTTTGCATCTCACTGGTCTGCCTATAGTCAGTCCTGCTCCAGTGTCCCTCTCTTCTGACTGTGGCCTCCTGCTTCCATCTCAGGTTAACTACGGGGCCTCCCAGGCGCATCAGAAGAGTGATGTGGGAGAGCAGGTGGCCTCGTTAAGTGCACAGTGCCACAGCCATGGCGAGAGACTCAAGGAGCTGACAGTCCTGCTTGAGAAACTGCAGATGCGGGTGGACCAGGTGGACAGTGGCAGGGAAGGGCTGTCACTGTGGGTCAAGGATGTGGTTGGACAGCATCTCCAGGACATGGGTTCCACAGGGCCACCACATGCTAAGGTAAGGCCCAGAAGTTCCTGTGGAGTCCTGTTTTGCATGGTGACGCTTAGCAGTGCGATTCTGTCACTCTAACAAAACCCATAGTGGGAAACAGGTGGCAGAGAGAGAGAGAAGTGAAAGGGGACAGGAGGAAGAGAGGAAGGATGGGGACAGGAGGAAGAGGGGAAGGATGGGGACAGGAGGAAGAGGGGAAGGATGGGGACAGGAGGAAGAGGGGAAGGATGGGGACAGGAGGAAGAGGGGAAGGATGGGGACAGGAGGAAGAGAGGAAAGGATGGGGACAGGGAGGAAAGGAGGGGAAGGATGGGGACCAGGAGAAGGAGGGAAGATGGGACAGGAGGTAAGAGGGGAGAGGGTTGACAGGGAGCGAAGGGGAAGGATGGGGACAGCGGAGGAAGAGGGAAGGATGGGAGGCAGGAGGAAGAGGAGGAGGAAGGATGGGCGACCAGGAGGAAGAGAGAGGAAGGATAGGGGACAGGAGAAGAATAGAGGAGGGAGGGAGAGGAAGATGGGGACAGGAGGAAAAGAGAGGAAGGATGCGGACAAGGAGGCAAGAGAGAAGGATGGGGACAGGAGGAAAGAGAAAGGAGAGATTTGGGACAGGAGAAGAGAGAAAGGAAGGATGGGAGGCCAGGAGGAAGAGAAAGAAGGATGGGGAACGTAGGTGGAGGAGGACAGCAGGAAGAGAAGGATTGGGGACAGGAGAGGGGAAGGTTGGGGACAGGAGGAACAGACGGGCAAGGTTGGACAGGAGGAAGAGGAATTTGGAGGACAGGAGAAGACGGGAGGATGGACAAGGGAGGAGAAGGATGGGGACCAGGAAGGAAGAGAAAGAGAAGGATGGGGACAGGATGAAGAGGGCTGAAGATCGGGAGACAAGGAGGAAGAGAGGGAAGTGATGGGCCAGAAAGAGAGAAGGATGGGGACAGGAGGAAGAGAGAGGGGAAGGGATGGGGACAGGAGGCGCTGATGAGTGAAGGATGGGCAGAGGAAGGAGGGAAAGGAATGGGACAGGAGGAAGAGGGGAAGGATGGGGACAGGGAGGAAGAGAGGAAGAGGGGAAACAGAGAGATGGGAAGGATGAGGGACAGGAGGAAGAGGGGCGGAAGGTTGCGGACAGGAGGAAGAGGGGAAGGATGCAGAGGGAGGGCAGAGGGGACAAGGAAGGAGAGGAAGGATGGGGACAGGAGGAAAGACGAGAGACGGAGGATAGATGGAGGACAGGAGGAAGATTGCAGGGGAAGAGTGGAAGAGGGGGAAGAGAGGATGAGCGGGAAGGACGGGACAGAGGAAGAGAGCGAAGGATGGGACAGGAGGAAGAGGGGAGATAGGGGACAGGAGGCAGAGGAACTTGGGGACAGGATGGAGAGAAGGAGGGAAGGAGGAAGAGGGGACAGGATGGAAGGAAGGAAGGAGGGCAGGGGAGAGAGGGGATTGGGGACAGGAGGAAGAGGGGGAAGGGATGGGGGGAAGGAGGAAGAGAAGATGGAGGCCATGGGGACAGGAGGGAAGAGGAGGAAAGAAGAAAAGGGACCAGGGAGGAAGAGGGGAAGGGATGGGGACGGAGAGAGGGAAGATGCGGGAAGAGACAGATGGGAAGGAGGGAAGAGGAGAAGGAAGGAGGAGACAGGAGGAAGAGGGGAAGATGGGGACAGGGGAAGAGGGAGAAGGAGGGACCAGGCAGTGAGAGGAGAAGGGATGGGACAGGAGAAGAGAGGAAGGGATGGGGACAGAGGAAGAGAAAGAAGGCATGGGGCAAGGAGAGGAAGTGGGGAGGCAAGGAAGGGGGAGATGAAGGAGAGGAGGGACAGGAGGAAAGAGGGGAAGTGGGGACAGGAGGAAGAGGGAAGAAGGATGGGCAGGAGGAAGGAGGAAGGAATGGGGACAGGAGGTAAAGAGGGAAGGATGGGACAGGAGGAAAGAGAGGAAGGATGGGCGACAGGAGGAAGAGAAAGGAAAGCGATGGGACAGTGGAGGGAAAGGGAGGACTGGGGACAGAGGAAAGGGAGCAGGATGGGGACAGAGGAGAGAGAAGGGAGGAAGGAGAGAGGGACCAGGATGGGACCAGGAAGAGAGAGGAAGGCATTGGGGACAGCGAGGAAGAGCAGAGGAGGATGGGGACAGGGGGAGTAGAGGAAGAGGCAGAGCAAGGGGGACAGGAGGACGGAAAGAGGGGACAGGATGGGGACAGGAGGAAGCAGGAGGATGGCCGGAGGAAGGCATGGCGGGACAGGAGGAGAGGGGAAGTTGGGTGGAGCAGGAGGCAAGAGGAAGGAGGGGACAGGAAGAAGAGGCACAGGATAGGGACAAGGAGAAGAAGAGAGGGAAGGATGGGAAGGGGTAAGAGGAAGGATGGGGACAGAGGAAGAGGGGAAGGATGGGGCAGCAGAAGAGAGAGAAGGATGACAGGATGGAGGACAGAAGGAAGAAGAGGGGGGACAGATGGAAGGAACAGGCAAGGATGGGGACAGAGGAAGGAGAAAGGAAGGATGGCGGACAGAGAGGAAGACGAAAGAAGAGATGGACTGAGGAGAGGGGGAGGTTGGGGACAGGAGGAAGAGGGAAGGTTCGGGGGACCAGAGGGAAAAGAGTGGAAGGTTGGGACAGGAGGCAAGAGGGGAAAGGTTGGGGACAGGAGGAAGAGGGGAAGGTTGGGGACAGGAGAAGAAGAGGAAGAGGGGACAGGAGGAAGAGGAGAGCAAGGATGGCGGACAGAGGAAGACGAGAGAAGGATGGGGACAGGAGAAGAGGGGAAGGGAAGAGAAAAAAAAAAAAAAAAAAAAAAAAAAAAAAAAAAGGAAGGAAAGAGAGGGAGGAAGGAGGGGACAGGAGCAAGAAGGTCAGGAACAGGACAAGACATCCCCTTGAAGTGCTGCACCTCTTTCAAGAGTTGCCACTGCCTCCCACAGTGCCAGCAGACTATCTGTCCATCCCTGGACGGCCCTATTTGTCAGGTTATGGCCCTCCTGATCCCATCATCTCAGTTATCAATCACTGCCTCAAACAGGCCAGGAGACAGGGTCTCTCTATAGCCCTGGCTGTCCTGGAATTTATTCTGTAGATCAGGCTGGCCTTGAACTCACAGAGATTGCTGCCTCTGCCTCCCAAGTGCTGAGGTTAAAGCTTAGAAGCCTTTAAAATAATTGGTGTTATTTATCTATCTCTAATTACTTATTTATTTTGAGACAGGGTCTCATTGGATCCCCTGATCCTGGAGTTATGAATGGTTGTAATCACTATGTGGGTGCTAGGAACTGAACCCAGGTTCTCTGCAAGACCAGCCAATGCTCCTTTTTTTTTTTTTTTTTAGTCTTTTTTTTTGAGACATGGTCTCCCTTTACTCCAGCTGTGCTGGAACTCACTATGTAGACCAGGCTGGCCTTGACCTCACAGAGATCCACCTGCCTCTGCCCCCTGAGTGCTGGGATTTAAAGAGTGTGTGCTACCACGCCCAGCAAGCCAATGCTCTTAACTGATAAGCCAGCTCTCCTGTGCCCCACAGAAGCCTTTTGAGGGGATGTTTTCTATTCAAACTATTGCACAAATAGAATAAACAGATCTTTTTCTTTTGGTATGGTGCTGGGGATGGGTCACAGGGTCCTGTGCAAGTGTTCCACGTAGCCCAGTCCAGCCGTAGGGAGGTATCTTCATTCAGCTCACTTGAGGCGTTTGTTGATTATCGACCTCACTGAGCCCAGAAAAGCTGGGCTGGAATTGACAGGCCTGCCTCACCCTCCTGAGGATGGGGATGACAGGCCTCTGCCACCATGTCTGCAGCGTTCCCCTTCTGAATTAGTGACCTGATCACATGATGGCGCTCCATCTGAACAGCTGTTCAGATGAGTCCTTGCCAGTGAGCATGGACATGCTGTGGAGACAGTTAAGGGTTGGCACCTCTAAGGGTGCTGCCATACCATGACTGCAGTCTCCCGCTCATGCTCTGCCCAGTGATGTGCTTGCTTCTGAGCATTCTCAAACATTTTCTCTCCACTTTCCTTCTCAGACTGACTTCATGACTTTCCACCAGGACCGTGAAGTGCGGCTCTCGAACTTGGAAGTTATTCTTAAAAAACTGACGGAAAAATCTGAGGTTTTTATTCTTCTTGTATATGTATGATTTATGTGTGGTGTGTTTGTATGTGTTGGTGCACATATAGAGACCAGAGGAGGTTGTCAGGTGTCCTACATTCCTTTGAGACAGTGTCTCCCTGCTCCACCTGTCTTGGCATCACCCCCACGGCATTAGTTTGTACAGCCATGCTTAGCTTTTCACATGGGTGCTGGTAATTTGAACTCAGGTCCTTGTGCTTACACAGCAAGTATTCTTACCCAATGAGCCATCTCCTCAACCCTGAGGTATTTATCCTTGACCTCATAATTAGAACCACCCCAAAAGCAAACTATATGTATGTGGTTGCATGTGTGTGCTGTGCCTGTGTCCATAGGGATGGAACCCAGGGCCTCACACTTGTTTAGCAAGAGAGCTCTGCCACTGAGCTCTAGCCCCAGCTCAAAAGCAGTTTAAAATTTTTGTTTTATATTTATTTTGTGTGCATGTGTGCACTCGTGTTCACACATGTGGAAGTTAGAGGACAACTTCCCAGAGTCAGTTTTTGCCTTTTACCATGTATGTCCCTGGAATTGCACTTGGGTCATCAGAATTGGCAGCAAGCACCTTTACCTGCTGTGGCATCTTGCCAACCCCCAAAACAGTTTTTCTTGGGTTGTTTTTTTGTTTTTGTTTTTTTTGAGACAGGGTCTCCCTGTAGCCCCATCTGGCCTGGAATTCACTATCTAGAACAGGCTGACCTTGATCTCACAGAGACCTGCCTGTCCCTGCCTCCCAAGTACTGGGATTAAAGGCATGCACCACTATGCCTGGCCCCAAACAGTTTTTCTTATTTTTTTGTTGTTGTTGTTTTGTTTTGTTTAATAAAAAGAAGTACAGTTAATGTTTTCTAAAAGTTCTTTAGCCACATGTGTGCTTTATTTCAGGATATTTGCCATTATGTTTTGTAGACCTAGCAAAGCTTGTATGTGACTGTCCCATTTCCTAGGCATTCCACTCCGTGCCTTAAACACTTGATCAGTGAGCCTGAGAACAGAAGTGGCTCTGCTGGTTTCAGACCCAGCCATACCCTGTCCCAGAGTCCCTCTGCCCTGTGTCGACTCAGCCTCCCACCCAAAAACATAGAGCCTGTTCTGCACAAAAGCAGTGTGGGTAGGAGAGTCTCATTGCTGGGTACTGGTCATGCAGGCATGTGGCCCATAAGGTCAGGGATCAGCATCCCCAGGGCCCAGCATGACGCTAGGCATGGTGGGTGCTTATGCTCACTGAGCTGATGGCAGTGTGTTGTACCAAGGAGTCAGAAGTGGGACCAGCGCCTGCTTCCTGACTATTGGCATCAGAGTTCGCTGAGTAGGAGGAGGGGCCTCCACTTGCCAGAATGCACTTGAGCTGGGTGCTTTGTCCCTAAGTATATTAGTCACTTTTCTGTTGCTGTGATTAAGCACCATGACCAAGGAGCTTATAAAAGGAAGACTCGGAGCCCTGCCTCGCCTTGTATCTCAGCCCAGGCATCAGAAGCAGAGACCTCTTCCTTCAATATGGGAAGCTTTGGTTTTTAAATATTATTTTTATTTTGTGTGTATAAGTATATTCCCTGCATGTATGTAAGTGCATCTGTGTTGTGTAGTGGTCCTGGAGGCCAGAAGCGTGTGTCCGATCCCTTGGAACTGGAAGTACCAATGGCTTTTAGATGCTATGTAGGTGCTGGGAATTGAACCCAGGCCCTCTGCAAGAGTAGCTAGTGCTCTTAACTACTGAGCCATGTGTCCAGCCCTCAGTATGTGAAGTTTTAAGTTGCTCAGACAGGAATTTATGACATTAATGCATGACTGTTTACACAATCTCTCCCCTTCTCAGGCTATCCAGAAGGAGCTGGAAGAGACCAAGTTGAAAGCAAGCAGGTAGGTGACCTCAGGAGCCCTGCATTTGTCTCCCATGCTGCTCTGCTCTCTTGGACACATTGACTGCACTGGGGTTCACATTACCATACACCAACTTGAGGTTACTGGCCCTCAAGTATCTTTCTGGGTGTCCCCTCAGGGTCATGCAAGGGACAGAAGGCCTTCAGGGATTTTTGATAACTCTCCAGGCAGCATGGATAGGCCCTGCTTCTTGGGGTGTCTCACCACCAGTGTCCTTGGGGTGCCTCCTCCTTCAGGAGTCCCTCTGTCCTTGTTCCCCATTGATGTCTTTAGAGGACACTGGCTTAAGGCCCAGCCATCACTGTTGCCCAGCACCATTCAGTTTCTTGCGGCTGCCAGCCTTTCTGCACCTGAAGCTGGTGGCTAAGCTCTGTCCTCGCCACCTGTAAGCAGTAGTTTTTCTGTCTGCTGCTTAGCTTGCTTTCTCCTGTCCCTAGCGTTTCATCTTCCTTGAATAGCCTAGGTGTGCATGTGCTGGCCTTGGCAGTGACTATGGCTGAATGTGGCCGGGTGGTGGCTCTTACTGGTTAACAGGCACCTGGCATCCTTCCAGCCTCATCCTGAGTGCCTGTGGGTGAGCTACAGGGTAGGTAGAAATGTGGCCCACACTATTCTTCCTGACAGCCTGGTTTCAGTGGATGCTGACTTGACATGTCCAGATCCAGATAGCTTATTTGGAGAGTCCTGGTTGACTCAGGCTGCTTGGTGTCCCTCTTAAAGCTCTGCGTTTGTGTTTTAGCTCATAGCCCGTCCATGAAGTCAAATCGCCTACCAGACACTGACATCTTCAGTGCCATTGTCTATCTATGAGCTAGAGAGGCAGATCCAGCCTGGGGCTGCTGGCTGGACACTGCTCCTTTCTGAGTGATATCTCTCTCTCTCTCTCTCTCTCTCTCTCTCTCTCTCTCTCTCTCAGACTTGGCTCTTTGTTTGGGGTGGTACTGGGTCCTCTGAATGAGCTTGGGCTCTAACCCCTTTTTCCCTCTCTGGTTGCTGGCTTCCAGCATCACTGAGCAGCAGCCCCTCCTGGACCGTGTGCAGCATCTGGAGCTGGAGCTGAGCCTGCTGAAGTCACAGCTGTCAGACTGGCAGCATCTGAGAACTAGTTGTGAGCAGGTAGGTGCTAGTACAGGCCAATGGCTCTGTTCTGTCCTGTGCTTTACATTTTCTTTCTTTGGTCTTTTTGAGACAGGGTCTCCCTTTAGTCCCCACTGACCTGGAGCTCACTGTTTAGACCAGGCTGACCTTGAACTCACAGAGATCCACCTGCCTCTGCCCCCCCCCCCCCGAGTGCTGGGATTAAAGGTGTGCACCACCACGCCCAACTCCTTCAAAATTTTTTTAAAAGTATTTTTGTATGTGTGTAGATGTAGGTGTCTGTACATGAAGGCCTGAGAGTGTACGCACGTATGTGTGTGCAGGTGCAGGTGGTATGTGCTTAGGTGTAGATGTGTGCATGGAGGCCAGAAGAGTGTGTGCACATGTATGTGTTCAGATACAGGTATGTGTGTGCACACATGTATATGTGGATACAGGATGTGTCCAAAGACACCACTAGATGGCAACTAATGCCCTCTTCCACATGCAGCCAGCAAACCCTAGCTGTCCTCCTGTCTTTGCTCATCCATGGAGCAAGAATTATAGCTGTCGTGGGAACGTCCAGCTTGCTACATAATTATAGCTCCACTTTTTAAAAAATTACATTTAAATATTTATTGTGTGTAGGTACATGCCACGGTGCACACGTGGTGATCATAGGACAACTTGTGAGAGTTGGTTCTCTCCTTCCACCATGTGGCTTGGATATGGAACTTGGGTCAGCAGACTTGGCAGCTGGTGCATTTACCTACTGAGCCATCTCACCAACTCACCAATTTAAATTTTTTTGAGGTCCTGGGGACGAACCAGAATCTCACATGGGCCAGGCAAGCACTGTCCCATTAAGCTGCCCCCCACCCTACACTTGAAGGCTGTAAACATTTCCAAGTCACACACTGATGGCCCAAGTGTCCCCATCCCAGTGCACCTGGGTGTACTCCATGCTTCCTCTTGATTACACAGTGTGTGACTCATGCTTATTGGGCATTTTGAGTATGTCACTTCTGTAGCCCCCCACTCTACCCACCACTTTCCCGTCCATGTCATAATGTGTCAAAAAGATTAATGGGCCTGGGGCTGGAGAGATGGCCTAGCGGTTAAGAGCCACCGCTCTTACAGAGGACCCGGGTTCGATCCCCAGCACCCACATGGTGGCCGAGAGCCGTCTGAAACTCCAATTCCAGGAGACCTCCAGCTCCAGGGGAATCCGACACCCTCTTCTGACCTCCACGGCATTGCAGGACACGGGCGCGCAGACCTACATGCAGACAGTACATTCATACACATACAGAAATAAATAAAAAAAAAAAAAAAAAAAAAAGATTAATGGGCCCATGACCCTCAGGCCTGTTGAGATTGGAAACATTTGGTTGACAAAAGTCCTTCCAGGGGCTGGAGAGATGGCCTAGCGGTTAAGAGCGCCGCCGACTGCTCTTGCAGAGGACCTGGGCGGCTGAGAACCGTCTTTAACTCCAGTTCCAGGGGAATTCAATGCCCTCTTCTGACCTCCGCAGCATTGCACGACATGGGTGCACAAACCTGCGTGCAGACAGTACATTCATACAACATATGAAAATAAATAAAATAGCCGGGTGTGGTGGCGCACGCCTTTAATCCTAGCACTTGGGAGGCAGAGGCAGGGCGGATCTCTGTGAGTTCGAGGCCAGCCTGGTCTACAGAGTGAGTCCCAGGTCAGCTGAGACTAAAGGGAGACCCTGTCTCAAAAACACCAATAATAAATAAATAAATAAATAAATAAATAGTCCTTCCAAACCACAGAGCAGAGATTATTGGTCTGTGACACATTGTCTCTGGTAAATTGTCTCTGCAAAAGAGCTTCCAGAGCAGGTAGGAGGAGAGAAGGGAGGGGAAAGGAGGTACATGGGCAGGGAGCCAGTTCCTGTTTGCTGCTTCAAGTGCACAGGTTCCCCCACCATCACTAGGCAAGGGTGGTGCCTGCATTGGATGCTGGCAGGCCTGCTGCCTCTGCTATATCCAGTTCCAGATACACTCTGGGAGGTGTGGCGGCACACACCTTTAATCCTAGCATTTGGGACTCGGAGGCAGGCAGATCTTTGTGAGTTCAAGGCCAGCCTGGTCTACATAGCGAGTTCCAGGACAGCCAGAGCTACAGGGAGACCCTGTCTCAAAAAGACCAAAAATAAAATAAAATAAAATAAAAATTCCATAGAAACCAGCAGAGTGTCAGCTAGAGCAAACAGGCCCAGGTGAGTTGAGGGTGCCGAGCCCTGCCATCCCTGTGGTGGACTGGCCTTTCCTATGCTTTGCCTCATACTTGTTTCCTCGGGAAGCAAGAGCAATATATGATACGCAGGGCTCAATTGGTCTCTCTCAGGCCCCATCCCAGGCTGCATATAAAAAGCTTTGAGAACGAACCCTGCCTATGCCCCACTGTGGGGTTGCCTGATGGCAGCTGCCAGGTCAGGCCCTGTTCTCACCTCTGCTCATGCCGAAGTTGTAGGGTTGCGTGGCAGGAGGTGCTGAGTGGATACAGTAGGGAGCAGGAAACCCATGTCCATTCTTTCAGTCCCATCATGTTACTGGCCTTCACGCTGTGCACTAATCTATTCCCATTCTCTTTAAAGGGTTCTCGCAGTATCAACTCAAAGGGTACCATTATAGCACAGCTGAGCTACATTTTGCAGATGTGCATCTGAGGTTCCTGAGCGCAGTAGGTTGTTCACTGCTGCAGGGTGGTTCACTGCTGCAGGGTGGCATGCTCACCCACACTTCCTGCTCTCCCAGCAGACCCATGACCGAATCCAAGAGACTGTGGGGCTCATGTTGTCTGAGGACTATCAGGGCGGCTTCTTCGAGCGGCTGCTGCAGAACCTTTCTTCTCGGTTTGTGAGCAAGTCTGAGCTCCGAGTGCTGCTGCATGACCTTGAGCCGAAGCTGTTGCAGAACATCACCCACCACATTGCAGTGACAGGACGTGCCCCCACGTCTGAGGCCATTGTGTCTGCTATGAATGAGGCCGGGCTTTCAGGAATCACAGAAGCGGTAAGCAGACTGGGAGATGGGCTCAGCCTCTACCATGGAGAGACCAGTTATCTGGGGGATCAGACTGGCAAGCTGTGACATGAGGATACAGCGTAGTGTTGTCACGCAGAGCATTCCTTAGCTTTGCTCTTGCTGAATCCTTTTGTTCCATGGGATCTCATACACCTGTATGGCTACAGGTTTCCAGCTGTGCACAGCCTCCCCTTGTTGCAGAGCTCCAGCCCTGTTTCACTCATGGTGGCAATGCCCAGTATGTTTTTGCTCTGCTGTCTATTCTGACCCTTCACACCCCACCCTAATGAGAAGTTTTTCCCTAATGGGAGGTTTGCCCCGTCCCACCTATTGACTAGCTCAAGTGCAAGACTGAAGGGCTTAGTGGCTAAAGTGTGTCAGGCCTGTCACTCAGGTGTAATGAGGTCCTTGACCTTTGTTTGCATCACTAACTCTCATTCTCCTTTCTCCTGGGTCATCAGGAAGCACGTGTCATTGTGGACAACGCTCTGAAGCTGTACTCCCAAGACAAGACTGGAATGGTGGACTTTGCTTTGGAATCTGGAGGTGAGTAGCTAGACAAGGTGAGTGCCTGGGGCCAGACTGGGAGTTCTCTTTCCAGTCTGATAGTAGAGCATTATTCTGAAAGAAGCCTCAGTGCTCTTTTTTTCCTGGCCCATTGGAGTGATTTGAGCTGGCCTGAGTGTTGTGACCAAGGGCTGGTCGCATGCACAGGACAGGGCTACCTTGGTTCCTCACAATACCATCTTTCCCAATGCAGAGGTCATAACCACAGCCCCCCCCCCCCACACACACACACATCTAGGGAGCATTTGGGACCTTACACCTGGGTGAGGTAGGTGAGCCTTCTGCAGAGATGTGGGAATTCAGACACTGCTAGGATGGCTGGGCAGTTCCAACACTAGAGGCTGTGCAGAATTGGTGTTTTTCTGAATTTAAACGTAGGATTTCAGGTAAGGGCTGGGGGCTGACAGTGTCCCTTGGGAGATGAGCAGCTTTTTAAACTTCAGGTCCTCGTGGTGGGCCAGGGCCTGCAGGGAGCATTGTACGTTGATAGTCAGCTGGACAGGGCATGCCCCAGCTTCAGCAGCCTGGGATGTGGGTGCGGGAGAATGTGGCCCTGTCATCGCTGGGTATGACTGTGGTACGAGTCTGCTGTTCGGTGTGGGGACATCCGGCTTCTTGGGCGCTGGCTGAAGTCAGCAGGGCTGCCACTTGTTTCAAGGAATGTTTTGTCAGATTGAGCTTTTAAATGATTTTAGTTCTAGATCTTGAAATGAAGTGACTTTTCTTTTTTTTCTTTTTCTTTTTTGATCTTTTCAAGACAGGGTCTCCTGTAGCCCCAGCTGTCCTGGAACTCACTCTGTAGACCAGGCTGGCCTTGAACTCACAAAGATCCACCTGCCTCTGCCTCCCAAGTGCTAGGATCAAAGGCATGCACCACCATGCCCGGCCCTTTAATATATTTTTATTATTAAACTTTTTCCTACATCATACATCATTTCTCAATCCAATTTAGACTCCTTTCCCTTTTCATACTCCTCCACCCCACCAGAGGTCATGCATTCTGCCATATGTGTCTTGCATCTTTTTCTGAGTCTTTCCAGAGTTTTTTTCAAAGTAGAGGATTATTGTTTTGGGGGGAACTTCACTGTATCAGTCTTTTTTTTTTTTGTCCCAGTTCTTTTGTTGTTCCCTCTAACTTGTATTGCTTCAATGTATATATGTCTCACCTGTACTAAAATTATGTTGTCTGAAAACAAACTGTTATTTCCAAAATCATATTTCAGGATTCACATTTTTCTATGTTGATTTTATATTACTCTAAACTATGCATACATACCCTCCACCCATATATCAAAATTCCAAAGTCTGAAAATAAATGGTAGGTTAGAACCTGTTAAGGGATTCTAGAACCTGTTAAGGGAATCACAATATAAGAGCACAGTTGTTTTCAGATCACAAGGAATATAACATTAACATTGCTCAGCTTGCCTTACAACTAGGTACTTGGTGCTAGCATCCACAGATGAGGGATACCATTTGTCATTCGTTTTTCTGGAACTGTGTTACTTACCAAAATATCTTCTAGTTCCCTCCATTTACCTGTAAAGTTCATGATGTCATCTTTCTTTACCACTGCATAGAACTCCATTGTGTAGATGTAGCACATTTTCTCTGTCCACTTGTCAGTTGAGGGGCACTTGGGTTGGTTCAAGCTCTTCACTATTGTGAAGAGAGCTGCAATAAACATAGCTGTGCATGTATCACTACAGTAGGATGAGTCTTGTGGGTATATACCCAGGAGTGGTATGACTGGGTCACGTGGTAGGCTCATTTTGAGTTTTTTTTGTTTTTTTTTAATTAATTAATTAATTAATTTATTTATTTATTTATTTATTTATTTATTTTGGTCTTTCTGAGACAGGGTCTCCCTGTAGCCCCAGCTGTCCTGGACCTCACTCTGTAGACCAGGCTGGCCTTGAACTCACAAAGATCCGCCTGCCTCTGCCTCCCAAGTGCTAGGATTAAAGGCGTGCGCCACCACGCCCGGCTCTATTTATTTTTTTGTGTATGAATGTACTGTCTGCTCTATTTATTTTTTATGTGTATGAATGTACTGTCTGCATCAGAAGAGGGCATCGGATTCCCCTGGAACTGGAGTTAAAGACAGTTCTCAGCCACTATGTGGGTGCTGGGATCGAACCCGGATCTTCTGCAAGAGCAGTCAGCACTCTTAACTGCTAGGCCATCTCTCCAGCTCCTCACTTTGAGTATTTTAAGGGTTCTCCACACTGCTTTCCATAGTGGTTGTACGAGTTTACATTCCCACCAGCAGTGGATAGAGCTCCCCTTCCCCCACAACCTCTCTAGCATTTGGTATCATTTGTTTTCTTAATCCTAGCCAGTCTTATTGGAGTGAGATGATATATTAAAGTAGTTTTAATTTGCATTTCCTTAATTATTAGCAAAGTTGAACACTTTTTTAAGATGTTTCTCAGCCATCTCTATTTCCTCACTTCTGAAGTATCTGTTCAGCTCTTTACTCGATCTTTTGAGTGATTCATTTGTTTTCTTCTTTGTTTTTTGAGTAGTTTATATATTCTGGAAGTTAATGCTCTGTCAGATATATCACTGGTGATCGTTTCCTCCCACTCTGTGGGTTTTCTCTTCACTTCCCTGATTGTTTCTTCTGCTGTACAGAAGCTTTTGAGTTTAACGAGGTCCCACTTGTCAGTTATTGACCTTATTTCCTGCGCAGCTGCTGTCTGATTTAAAACGTCTTTTCCTACAACTGTGTCTTGTAGTTTGCTGCCAGCTTTTTCTTCTATCACGTTCTGAATTTTGGGTTTCATGTTGAGGTCTTTGATCCATTTGGAGTTGATTTTTGTACAGGGCAAGAGGTAGGGGTTTAACTTTATTCTTCTACATGTGGTGATCCAGTTTTGCCAACACCACTTGCTGAAGATGCTGTCTTTCTTCCATTGAGTCTTCTTGGCCCCCTTGTCAAATATGAGGTGGCTGAAATTGTATGTGCTCAAGTTTGGATCTTCAGTTTTGTTCCATTGGTGTAATAGGTCTGTTTTTGTGCCAGTATCAAGCTGTTTTTGTGACCATAGCCCTGTAGTATAATTTGAAGTCTATACTGATCTTTTCACTCAGGGTTTTTTGGCTATCCGGGGTCTTTTGTTTTTCCATATGAATTTAAGGATTTTTTTTTCCAAGCCTGCAAAGAAACTCCTGGGGATTTTAATTGGGATTGCATTGAATCTGTATATTAATTTGGGTAGAATGGACATTTTTACTGTATTAATTTTCCCAATCCATGAGCATGGGAGGTCTTTCCATCTTCTGATGTCTTCTTCAATCTCCTTCTTCAGGGGTTTAAAATTTTTGTTGTAGAGATCTTGGTGTTTTTGGTTAGGTTTGTTCCTAGGTATTTTATTGTTTTTGAGGCTATTGTGAGTGGTAAAGTCTCTTTGTGTTCCTTCTTTAGATGCTTGGTGGTGGTGGAAGGAAAGGCTACTGATTTTTCTGGGTTAATTTTGTATCCTGCCACTTTACTGAAGCTCTTAATCATTTCTAGTAGTTTTCTGGTTGAGTTTTTAGCATACCTTAAGTAAACTATCATATCATCTGCAAAAAGGGATAGTTTGACTTCCTCTTTTCCAATTAGTACTCCTTTAATTTCCTTTTCTTGCCTTATTGCCCAAGAAGTGTTTCAAGCACTATATTGAAGAGGAGTGGCGACAGGGGGAAGGCTTGCTAAGTTCCTACCTTTAAGGGGAGTGCTTCTATTTTTTCTCCATTTAGGATGATGTTTGCTGTGGGTTTCTTGTATATGGCTTTGATTATGTTGAGGAATGATCCCTCCAATCCAGTTCCCTCTAGGACTTGAATCATGAAGTGATGCTGGATTTTGTCAAAGGCTTTTTCTGTGACAATTGATATGATTGTGTTGTTTTTTGTCTTTCTGTCCATTTATGTGTTTTATATTTACTGTTTTATGTATGCTGAACCATCCCTTCATCTCTGGTATGAATCCAACTTGGTCATGATGGATGATCTTTTTTATGTGGGTCTGTATTCGGTTTGCGAGTATTTCATTGAGAATTTTTGCATCTGTGCTTATTAATGAGATGGGTCTATAATTCTCTTGTTTGGTTGTATCTTTGCCTGGTTTTGGTATTAGAGTGATGCTGGTTTCATAGAAGGAATTTGGGAGATTTCCCTCTGCCTATATCCTTCTGAATAGTTTTAGTAATAATGATTGTAAGTCCTCTTTAAATGTTTTATAGAATTCTGCCATGAAACCATCTGGGCTTGGGCTTTTTTTTCAGTTGGGAGGTCTCATTACATTTTCAGTTTCTTCATATATTATGGTTCTGTGTAAGCTGTCAATCTCTTCTTGGTTAAGCTTTGGTGATTCCCAGAATTTCAGATATTTA
Source organism: Rhizomys pruinosus (assembly GCA_009823505.1). Taxonomy (NCBI): domain Eukaryota; kingdom Metazoa; phylum Chordata; class Mammalia; order Rodentia; family Spalacidae; genus Rhizomys; species Rhizomys pruinosus. The sequence goes on from VZQC01003171.1 coordinate 1,138,776, forward strand.
TCCATTTCTCTTAGGTTTTCAAACTTAGTAGAGTATAGGTTTTTGAAGTATTCCTGTATGATTGGCTGGATCTTTTCATTGTCTGTTGTGATATTCCCCCTCTCATCATGAATTCTGTTGATTGCTCTTTCTTTCTTTTTGGTTAACTGGGCTAGAGGTCTGTCTATCTTGTTTATTCTTTCAAAGAACCAACTTTTGTATTCATTGATTTTTTTTTTTTTGTTTCTTTGTTTGTTCTCTTTGTTTCTATTTCATTGATTTCTTCTCTGATTTTGTGATTTCTTCCTGTCTGTTTGATTTAGGGTTCATTTGTTGTTGTTTCTCAAGTGTTTTTAGCTGCACTGTTATATCGTTTATTCGTGCTTTCTGTTTGTTTGTTTGTTTGTTTTATGTAAGCACCCAGGGCTATAAATTTCCCTCTTAGAACTGCTTTTAAAGTATCCCATAGGTTTTGTTATGTTGTATTGTCATTTTCGTTTCATTTCAGGAATGCTTTTCTTTCTTTATTTCTTCCTTGATCCATTCATTATTCAGGAGTATGTTGTTTAGTCTCCATGTGCTCTTATAGATAGTAGGGCTTATCCTGGTGTTGATATTGAGTTTTATTGCACTGTGGTCTGATAGAATGTGTGAAATTATTTCAATCCTTTTGTTTTTGTTGAGGTTTTCTCTGTGTCCCAGTATATGGTCAGTTTTGGAGAATGTTCCATGGGGTGCTGAGTAGAAAGTGTAGTCTCTGGTGTTTGGGTGGAATAATAAGTAGATGTCTGTGACATCTTATTTGGTGTATCATATGCAGATATCTCTCTGTTTATTCTTTGTCCAGTTGACCTGTCCAAAAGGCTCAGTGGGGTATTGAAGTCCCCTACTATAAGTGTGCTGGGGCTAATCTGTGTCTTGAGGTCCTGGAGAATTGTGTTCAGTGCACCAGAGTTTGATGCATATATATTCATGATCGTGAAATCTTCATGGTTAATTGTTCCTTTGATAAAGATATAATGGCCCTCTTTGTCTCTTCTGATTTTTACTTTGAAATCTATTTTGCTTGATATTAAAATAGTGACTCCTGGGCTGGGCGTGGTGGCACATGCTTTTGATCCTGGTACTTGGGAGGCAGAGGCAGGCGGATCTTTGTGAATTCTAGGCCAGCCTAGTCTACAGAGTGAGTTCCAGGCCAGCTGGGGCTACGTGGAGATCCTGTCTTTGAAAAGACCAAAAAATATAAAATAAAGTAAAGTAAAGTAAAATAAAATGAAATAAAATAATAAAATACAGTACAATACAATAACAGTATAATACAATAAAATACAATAAATAAATAAAATAAATAATAAAATAAAATAGCAATTCCTGCTTGCTTTTTGGTACCATTTGCTTGGAATATTTTTTTCCATCCTTTTACCTTAAGTTGGTGCCTATCCTTGAGAGTGAGATGGGTTTCTTGTAGACAGCATATAGATGGGTTCTGTTTCCTAATCCAATCTCCCAGTCTATGTCTTTGGATTGGGGAGTTTAGTGCATTATTTTTTTTTCTCTCTCTCTTATGTGTATGAGTGTACTGCCTGCATGTAGGTAGGTGCACCCATGTCATGCAGCGCCATAGAGATCAGAAGAGGGCGTCAGATTCCCCTGGAACTGGAGTTAAAGACAGTTCTTAGCCACCATGTGGGTGCTGGGAATTGAACCCAGGTCCTCCGCAAGAGCAGTCATTGCTCTTAACTGCCGAACCATCTTTCTAGCCCCATTAATATTTAAGATTATAATCAAGAGATGTGTGTTGCTTCCTTTCACCTTATTATACCTTTGCATTTTTGGTCTAGGTTTCTACTTCTGCAGTTATGTTTTTATTAATTTCTCTTTCTAGGAGCCCTAGTTGCTCCTCTCTTCTGTCCTTTGAATTGCTTCAAGTATTCTCTGAAGGGTTGGTTTTCCAGACATGTATTCTATCATTTTGTTTTTGTCATGGAAGATTTTTCTCTCTCCTTCAACTATAATCGACATTTTTGCTGGGTATAGTAACCTGGGTTGCCATCTATAGTCACTTAAACACTGGGAATGCTTTGGTCCACGTTCTTTTTGCTTTCATAGTTTGTACTTAAAAGTCAGCTGTAATTCCAATGGGTTTCCCCTTATATGTAACTTGGTTTTCTCTTGTGGCTTTCAGAATTTTGTCTTTGTTTTGGGTGTCTAGCATTTTAACTATGATATAGTGGGGGGAGTTTCTTTTCTGATCTTGCCTATTTGGAGTTCTATGTGCTTTTTGTATTTGTTTGGGTTTGTCTTTTTAGTTTGGGGAAATTTTCATCTATCGTTCTGTTGAAGATCTGATCAATACCATCCTCTTGGGATTCTTCTCCTTCCTCTATTCCTATCATGTGGAGGTTTGATCTTTTTATGTGTCCCACAGTTCCTGGTTTTTCCACTCATGTATTTTTAAAATTTTCATAATCTTTACTTGAGCTTTTTAGTTGTTCTGAGTTATCTTCCAGGTGTGCTATTCTTTTTCTGCTTCTTCCATTCTGCTTCCGAGGCTTTTTCCCATCCTTTCCTCTTGATTGGATGAGTGTTCGATTTCCTTTTTCATTTCATCCTGTGATTTCTTCAGTGTTTCCACTTGCTTTTGGAGCTTCGCAATCTCTTCCCATAGCTCCTTGCTTTGCTGGTTGGTTTCCTTTTTTTTTCTTTTTTTTTTTTTTTTAAGCCTTT